>CALYLW010000204.1:936164-1183261 GCA_944989445.1 Ampullaceana balthica
GGTTTACTATTTGTTTTTAAATTCACTGAGTTGACGGCATTAAGCAAGAGAGTTAACACTAGGGCAGGGATTGGAAAACCATGCCTCGCGAGCCATATGTGGCTCTATTGATGGCTGCATCTGGCTCTCAGAAAAATGTTCTATTATAATAAAAAACAGTTTATTTAGACTATTAATTGCATATAAAAAAACAGCTTTTTAGTGTTGAAATTACACAAAATGCGCACATTTACTTGAATTTTTAGTTTTTAACATAATGTATTGCTCTTACAGAATTGCTTTTCAAAATATGTGGTGTTTATGTCTCAGACAAAAAGTTTCCAGGCCCTTGCTCTAGTGGCATTGACACCAGTGAGAGACTATTGTTAAATTTGTTACATTCTCTTGTGGGTGAACTGGACTATTTCAATTGGAATCCGATCCTCAAAAATGAGTGGCTTAGCAACTTTGTTTGCAAATTAATTATTATTTTTTTGAAATCCCTCTGATATTGCATTCATATCCTCATTTTCAAAAAAAATATATGCCTAACCTGAGCATGATGCTCTCTGGCAGGGTCATGGGCACCAAATAGATGTTTAATATATATACACTTTTAAATAAATGTATGAAATGTCAGGATTTTGTGTGCCTGTTTCAAATTTTTATAAAATGCACATTTTTCTTTGGTCAACGCCCACCCACCCTAGTGTGTGTGTGTACTATATAGATGGGCCCTAAGCCTAAAATTTCAAAGCCTTTTATGATTTAACTATAGATTATTTGTAAAAGAAATCCAAAAAAGTAGTTCCATTTCCATTTATAAAAAAACATTTACATCTAAATGAATCATGTCTACATTTATTTTTAAACTAAGAAATATAATTATACTAATTTTGCTCAAATTTCTCAAAAAGCTTATGACTTAAATTCTAACATTAAAAATCTGAGCAAATAAACTTTAAAAATAAATAATTAATTTGATGATTTTTTATCATTTTTTCAGTATCTGTGTTAGTTGAATTTGAAGGTGTCCTATCATCTAGTATAAATATCTTTGTTTGTTGAATTTGAAGGTGTCCTATCATCTAGTATAAATGCACTTCAAATTTAAAACAAATAATAAACTCATTTAGGAAATGTATATCCCCATGCATTAAAATTAAAACCACTTTAATATGCACATCCATGTAAAATAATTAAAACATAACAAATTCATATAAGTTATCACATATATGGTAATAGTACCATATTAATATATTATCATATACACAATGAAACACGTAGAATTTTTTATTCCACAAATAATCTCATCTGTTCATCTTGTCCACAATAATTTTTTTTTGTCAAGTCCATTAAATCATAATTAAAATTTACAGTGAACATAATACAGATTTTCTAAAAGTCATCCACAGGAGAGCTACTTACAACATTCAGTAGCCAAATGCTAGAAGATTTTGTTGCAGAAAACATTTAATTTTAATGTTGAATACTATATCATTTCTCAGTTAAAATCATTAAAAATTCTTAGAAACAAATATAGTAGTGAGCCCCTAGTTTTGTGAAGTAAACTTTATTACCCAAAGTTATTGATTTATATACTGTAAAGTATAGAGTTATAATATTAAAAAGTTGTGATCTTTACCACTTACTAATTTTTTTATAAAAATTCAAAATGGAGTCTTGCTTTCACACGATGATTATTGATTTTTGGAACAATTCATATAATGTAAATATTCATAATTTTTGTATTGTGTAATCAAACATTCCTGCCTGTTCACAATCTTTATTAAAATACTTATCAGAGCCTTTATAATGTAAATCAGTTAAAATAACTCATTTAGTTGCTACTCTTAAGTTTCATTTCATCTATTCGTTGAAACTTTGGTTTTCGGGGGGAAGGCTTATCAGGATATTTCCGCTTGACTGAAGCACTTTTGTCATCTGCTTGTGTGCTGGAAGGACATGGGTTGCTATGAGGGTTCATCATGTGGACACAGTTCAGCTCTTCATCCAATGTACACTTGAACCTGAACAGACAACTTCATCAGTTGCATTTCTTTAGCCATATACAAGATACACTTATTGAAACAAAACAAACAAAATATTTTCCATTAGTTGAGATTCTTAATTAACAAATTTTTACTCATTTGTCTAAGAAAACTACGATAAAAGACTTAGTTTAAAAAAATATAATCTCTAGCATAAGGTAAAAGGTAGTAGATAAGACTATCTTTTACCTGCAGTCTGTTTTTTTACACTTCCAGTAAGACAATTCATTCATTCTCCAATTAAGAACTAATTGGTCACCATTAACTGTTAAAGTTCCACTTTGAGCATCAAAGTGATATTCAAAAACTTTATTTGTGTGATTAGCTGTCCCTGTAACTAAATTCCTCAACTGCAGAAAAAAATTGATCACTTAAATTATTTATACAAATGGTAAAAATAATATCACAATAACCTTATGAAAAATAGAACTTAAAAAGTACAAATTCATATTCCCTAAATACTATTTTAAAGTACTGGTTTTAAATCTTTTTTTTTCTTAAAACAGTTCTACACTTTATAATTTAACAAGTTTTTTTTTGGCTATAATTTTTCATCAAAGTGTAAAAATGTGAACATTACCTGATGAGAAGTGTCAACAGCTCCCATAGCAGATCTTGAATTTTGCATGGCCAAAGCCACATCTTGAAAGCGTGGCAGACCACTGAGGATTTCATCTGAATCAATCACATTTCGGAGGCTTCTCATGTACTCCCAGTAAACACTAGTCAGAGGTTCATCCAGATTCTCAGCAGCCTTGCGCTGCAGCATTTTAACAACCTGAGGAAAACAAGCTTTATTTATTGTTATTTTTATGGAAGGGAGGACAAGGTTGTCCTGAGATCTACCCCACCCCCCCCAACCACCACCCCGGAGTGTTTCTTTGTGTAACAAAAACATTTCAATGAACTACAGTTGGTATAATTCTAATGAAAAGCTATAACTAAAACAACTAAGCCAAGAATGCACATTACAAGACTAACCTGGGAACAAAATGCTGAGTGAGACCCCGGTGGCTCATGGTTGTGATTACCAGAGATCTGTACAATCTGTGATGTTCCTGCATTGAGGACACACTGAAAGCTACAGCCTGGGACTCGACATTGCCAATAGATGTTTCCAACCTGTGTCATAGCAGGAAGGAGGGGATACCCATGCAGGGTGAAGACATTCTCACTGTTGGGTGACAAAGTCAGGCTTTGAGCAGGTACAGCAGGGACATTCTCACTGTTGGGTGACAAAGACAGGCTTTGAGCAGGTACAGCAGGATTGCTGTTTTGCTGCCCACCGATGGAATTCATTGCTAAAGTTAATGGTGGGGGCTGCGCTGGGTTGTTGTGATAATGTGTTTGAGTTGGTTGGGAATGAGGTTTACTGGCTGGAGAACCAAAGTTATTTAAGCCAGGCTGATTGTCCATCTGACCAACAGTTTTATTGGAATTAGGGAAGCTTGTAGAAGGAAGAATGTTGGTGTACGGGCTATTGTGATAGGAGGACTGTTGGTAGACTGGTATGTAGTTACTGTCCAGTGATGTTTGTAGTATGCTGACCCCATCATGCTCAAATAAGCTGTTCTGTTGCTGGTGCTCTTCAATGTAGGCATTGACCCTTTCACCATCGTCTTCACAGTTCTCTAACAGAAAATCTGTTTGATATGGGCAAGTGCCATTACTATTACTGCTAGCGGTACCCAGACTGCTGTTGCTGTTATTACTTCCTGAAAACTTTTTCTTTTTGGGCTGCTTGGGGACTTTGGATTTGATGGGCTTGGCTTTAGATGGACGGTTGGCTCTTGTTTTAATGACCAGCTGATACACCTGAGTGATGCTTGGAATAAATTTGAGCAGAGTCGTGTTGCCCCTCAGTTTCTCTGATATTCTTTTCTTTTCCTGTTGATATATGCTCTTGGGAGCCACAGCTGGGCTCATCAAGGCTCTTCTTTTAACAGAGTTGAACATGGCTTGTGCTATTGTGTGTTTGATGACAGACTTGTGGGTATGGTCCCACTGACTTCGGGTGACAGCATTAGTGGCATTGTCTATTACACAGCGGAAGGGGCATCCATCTTTGGAGCATGTCCAGCCGGAACTGGTATCTGTGGTACTTTTCTTAATCAAGAGATGACCGTCAAGTATGTGTTTATCAGGATCCTGGTCAACCCATGACGGGAGCTGAGCATTCAAAGTGCAGAAGCCTTCCTCAATGACTGGGTCAAACGGCGGGTCGTCTACTTGTGTGCTTTCAGAGGGTTCAGATAAGCTTTCCTCATCCTGGAAATAATTATATTTTTATCTGCAGAGAGTATGACAGTTTTAAGTACTTAATACTCAATAGTCTTTTCAATATTCATCATTATTATTTTGATGTGGCAAAAGATTGAATCAATAATTGTTTATCTCTAAAGAAAAGACATCTCATTCATTCAATCATTTATTTATTTTTTGTGATTGTTTTTTTTACATTTTCATCAAGACATTTTAAGGTCAAGGGATTTTAAAAATTGCTCACAAAATAATAAATTCATCACAGATCATAGAAATAGAATTGATTTTATTACTCTGTGTCTCTGCTTACTTTTTCTTCATCTGAATCATCAGTTATAGAATCCAATGTTTCATCCATATGTAAGCTTGACCTAACTGAGCGGTTCTTGAATTTATACAAAGTTGACTTGAGGCTTTCATAGCTTGGAATTGATGTCAAGAGTTCTGCGTCTTGACCTTCACCTTTCAGGCGCTCAAGTTCTTCATCATAGATTATTTTGGGTGACAACTCGTATTCCTCACTCACTCTGCCAGAAGACAATGTTCAGCTTTTAAGTTCATTCATTTCAAACCTTTTACCCCCTAGGTGTGTGGTCATATATTGAAATTCAAAACAAGTGATGGAATCAACAAGCAAAACATTGTGTCAGAATATAAACAACACATCTAATAATGCCATTATTGACAACACATGTACAAAATTACATTAATATCAACAATAGAAGTTTTTATACTTTTTTTTAAAAAACAACTGACTAATGAATATACATGATATAGGTGTGCTTTCATAAGGATGAGATCAAATTGTTTGATAGACAGATCTGGGTCAAGGCCTTTTTAGCTCAATGCTGTCAGTAGCATTAACTGGACTAGACTCCTGTGCAAGAAAACATTACAGTTTTTCTAAGAAAGAGTTATCCATAAGTTACATGAGCATAAAAAGTTTTATTTTCATAACCCTTCTCCAGGTTGAAGCCCATACAATTTTTGGGCCACCTCTCTGTTTAATTTTTGGGCCACCTCTCTGTTTAATTTTTGGGCCACCTCTCTGTTTAATAGTTAACCAACCCCATCCCCCCCTCCCTGGGAATTTATTTTTTGTACAGTCCCGAGTAGTGCTGTCAATATATTGTTGAAAAAAGCTGCCCGGGTACCCATCCAAAATTTGAACGGGTACCCGGGTTACCCGTTCGAAACACCCCAAATTTTCGCCGTCATGGCCGCTTTTAGCATTATACATGTACTTCTTTGTTTATTATGGAAATGCAAATTTAGATGTAATGAGTCAGCGATTTAAAAGTGATTAGAGTGAAATACTGCTATAGTAAAACAATGAGTGGGGGGTGGGGGGAGGGGTGGGGGGAGGGTGCCCAATACTGCTATAGTAAAACAATGAGTAGAGGGGTGGGGGGAGGGGTGCCCAATACTGCTATAGTAAAACAATGAGTAGAGGGGTGGGGGGGAGGGGTGCCCAATACTGCTATAGTAAAACAATGAGTGGGGGGAGGGGTGCCCAATACTGCTATAGTAAAACAATGAGTGGGGGGTGGGGGGAGGGGTGCCCAATACTGCTATAGTAAAACAATGAGTAGAGGGGTGGGGGGGAGGGGTGCCCAATACTGCTATAGTAAAACAATGAGTAGAGGGGTGGGGGGGAGGGGTGCCCAATACTGCTATAGTAAAACAATGAGTAGAGGGGTGGGGGGGAGGGGTGCCCAATACTGCTATAGTAAAACAATGAGTGGGGGGGAGGGGTGCCCAATACTGCTATAGTAAAACAATGAGTAGAGGGGTGGGGGGGAGGGGTGCCCAAAACTGCTATAGTAAAACAATGAGTAGAGGGGTGGGGGGAGGGGTGCCCAATACTGCTATAGTAAAACAATGAGTAGAGGGGTGGGGGGAGGGGTGCCCAATACTGCTATAGTAAAACAATGAGTAGAGGGGTGGGGGGGAGGGGTGCCCAATACTGCTATAGTAAAACAATGAGTAGAGGGGTGGGGGGAGGGGTGCCCAATACTGCTATAGTAAAACAATGAGTAGAGGGGTGGGGGGGAGGGGTGCCCAATACTGCTATAGTAAAACAATGAGTAGAGGGGTGGGGGGGAGGGGTGCCCAAAACTGCTATAGTAAAACAATGAGTAGAGGGGTGGGGGGAGGGGTGCCCAATACTGCTATAGTAAAACAATGAGTAGAGGGGTGGGGGGGAGGGGTGCCCAATACTGCTATAGTAAAACAATGAGTAGAAGGGTGGGGGGGAGGGGTGCCCAATACTGCTATAGTAAAACAATGAGTAGAGGGGTGGGGGGGAGGGGTGCCCAATACTGCTATAGTAAAACAATGAGTAGAGGGGTGGGGGGGAGGGGTGCCCAATACTGCTATAGTAAAACAATGAGTAGAGGGGTGGGGGGAGGGGTGCCCAATACTGCTATAGTAAAACAATGAGTAGAGGGGTGGGGGGAGGGGTGCCCAATACTGCTATAGTAAAACAATGAGTAGAGGGGTGGGGGGGAGGGGTGCCCAATACTGCTATAGTAAAACAATGAGTAGAGGGGTGGGGGGGGGAGGGGTGCCCAATACTGCTATAGTAAAACAATGAGTAGAGGGGTGGGGGGAGGGGTGCCCAATACTGCTATAGTAAAACAATGAGTAGAGGGGTGGGGGGGGAGGGATGCCCAATACTGCTATAGTAAAATAATGAGTAGAGGGGTGGGGGGGAGGGGTGCCCAATACTGCTATAGTAAAACAATGAGTAGAGGGGTGGGGGGAGGGGTGCCCAATACTGCTATAGTAAAAACAATGAGTAGAGGGGTGGGGGGGAGGGGTGCCCAATACTGCTATAGTAAAACAATGAGTAGAGGGGTGGGGGGAGGGGTGCCCAATACTGCTATAGTAAAACAATGAGTGGAGGGGTGCCCAATACTGCTATAGTAAAACAATGAGTAGAGGGGTGCCCAATACTGCTATAGTACAGTAATGTAAAAACAATGAGTAGAGGGGTGCCCAATACTGCTATAGTACAGTAATGTAAAAACAATGAGTAGAGGGGTGCCCAATACTGCTATAGTTCAGTAATGTAAAAACAATGAGTAGAGGGGTGCCCAATACTGCTATAGTTCAGTAATGTAAAAACAATGAGTAGAGGGGTGCCCAATACTGCTATAGTACAGTAATGTAAAAACAATGAGTAGAGGGGTGCCCAATACTGCTATAGTACAGTAATGTAAAAACAATGAGTAGAGGGGTGCCCAATACTGCTATAGTTCAGTAATGTAAAAACAATGAGAAGAGGGGTGCCCAATACTGCTATAGTTCAGTAATGTAAAAACAATGAGTAGAGGGGTGCCCAATACTGCTATAGTACAGTAATGTAAAAACAATGAGTAGAGGGGTGCCCAATACTGCTATAGTACAGTAATGTAAAAACAATGAGTAGAGGGGTGCCCAATACTGCTATAGTTCAGTAATGTAAAAACAATGAGTAGAGGGGTGCCCAATACTGCTATAGTTCAGTAATGTAAAAACAATGAGTAGAGGGGTGCCCAAGTGATTTTTTTTTGTGTGGGGGTGGAGGGGGCTAAACAAAGTCTTTCAAAGACAAAGGGTGGTAATCGAATGACAACTGTTGAAATTAACTAAACTTTCCAAGACTTGCCCCTACTGAGTGGACCCAGCCCCGAGCATTTATTTTTGTTTCAAAAAGTATGGTGGGCTTAAGAGTGGAGAAAGGAGTAAGTGAGGGGGGGGGATAAGATAAACAACATTAGCTTGTCTCAATGTTGTCACTGGCGTATTTCAAAGCCTAAGCCAAGGTCATTTCTGTCATTTTCTGTCCTTCCTAAATCTATTTTACTTATTTGAACAATTCAAAGATCCCTAATCTTTTTGTATTAGATGATTTTTGTTTCATGTTCAGAGAAAAAAGGTGTAACAAAATACTCTGAAGTTTGTCAAGACCGTATTTTATTTGCGGTTTAAAGTTATTTCTTTTTAAGCGTGTACATGTTAAACGTATTTCACAGCATATATTTCAAATGAAAAGTTTTAATTTGATAGATTGTTCACAAAATGTGAACACAAAAGAGCCACAGTTTGGCCACCGTTGGTATGGACATTGGAGCAACATTTTCACGGGTACCTTGGCGCAATTTTACTACCCGGGTAATTGCTCGGCAACGGGTACCCGCGTTCCGGGTTGCTGCAGTAGCAGCAGCAGCAGCAGTAGTAGTAGTAGTAGTAGTAGTAGTAGTAGTAGTAGTAGTAGCAGTAGTAGTAGCAGTAGTAGTAGTAGCAGCAGGCTCAGTGAGATTGGATTTAGACCACAAAGGCAGGGGACTGTCTTCTTTTAACAATGGTATTATGGGTTGACTGACACCTATGTCTGTCTTTAACAATGGTACAGTCGAACCCACTTAACTTGAGCTCGGTTAACTTGCCCACCCCATTATGTCGACATTTTTTATTGGAACCGCCAAATTCTCTCTTTGTCTTAGCATTTTCTCGTCATTAATTCGATTTTTTTAAGTCACCGAAACCTCATAACACGAGCACAAAAAAGGGTCAAATTTGCCACTTAACGTTGGTTATCTCGATCCCCATGACCAATCGCCAGCTTTTGAAAATGTTAGCCATGATTTTTTTATAACCAAGGGAAGGGACCAATTTTCTGCCTCACCAGGGTCTGCTGGTGACGTCACAGCACTCTTGCATTTAGCTCTCAGGGCTGTGTTGCTTCTGGTACTATGCCAATCACCAGCTTTTGTTCTTCTTAGTTATTTTATAACCAACAATGCCAACGCAAAAAGTTTCAGCCTTGCAAGGTGTGCTGGTGACGTCACAGCCTGCTTGCGTTCAGATACTTTTCAGAGCTGTGTCAGAGTGAAATGACTCGCAAATTTTGTGTTTGCAATGTTGGAGAATATAATAAAAGTTTGTATCGATAATCGACGTTGGTTTTTATTTTAAATGTGTAAATTTCTGCTGTTAGTTGGTGCACATATACCTTTTGTTGTTAGCAAACATGTATGTATATTTTTATAGTATGCCGATAGCTTCATCAAACAAATAATGGCAAAAAAACAGACAGTTTACCCACCCCCACTCTAAGTCCATTGTAAGCTGAGGGGATCGTATGGAATAACAAAATGTACCATGTGCAGACTTGTTGTCATTGGCAACCGTTCATCCTTCAACCTCATTTTGACTCTATTACTATTACTACTGCTTTGTTCTAATTGTTTCCTTCATAAGAAGTGGCCATGTGCAAAAGCCATTTAACTATTGGTTAGAATTAATTAAAATGTATCAAAGTTGAAGGTTCAAAAGGAGTTCCTAATTACTAATTTATTTGTGTACACTTTAATAGAGAAGAGTTCGCTTTGTTATGAGTCATATATAGGTCATGATAAACAAATAACGGCAACGCCTTTGTGTAAAAAAAACCTCGATAATCATGTGCATGTACATTCTCATTTATTAACGCTATTTTTATGACGAAAAATCATAGGCTGCTTACTGTAAACAAGGCTCCCCAGATTTTAAAATATATAATATAACAGATTACAGACAATTTACCCACCCCCACTCTCAATCTCCCACACCATTGTTGTTGGTTAGTCCGATGATTAGCACTCAAGTTTAAAAACCGAAGACCGAAGGAATACTGAGTCCATTGTAAGCTGAGGGGACGTTGTGTATTTGTGTAGGAAAGTCACCAGCGAACCCTGCGCGCGCACGAGGTGTGTCGGGCAGGACTAGATGAAAAAAAACTGCTCTAACGCAAAAAAGGGTTATATTTACACAGTCATTCGATAGTCGTAACTACGGTAAACACTAGTCCTAGCGTAATAGTAATAGTAGTCGATTATTAACAAATATATTTTTTTTAATAATGATTGTTTTCCTTGGTACTTATACAAATAAATGCCTTGGTATTTATTAGTAATAAAGTTACACTAAGATTATGACTTTAATTATAATTACATCATTAGTATTAGTATTAGTAATAAATAGCATGAAATAATAAAGTTCAAGGACGAACGAGCAAACGAACTAGAACTAGCATAATATAATAGATCACATAATTTAACATTTTATTGATATTTTGTATATTCCGATACGATTCTGATTAATCGTCCCATCACTAATTAACGCACAACACGTATATAAAGAAATTTCAAGCGCATGTTAATATTTTGCCGCCATATTGGTTTTCGTTTTAACTCGATCATCGGTTATCTCGATGCCATTTTTCATACCCCAACGCCGTCGACTTAACCGGTTTCGACTGTATTATGGGTTGATACCAAAACTTACAAAGGAAATTTATCTATATTTGTTATGTAATCAAAGCCTTACAAAATGTCAATATTATTATTATCTTAATTAAGTTTATATAACATCAAAATCTGAACCGAATGACTTTATGTAAACAGAATGTTGTTATTGGGACACTGTTTATAAAGCTAAATGTATTTAAACTAGCACTTTACGTCATTGGAATACATTTGACCTAGATACTAATGATTTTGGAAATGTTCAAACAACTGTGATTATAAATTTGTTGCAGGTGTTTAATTTATTGATTGCAATGTTTTCCTCAAGTTAAAATAAATGATTGGCTATCACCAACGTTAGGTTAAAGTTTACCTATTTTTAATTTTCCTCACAAAGGTTCTAATGATGGCACTGTATCTGTTGACCGGGTGGTTGTGTTCCCCACTGATGCGGACGAGTTTCTTGGCTTTACTGTCGTAGCTGCATCGAAAGTTACAGTCATTGTTCTGACATCTCCAGTAAGTTACGTACTCACGAGTGTAGCTGATGCGAAGCACGCACCCATTCACTACTATCGCCCGACCACCTCTTGTTGTGGGCACAAACGTTACCGAATATGTTGATGGCTCTGGTTTTGTTATGACTTGATTTTCTACATAATTTTCTTCTTGTTTTGTTGGAATCTGATAGGAAGGTTTAAAAAATATTTGGTAGTTACTTGCAAATATAAATATATTGCAAATATAAAGAATCAGGCATACACAATCCATTAGCTCAAGGACAAAAACAGGTGTGTCTGAAAATAAGTTGTCATCTGGCAAAGTAATTTATAGTCAGAAGAAGAAGTATTGACCTTTGACCTGACTAATTTTATACAAAGGTTCTGTTATTAAACTAAAACAAATTGATTAAAATCGGATGAGGCATTTCATTCTCTTTAAATGTGATTAAAAACCCAATATTTTGACAGTACCTTGGATTTTCTATGTATTTGACAGTACTGATCAATGTCAGGGTTGTCATAGAGACTGGGGGTAGCTATTTCCATAGGGTTATTGTTGATGGTGTTGGTTGTTTCCCTGTCTTCATCATCATGTTCCATGGGATCATGGTCTTCTAAACTCAGATGCTGGAAATGGTTTGAACAATAAATGATAGACTATGAAAGAAAATTATTATATTAAAAAATATATATCATATATCTTTAGCAATTGTCTTCAATTTCTGCTATTGGCGTATTATTATTGTCAAAAGAAAAGTTTATATAAAAATTGTTCAAATAATAAAGACTTATGTATAACAGATGGCTTACTGTAATATCCTTGGGTGATATATCCTGAGTCTGCTCTAAGCTATTGACCAAGACCAAACTATCAGTTGTTGTCCCATGAGAAGAGCTGGTGAGGTAATAATTGTTGTACCCTACAGCTCCAGGAAGAACACCTTGCTCTTCTTCTTGAGCTCTTCTAACAAAATACAAACATCAATAGACATTGTTTAAAGATTAGCTCACAACAGCAAAATAATTGTTTAATTTGAAAAAAATGCTGACAACAAAATTTTAATAACTGAAATAGTGAATATAGAAAATACACAATAAAATGTTTGTCTAATAGTTTCCACATATAATAAAATAAAAAAATGTATAATCCTACTTGTGTCTTTGGTTGTAAAGTGATGTCCGAATACTTGAATACGCAGGTAGACATTTAACAAGCTGCTCTCCGTTCTCCAAGATACGAATTTTAGCAATCTCTCGATCATATGCTTTCTTTGGTGTTAGAGTTGGGTCCTCAGCCATCCGTGCCTTCATTAAGAAGCAAAATTCTCTTGTTCTCAGCTTATGGACATTAGTAACATGATTGTGCTTCCCTGAAATCTAAAGAGGTGAAGGCCACATTGTGTAACAACTTAGAGGTGAAGGCCACATTGTGTAACAATTAAGTTAACATAGCAATTATAAATAATTTTTAAAAATTCATAAGTCAAACTGATGAATTGATACACAGGCTTTTGAAGTGTTGTGGCACTGACTAGAATTAATAACACATATGTTTTTACTTAAAGAGGGATTTACCAGCCAGTGAAAGAAACTAAGGAAAGTTAATATTTCATGAGGTCACTTTGTTAGTGATGAAATTAGCAGTGGTAGCAAGATCAAGTTTTAAATTGTCTTAGTAAAGGAGAATTGGATACTTTCAAAATGTATAAGCCATAATACAAAATAGAAAGAAATATGTAGGTCAAAAATTGTTGCAATTAGAATTCTATAAATACATATAATACAATCTTTTCTTAATCAAAAGATTTTAGTTTAATAGTTCTAACAAAATGTTTAGATGATATAAAGGGTGTGACAACAATGTGGGTGTGGCAACAGAGTGGGTGTGGCAACAGTGTGGGTGTGGCAACAGAGTGGGTGTGACAACAGTGTGGGTGTGGCAACAGAGTGGGTGTGACAACAGTGTGGGTGTGGCAACAGAGTGGGTGTGACAACAATGTGGGTGTCGCAACAGAGTGGGTGTGACAACAATGTGGGTGTGGCAACAGAGTGGGTGTGACAACAATGTGGGTGTGGCAACAGAGTGGGTGTGAAAACAGTGTGGGTGTGGCAACATAGTGGGTGTGACAACAATGTGGGTGTGGCAACAGAGTGGGTGTGACAACAATGTGGGTGTGGCAACAGAGTGGGTGTGACAACAATGTGGGTGTGGCAACAGAGTGGGTGTGACAACAATGTGGGTGTGGCAACAGAGTGGGTGTGACAACAGTGTGGGTGTGGCAACAGAGTGGGTGTGGAAACAAAGAGGGTGTGGCAACAGAGTCAGTGTGACAACAGAGTGGGTGTGGCAACAGAGTGGGTGTGGCAACAGAGTGGGTGTGGCAACAGAGTGGGTGTGACAACAATTTGGGTGTGGCAACAGAGTGGGTGTGGCAACAGAGTGGGTGTGGCAAACAGAGTCGGTGTGACAACAGAGTGGGTGTGACAACAGTGTGGGTGTGGCAACAGAGTGGATGTGACAACAATGTGGGTGTGGCAGCAGAGTGGGTGTGACAACATTATGGGTGTGGCAACTGAGTGGGTGTGGCAACAGAGTGGGTGTGGCAACAGAGTGGGTGTGGCAACAGAGTGGGTGTGACAACAGAGTGGGTGTGGCAACAGAGTGGGTGTGGCAACAGAGTCGGTGTGGCAACAGAGTCTGTGTGGAAACAGAGTGGGTGTGGCAACAGAGTGGGTGTGACAACAATGTGGGTGTGGAAACAAAGAGGGTGTGGCAACAGAGTGGGTGTGGCAACAGAGTCGGTGTGACAACACAGTGGGTGTGACAACAGAGTGGGTGTGGCAACAGAGTGGGTGTGGCAACAGAGTGGGTGTGACATTAATGTGGGTGTGGCAACAGAGTGGGTGTGACAACAGTGTGGGTGTGGCAACAGAGTGGGTGTGACAACATAGTGGGTGTGGCAACAGATTGGGTGTGGCAACAGAGTGGGTGTGGCAACAGAGTCGGTGTGACAACAGAGTGGGTGTGGCAACAGATTGGGTGTGGCAACAGAGTGGGTGTGGCAACAGAGTCCGTGTGGCAACAGTGTGGGTGTGACAACAGAGTGGGTGTGGCAACAGAGTCGGTGTGGCAACAGTGTGGGTGTGACAACAGAGTGGGTGTGGCAACAGACTGGGTGTGGCAACAGAGTTGGTGTGGCAACAGAGTGGGTGTGGCAACAGAGTGGGTGTGGCAACAGAGTCGGTGTGGCAACAGTGTGGGTGTGGCAACAGAGTGGGTGTGGCAACAGAGTCGGTGTGGCAACAGTGTGGGTGTGGCAACAGTGTGGGTGTGGCAACAGAGTGGGTGTGGCAACAGAGTGGATGTGGCAACAGAGTCGGTGTGGCAACAGTGTGGGTGTGGCAACAGAGTGGGTGTGGCAACAGAGTGGGTATGGCAACAGAGTCGGTGTGGCAACAGTGTCGGTGTGACAACATTGTGGGTGTGGCAACAGAGTTGGTGTGGCAAAAGTGTGGGTGTGACAAAAGTGTGGGTGTGACAACAGTGTGGGTGTAAGATGAGGGAAGATTAACTGTAACACACTTTTAGTTGCTGTTGAAATGTTATAGTCACATTGATTTCACATCTCACAGAAATCTTAAATTCATACCATATGACTCCTTGTCTATTTAGTTTCAGAAAAGCTATGAGGGTCTATGTTTTCATTTTTCCATTTGTTTTATTTCAGTTGAACATATCAAAGATACTTTTTACAAAGTGATGACACTACAACACTTGTGCATTTCATTTTTATGTGTTAGAATCAAAGTACAAATTGAATGTACATATTAGAACTAAAGCATGTCACCTTGATTAAATCTTGAATACTTTCATTGTACACACATCGAAACATACAGGGATCAACAGTACATTTCCAGTAATATCGACCTCCAGACTTCAGGCTATTGAGACGAAATGTGAAATCATTCACCACCAAAATACGCTTTCCTGTATGAAATAGACCAACAGGGTTATGTGAAGTCAGCAACGAATATTTTAACATCACTTATAAATTAATAGTTTTAATTAGGGGTCTACCGATATATCGGCTGGCCGATATATCGGCACCGATATCTGGATATCGGCAATATCGGTATCGGTAGCATGTAAAGGTCCCGATATTGACGTCACCGATATTTCATAATAAGTGACATTTTGACCCCAAAAAAAATATTTAAAAATCGGAAACGAAAAAGCTATCATTTAGATTTACAATATCTCGACAAATTAATATATCGACCCCGATACCGGTATTGAAATAGTCAAAAGAGTTCTAGTATTAATATGTGCAGCCACGATACTGTGTGCCATGTGCTGTGATATTGTTTAGGTATCGGCCGATTTTCGTATACTCAGAAATACTGTGTAAATAGTGCCAATGCCAAGTATACCGTAATTGCTATAATAAAATGTATAACATGTAAACATTATGTTCACGTAATTGCTCTAATACTAACAGCAAAGATGCACGCAGAATCGCAGATGTCTAAAACATTTCGTTTCGTATGGAATAACAAAATGTACCGTGTGCAGACTTGCTGTCATTGGCAACCATTCAACCTCATTTTCACTTATTACTATTAATTTGTTCTCATTGTTTCATTCATAAAAGGTGGCCGTGTGCAAAAGCCATTAAACTATTGGTTAGAATTAATAATTATGAGTCAAGGTTGAAGTTTCAAAAGGACTTCCTAATTTTGCTTGTACAATTTAATAAAGGATTGTTCGTTTTGTTATGAGTCCTATGTAGGTCATGATCTGGAACTTGTAAACACATCGGCGTATCGGAAACTTTGTTTCGGGGAGCAAAAAAATCGGTAATATCGGCAAAACTGGAAATCGGTAGACCCCTTAATTATAAAATATAAATAATTACGAGTGATAAATTTAAGAATGCCGTCATCAAATAGGCCTATGACCGCTGTTATTTTTGTCCTAACAAATACTCATATCGGCACTCATATCGGAAAAAAATATCGGCAAAAATGAACATCGGTAGACCCCTAATATTTTAAATAATTACGAGTGATAAATTTAAGAATGACGCCATCAAATATGACCGCTGTTATTTTTGTCCTAACAAATACTCATATCGGCACTCATATTAGTCATATCGGAAAAAAATATCGGTAATATCGGCGAAAATGCATGTCGGTAGTCCCCTAATATAAAAGATAAATAATTAGGAGTGATAAATTTAAGAATGACGTCATCAAATATTACCGCTGGTTTTTGTCCGAAAAAATACTCATATCGGTACTCATATCGGCAAAAAAAATATCGGTAATATCGGTATCGGCAATATCGGCAAAAAGGCATATCGGTAGACCCCTAGTTTTAATTATTCATCAAATATTTATTAATTTTCCTGTGCTGAGAAAATAAAGACATTATTCATGAAACTTTTAATAGTTGAAATTAGATTACCAGTGGTTCCCAGCTTTTTTGGGTGGCGACCCCTTTTTATAAAAGCCATGTGACCCGCGACCCCCATGAAATTTAGATAAGTCATTTTACTTTATAGTGAATATTTTTTTAGTAGACATTTGGCGACCCCAGAAAACACACAGCGTCCCCCAAGGCGCGACCCACGGGTTGGGAACCGCTGATCTAAACTATTGAATGTAAAACTTCCTTATTTACCTTTTTTTGAAGGTATAAAATAGAAACTTTGGTCTGGAAAATTCTTTGATTGTATTGGTGCAGGCCCAGGAGACAAAAGGGACATGGTCAGACCACTTTCTTCCTCATGAGGAACTAAAACTGGTTCTTCTAGAAATTTCTTCTCAGTCTCTGTTATCTGTCTTTTAATAGGCTTAAAATTTTAATAGAAAATAGAAAACAAATTTTGAAGGAGAGAAGATATGTTTGTGTTTGTTTTGGAGATGTGGTGAATATCATTTACCGTATATACTCGTTCTATAGCCCGTTCGTTCATAAGCCGACCACCCCACTTTTGGAAGGGAAAAGTATTAAAAGTGTATAACCCGATCGCAAGCCGACCCCCCAAAAATAATAGGACAGTTTTTAAAAAATGGTACATATTTTTTTTAAACTACAAGCTAAATCGGTCATTATGATTGTTTACTTTGTACTGCCTATCTTTGTCTTTCTGCTCTTTGTTAAGCAAGAGTTACCGGTTTTTAAAAAAAAATTATTTGGTAAACATTGACGAAAGCGCGTACATTAAAATCCGTGGTTGAAAACAAAATTTGTAAAACAATTTATTAAAACGTTCACAAAAATATAAATAAAATGATTAAATAAGGTAAGTACTGATTTTTAATAGTATATTATAGCTTCTGATAGAGCATTCGAATCTTGTAGAATGTAGAAAAGGACATTGATAATCTACAATAACAACACCGATATTCAATATCCATGCAGAAATCACCTATGACCCGCTCATAAGCCGACCCCCCCCACTTTTTCCCCTAGATTTTGTCCAAAAAAGGTCTGCTTGCAAACGAGTATATGCGGTAAGTATCTTAACCTCCAAAGTTGACAATTTGTTAAGGTTATCTCCAAGGTTTACATATTTTAAATCTACCAGTAAATAGGAAATATATAGTTCAGATATTTCATACTCTTCTACCTGTATATAGGAAATATATAGTTCAGATATTTCACTCTTCTACCAGTATATAGGAAATATATAGTTCAGATATTTCACTCTTCTACCAGTATATAGGAAATATATAGTTCAGATATTTCACTCTTCTACCAGTATATAGGAAATGTATATAGTTCAGATATTTCACTCTTCTACCAGTATATAGGAAATGTATATAGTTCAGATATTTCACTCTTCTACCAGTATATAGGAAATATATAGTTCAGATATTTCATACTTTTCTACCTGTATATAGGAAATGTTTACCTGTTGTTCAGATATTTCACTCTTCTACCAGTATATAGGAAATGTTTACCTGTTCAGATATTTCATACTCTTCTTCTGCATCATCATTCATTGAAGCAAATTTTCTGGCACGATAGGCATGGTGTTTAACACAGGAGAAAGGTGGAATCTTCCATGAGACACCCAGTTCTGAAATCTAATTTTATAAGAAAGAAAGTTTAAAGTCTCTTATTTTATTTGAAATTTAGGTCTAAGTTTATCAAAACATTGCTAACTAGAAAGGTTTCAGTTTTAGCAGAAAACTTTAAAATTGCATAAATAGATGTTCCCCTATTTGGGAAATTAATTTCTACCTTCTAATCGTATGTTTATCTGGCAAAAGCACTCTACAACAAGAATTACAATTACAGTGAAGACAATAAACTATTTCACTTTTTAAACTTTTAAACTTTTATTATTTTTACTTCAAGTTAAGTTTACGAAAGTTTGTTGTTTTTTTAAAACTAGAAGTAGTGTGTTTATAATCAAATGATCAAGTCATTTCATAAACTCATCTCACTACACATGTTAAAGAATTGGTAACGCGACATAGCTAACTAATTAGGGGTCATAATCATCAGAGTATGGTAAAGTGATGTAAAAAACTACGTAATTAGGGGTCATAATCATCAGAGTATGGTAAAGTGACGTAACTAACTAATTAGGGGTCATAATGATCAGAGTATTATTGGGCCCTAAATAAAACATAACAAACCAATTAGGAACAACTCTAAAAAGTAGAGCCTACTTTATGACAAATGATTTTTGGTCTATTTTGTACACCACCATAGAAATCTGTTGAATCCCATCAATTTATTTCTCCATTTTATTGAACATATCTTGTTTACACATCAAGTTTACATTAGTTATTTACAAAAGAAGAAGCATAGTGTGGGCCGCCACTCCACTTATAAAATATAACAATACAGTAAAGCCACCTCACTCTCTAACATTTTTTTCCATTATTTTACATAAGATAAAATCATTTCTGCATTAGCTGCAACATCTCTTCTTTTGGTACAAGGTCTGTGCTTAATATGGTGAAGTTAATGTTCATATTTAGGACACTTTTCCAATCTCCCTGCATTAACGGCAATAGAAAATTTTCACCTATATTTTCTCGCCATTTACTTACATCCATTATATCCCTGTATTTTATTGAAATTTGTTTGGTTGCTTTTAAATTGTCTGATACAGCAATGTTTGCTAGGCCACTGCAACGAGGTAAGCATGCATGAAAAAAACCTAGTTGTGCTAAGTTCCTTTCGTCCATTTCTAGACATGCACATTGTACAAATCTTTTCTTCATTGGTAAAGGAATGCGTTAGCTTCTTTCTGCAGCAGCAGGATGGGTTGAAAGCATTGTTCTGGCTGTGGTTTATATTTTGCCATGAAAGGTTTGACCTCAACAGGAAGCTTTTGTAATAATGCTCTCTCTTCTAGATAAGGCTTCATCAACCAATTATGTGTCATATCATACAGAACACGTCCATTCACCCCACCAATGCAATGAGCTGGAAATATAAGCACAATATTCATCTACATGTTCTCTTCCACAGAATAGAGTCCCCAGAGTTGGCCAAAGTATTTCTACTGTATATACTCATTCTATAGCCCGTTCGTTCATAAGCCGACCCCTTTCTTTTGGAAGAGAATTGTATAAAAAGTGTGTAACCCGCTTGTAAGCCGACCCCAAAAAATAATAGGACAGCATAAACAAAATGGTAGGCATTTTTAAAAAAAACCTAAATTGGTTATTACGATTGTTCACTTTTGTTTACTTTGCAGAAAAAATACCTTTTTTGTATTTCCTACTACTTTGTACTACCTATCTTTGTCTTTGTGCTCTTTGTTAGGCAAGAGTTGACAGTATTTTTTTATTTCTTTGGTAAACAGTGGCGAAAGCACGTACATTAAAATTTGTTGTTGAAAACAAAATTTGTAAAACAATTTATTAAAACATTCACAAAAATAAATCAAATGAATAAATAAGGTAAGTGCAGGTACTTAATGATAATGATATATTATAGCTTCTGGTAGAGCAGTCGTATCTTGTAGAATGTAGACAAGAACCCTGATGATCTACAATAACAACACCGATATTCAATATCCATGCAGAAATCACCTATGACCCGCTTGTAAGCCAACCCCCCAACATTTTCCCCTAGATTTTGTCCAAAAAAGTCTTCTTTAGAACGAGTATATACGGTACTCTTTTGGTAGAGTTAAACAAATTTTTCATTTCTGGCTTCGTGATTTACAAGTCAAATGTTGCATACTTACAGAGTAATAGCACAGATTTGTTATTTGTGGTATGAAAGAAACCAAAGTGACTTGCTTTTAAAAGCCAGACACTAAAAAAGAGACTGATTTCCGTTTGGCAAAAATTCAAACGGAATTTCTCTTTTGTGACACAGCTTGTACTTTTCAAGTAGCTGATCCTAATGCTATGTTTACCTTTCATGTAGCTGATCCCAATGCTATGTTTACCTTTCAAGTAGCTGATTCCAATGCTATGTTTACCTTTCAAGTAGCTGATCCCAATGCTATGTTTACCTTTCAAGTAGATGATCCTAATGCTATGTTTACCTTTCAAGTAGCTGATCCCAATGCTATGTTTCAAATTATTTCAACTGAAAAGCCTGAACTTTACTTTAATAAGTTAGGCATAGTTTTTTTGACTGGCACAACATTTATAACATTTTTACAAATGTACTGACACAAAAGTGCACAAAATAAACAAACGTAACTAGTTAATGCCTACCTCTTGCTTAACTTTTTGAACCTCTTTTTCATACAGTTGTTTTGGTGGAACATGAGGATTATCAGTAATTTGTCTTTTGACATTGTTGATAAACTGCCGTCTCATCATCTGATTGGAATCTGGTGGGTGATTGTGGAGGCCAGTTGTTTTGGTCACTTTGTCCATCTTAGGATCATACACAGCTCTAAGAATATTAAGATAAACATTTATAAATAAATTTAAGCATTCTCAATGAGTTATTTCCAAGCAGAGGAGTCAAATTTGCTAAAAATACCTGGCCATGTACCTGTTTGGGGAAAGCCATCTCCTTCTATGGTGGTCATTGGTCTGCCATCACAAGCAAAATGTGACAAAATACTGCGATACATATGAAATGATTGGGCTTTGCTTTAGTTAGCATTTCACTTTAATCGGTATCAAGAAGGTAACAATTCAGGGTGCAGAAGGTATTTCGCCGACCAATGTCAAATTTATGTATAGTATAACAGCCCATTTGCGGCCCTTTGCCTACAGAATTTCATTACCCAGATTTCACTATTGAAATTGCCAAGACGGCTCATATTAAAGGATTAAAAAAAACGGCTTAACGGCCGTTATCAAAGTATCTTTCCCCCTCTAGTCTCAACAAACCAATAATTGTGTTGCTTACATCTACTGGCTGTTATCAAAGTATCTTTCCCCCTCTAGTCTCAAAGCAACCAAACCAACAATTGTGTTGCTTACATCCAAACCCTTTGATGTTGCCAGTGATAGAAATAACCTGTCAACTCTGTCAACTGTAGGAGGGATGCAATCATATTTTGTCAAACTAACTAAAGAGAAAACAGTCTTAGGTGATTTGTTTGTGTATAGAAAAGAACATTTCTTATTTTCAGCTTTCAACTCTCAGAATTACATTGTGATGTAAAAAGTTCATGAGTGGATTTTTAAAAAAAAATTTGTACAAACAAAAAACGCCTTAACTAAAATTACTAGAATTTTATTTATTAATTTATTGACTAAATATCTACAGGTATCCGGGTACCTGTTGAAAATTGTACTACCCAGCTATTAGACACTATTAGTACCGCTACATGTACCCAGGTACCTGTTGACAGCACTAACAAGGTATTAATACTGCTACATGTACCCAGGTACCTGTTGACAGCACTAACAAGGTATTAATACCGCTACATGTACCCAGGTACCTGTTGACAGCACTAACAAGGTATTAATACCGCTACATGTACCCAGGTACCTGTTGACAGCACTAACAAGGTATTAATACCGCTACATGTACCCAGGTACCTGTTGACAGCACTAACAAGGTATTAATACCGCTACATGTACCCAGGTACCTGTTGACAGCACTAACAAGGTATTAATACCGCTACATGTACCCAGGTACCTGTTGACAGCACTAACAAGGTATTAATACCGCTACATGTACCCAGGTACCTGTTGACAGCACTAACAAGGTATTAATACCGCTACATGTACCCAGGTACCTGTTGACAGCACTAACAAGGTATTAATACCGCTACATGTACCCAGGTACCTGTTGACAGCACTAACAAGGTATTAATAACGCTACATGTACCCAGGTACCTGTTGACAGCACTAACAAGGTATTAATACCGCTACATGTACCCAGGTACCTGTTGACAGCATTAACAAGGTATTAATACCGCTACATGTACCCAGGTACCTGTTGACAGCACTAACAAGGTATTAATACCGCTACATGTACCCAGGTACCTGTTGACAGCACTAACAAGGTATTAATACTGCTACATGTACCCAGGTACTGTTGACAGCACTAACAAGGTATTAATACCACTACATGTACCCAGGTACCTGTTGACAGCACTAACAAGGTATTAATACCGCTACATGTACCCAGGTACCTGTTGACAGCACTAACAAGGTATTAATACTGCTACATGTACCCAGGTACCTGTTGACAGCACTAACAAGGTATTAATACTGCTACATGTACCCAGGTACCTGTTGACAGCACTAACAAGACTGCTACATGTACCCAGGTACCTGTTGACAGCACTAACAATGTATTAATACTGCTACATGTACCCAGGTACCTGTTGACAGCACTAACAAGGTATTAATACTGCTACATGTACCCAGGTACCTGTTGACAGCACTAACAATGTATTAATACTGCTACATGTACCCAGGTACCTGTTGACAGCACTAACAAGGTATTAATACTGCTACATGTGTGTACCCAGGTACCTGTTGACAGCACTACCCAGCTATTAGTACTGCTACATGTACCTGTTGACAGCACTACCCAGCTATTAATACTGCTACATGTGTGTACCCAGGTAACTGTTGACAGCACTACCCAGCATTCTAAAGGTAATTGTTTCTATTTGATTTGTAGCTGTACACTGTGAGAGACGTGTTGTTTTGTTTACATTGTATGAGCATGCAAGGACTTGACCTAGTATGAAACACGTGGTTTGTGATGTGAACTGTAAGCTTACGAGGTTGTGTACTGGGAGGATAGCTGACCAGAGATAGACGGTGGTTCAAGAGGCAACCGAGGTGGTTGATTGTACAGTTGATTGCAGCGGAATGTGTAGTTGATTAAAGACAGTTGTTAACCAGAACACAGTGTGTTAAAGTCTTGTTACTTGACCTGCAAGTGCTATTACATTAGTTACACCACTCGGCCATTAGCAGTTTAGTTCACTATATTATTCTGCCTTACAGTTACCTCCTCCTTGAGTTGCTCTACTCAATCAAAATAACATACTGTAAAATAAATTTTGATGAGTCTAGGTCAGGGATGTCCAAAGTCCGGCCCGCGGGCCAAAACCGGCCCGCGAAGCCATTTTAACTGGCCCGCTGCCTCATCTGAAATAATTAATTAACTGACGTATTTTTTCTGTAAAGATAGTATATTTATTAGCAAAGTAGAAATTTTGTACTGTTTCGAGTATGTCAAATGGTGGCGAAAATCTGTGATTATTTTTTTTAAACAACGTGGAAATTGGTTGTTTTAAAACTCGATGAAGTTAATTGTACTAAAACCTTGACGGCCTACCGTAAAAGTTGATGACGTCATTTTATTTTTTTCCTCGACTCGGAAGTGGAAACGAATAATGCGTCGGTGAACTTAAAATTTTTTAAATAGTTTTTTTGTATCACAACTTTTGAAACAAATGTAAATGTTAAAATTTCATTATTAAATTCAGTCAGAAAATATAACAAATCTACTTTTCTATATGTATGTATTTATTCGTATTATATTGATAGTGACGTTGATGTTATTTAGACATTTTAATTCATATTTTAGAATGGAGAAGGCAAGTAAAAAAAGGAAAGTTGATGAAGAAGTGCGCCGCTACAAAGAAAAGTGGGAAAAGGAGTTTTTTTCATTGAACGACATAACAAGTGTATGTGTTTGATTTGTTTGGAGTTTGTGGCTGTTTTCAAAGAATTCAATATCAAGAGGCACTACCAGACCAAATCTGCTAACTATGACAAGTTGACTGAAACTGAGCAAAATGAGAAGCTGAAGGAACTGGAAGCTGGATTAACCTCAAGGCAAAGCTTATTTTCAAGAATCGGTCAGGCAAATGAGAATTCCTCAAAGGCAAGTTATGAGGTAGCAAAACTGATAGCGAAACACAGCAAGCCATTTACTGATGGTGAGTTTGTTAAAGAATGCTTGGTGAAAACTGTTGAAAATATCTGTCCCGAGAAAAAGCAGGAGTTTGCCAATGTTTGCCTGTCATGCAACACTGTTGCTTGCAGAATTGGAGAAGTCTCATCTGACAAGAGAAAAATAGAGGCAAAAGCAGAAAAAATTTACTTTTTTCGATAGCCTGTGATGAAAGCACTGATGCATCTGCCACTGCACAACTTCTTTTTTTTTAGATCAGTTAATGATGACATGTGTGTGAGTGAAGAACTACTTGACCTTCAGAGTGTTAAAGACCAAACAAGGGGAAAAGATTTATTTACTTCTGTTTGTTCTGCTGTCAATGAGATTAAACTACCTTGGAAAAAAAAATATCTGGAATTATTACTGATGGTGCACCTGCAATGATTGGTGAGCATAGTGGACTTGCAACACTTGACTGTAACAAAGTCAGTGAGGAGGGTGGCAAAGTTATTAAACTTCACTGTATCATTCACCAACAAGTTCTTTGTGCCAAACATCTTAGATATGATCATGTCCTTAAGCCAGTGATAAAAGCTAGAAACTCTATTTGCTCTAAAGCCCTGTTTCACCGCCAGTTTCAGCAGTTTCTTCATGACATCCACGGAGAATACGGAGATGTTGTGTATCACAATGATGTAAGGTGGCTCAGTCGGGGAAAAGCACTTCAGCGCTTCTACGCACTTGTAAAAGAAATTGGGCAATTCATGGAAGATAAGGGACACAAATCTTCAAGGTCAAAATGCTGTGGTAAGCCAATTATATTCACATATCAAGGCCTTTGGGAACAAGCTGCAACTTTTTCAAAGGCAACTGTCTCAAATGCAGCCTAATACCACACATTTCCCCTCACTACAGGAAATCCTGACAAGTTTCCCAGAAAGAAGCTTCAATGAGCAAATGCAGAGGTATGTTGCAGATATCACATCCTTGGCTGATGAATTTCAAAGACGCCTTCAGGACTTTGCAACTATTGAAAAGGACATCATGTTATTTTCTTCACCTTTCTCTGTTGACCCTGATAATGCTCCAGGCAATCTGCAGCTGGAACTCATTGAGTTGCAAAGTGATAATGAAATTTGCAGCAGACAACAACAGCTTTCTCTCAACGACTTTTACCGACAGCTGGATAAAGAGAGATTCAAAGAGATTCGAACATTTGCTGAGGAAATGCTCAGCTTGTTTGGCTCGACATACTTGTGTGAGCAGACATTTTCAGTTATGAATTTTAACAAGAACCGTGTGAGGACAAGAATAAGTGACTCTCACCTGCGTGATATCATACATATCAAAACCAGTGGCATTGAGCCTGACCTCAACTATTTACTGCATTCAAGATCTCAGTTTCACCCTTCACATTAAAATTTTGCTATAAAAACCTCAACTTATGTCATTTTTATATAATTTTAATCCGGCCCGCGAGGGTCTTTATTTCAAGGAATTTGGCCCACCATGCAAAAAGTTTGGACACCCCTGGTCTAGGTGGAACAACAGCATCATGACTTCCTAATGAGCAAAATTTGAACTATACAGGTGTGCAAAAATCAGAAGAAAAGAAACTTGTAAAGATATAGATGTAAAGATGAATTAACACAATTTATAAAAACTCTGCACAACAATTTAAACAAATGCTTGAAATATTTCTTATAATACATGTATCCTATTTTATACCTATAGAAACATCCTTTCTTTTGACATCTCCAATAGGACTTTCCTGAAGCATGAATTGTATTTTGATGAAGCAGGCATCCATCTATGACCAGAACCTGTGAGCCACGATTAGATGGCATGAATTGGAAACTGACATCTTCAAGAGAACTTTTAGAGTTGCTGCTGGATGTGGGAGATGTTCTCCAGTCTTCTTCAGTTTCATCACCATCATCCTCCTGGCAACAAAAAGTACATCTATACATTAACGTTTTGTTTTGTCCCAGAAAATTGTATATAACTTCATCAAATGTTGATTCATCAACAACAAAACAAGTTATATTTTTAATCCTCAATTTCAATTGGCTGAGCTTCTAGTGTGGACATCAATTGTACTGAAAGGAATCAAAACATAAAATACTCATCTCTCATCTCAAGCTGGACATTGTCATGGAAGACTAAGTCTGGCTTGAAATTGTTTTGTAATCTTAACTTATTATCACATCCATGTATCAAGAAATTGTTTTATAATGTTAACTAATCACATGCATGTATCAAGAAATTGTTTTATGTTAACTAAACACATCCATGTATCAAGAAATTGTTTTATAATGTTAACTAATCACATGCATGTATCAAGAAATTGTTTTATAATGTTAACTAATCACATGCATGTATCAAGAAATTGTTGTATAATGTTAACTGATCATGCATGTATCAAGAAATTGTTTTATAATGTTAACTAATCACGCATGTATCTTTTAAATTTCCATTTTATTGGTCACAGGGCCCCGAATCCAAATTTAAGCTAACTCAATTTTTTATATAAAATGAACACAAAATTTAGATAAGTCAATAATGAAACAAACACAGCTTTAATCTGCTTATAGTTTATTTGAAAATTCTAGGTTATTTTTCATATTTAAAAAAGCATAAAAATTTGACCCAAAAAACACAACCTGCACACTAGATATTAGCATTAGAGTAAGCACTTTCACAACCTAATAAACTTCTGATAAATACACAATACATGGAATGCTAACAATGGGGAAAATGTAAAATAGAAATATAAGGAATGATATTACCAGAATGGCTTCACTTTGGAACATTCCAAAATATGTGTTCCCTATTACCTCAGTAAGACATGGTGTTACTGTGTAGCTAGTTTTAATGATTGCTTCATACATTTTATTATAACAACCAATTGTGACAGAATTTTTAACATTATAAGAAATTTTAAACTCATTATTTACTACATTTTTAAGTAGTTGATGGCTTTATTTATTTATACTGGATGGCATCAAAAGTCAGCATAATTTTTAAACAAAGGCATTGAATTACATTTTATATCAAATGGACACTCCTGACAAACACAAAATATTTATGACATTTGAAGATATCTAAAATCCATATAACAAGTGGAATATACATGTCCTCTTTTTAAAAAAATCAATAAAAAGTTAAATCTGTTCTATATACTTACATTAACATTTTGTTTCATTCAGTCTTTCAAGCTCTTAATAATATTTCTCATGTGACCAAATTATCATATAATACATAGTTTCCTACGTGCATTATTAGATTTCTTGGTTTGAAGGTATAAAATCCTATGGCACATGATATTTCAAACATGTTTCTAAAGAAAGAAAGTTGTATGTTGACAAATTTTTGTCAAATATCAATAATTCATTCAATCTGTTGCTATAACCAAAAGTAAGAATTATTTAGATTATTTCTTTGAAACAGCATGAATATAGCTGGATATTTTTTTAAAAAATATCTTTAGCATGTCTCTTCAACTCAAGGACGTGATTCAAACTTTAATAATAGAAAAAACAAACTTCAAGATATGTTTTATTCACTTAGATGTGATCATAAAAATATTTAAGTATCAATAAGTTGCACTAAAAAATATTTATCAAAACTATGCATACATGTATATTAAAAAAACATTATAAGAAATGTATCAAAAATGGGTAGATAATTCACAAAAATATAGAGATCAAGATTTTGATATGTGGAAGACGACATGATTAAAGATTTTTAAAGCCAAAAATATATTGTTTTCTGACATATTTTGAAGACCGTATGATTGAAATGATTGTGACTGAATATATTTTTAATATTTAAATAAAATATTTTAAGTACATACTACATTAGAAAACTAATGTACATTTAACAATTACAATAAAATACTTTAATTTACAAAATAAAATCATTGGAAGTAAATTTCCCTTTTTGATAAGGAACCTGATTTGTATATATAATATATATGACCACTATCACCCAATTTAAGTACCTCATTTTTTAAAATAAAATTATTTTAAAGTTGTATTTCAAGTTAGATTCATACTAGTTTTGCAATAAATTTGTTCCTTATTCAGCATTTCCAGCACTGAATCTTATTCTTGTTAGTGACCATGAATGTTTTTCATAGAATCCTCAGTAAAAATCAAATTTCAGGATATTAATGAAGCAATTTTATAACTGAAGTTTTTCAACATATGATTTGTTTTTAAAATTATGCTTATTTCACAAGCATTTAAATATTTTTAAATTACAGCAAGTGAGAAAATTTAACCCACGACGTATGTTTTTTCTCCCTGTAAATATGACACAAACTGAATGTAAGTTGATTCACGTTATGTAAAGCACTCAACTTATTACAGCAGTACTAAACTTTTATTTAAAGATTTTTCAAGTCTGTTTTGCTAAGTACTTGCCAATTTGCTGGTAAAATGTGCCAGCTTCTTTATCAAACAAATATTAAGGCTACATTAAGATTGTATTTAAATATGCATTCATTACATTATTTAATTTAATTAAAATGTTGAAGAGAACATAGTTAAACAAATAGGTGAAAATAACTATTTAGGAGAAAGGAAACCATGCATTGTCAAAGGCATGTATTTGCTGATTGGTTTTAACACTGATTTTATTCAATTGCAGTCAGACAAATGAGAAGGGAAATTTACAATCAATAAAATTCCTACCAAACTAGACTTAATCAGTGAACAATAAAAATAGCATTGTCTTTCATAGCTTTAAAAAAATTATCACCATCATTATTTAAATTATTATTATACATATACAAACAAGAAGGGAATAACAACTTTATAGTATCCACAACCTCTGGGCCTTAGTAAGCAGAATATACTTTAAAAAATACATTAGTTGCTGAAATAGGTGATTGCAGTTGCTTAGATCATCATAAGAGTACATATAACATCATAAGAGTACATATAAATAAAATCAATAAGTATTTGATAAACAGATTTTGAAATATTCATCCTTTAAAGTAGATTAAAGATGAAGATGGAGGGATTTAGCCACTTCTTTCAGCTAAGAAAAGAGAGCATTTCTGTTGGTGGGTGAGCAAGGACTTTTTCCAAGGAAAAATCTTACCACAGTGACATGAGTACTCAGATCGTCCATGTATTATATCCATGTGAGTTATCAGTTCAAGTGCATTTGGGATAACAGCACTACAAAGACAACACTGGATAACAAAAGGATCGTTGCAGGTATTTTGATGCGACAGCCAAGAGACTTCTTCCATAAAAGCCTTGTTGCATATATAGCAACGATAGGGTTGGATCATGACATGAGTGCTGGTGTGTTTTTGGAGATGGGACTTTGTGGAAAAGACTCTCCCACACAGCCCACAGGTCAGCTCTGGTGGTGGTTCTCTCTGCACTTTTAGATCTTCATTCTTGTGTTTGGTCACTATGTGGGACTTCAGTCCTGTCATGGTTTCAAATGTGCGAGAGCAAATGTGACAGTGCTGACCTTCGCCTTGATGAACAGCTTTTATATGAAGTTTGAGTCTGTATTCAAGAGAGTAGGACGTCCCACACTCTGTACAACTAAATTCTGGTTTTTTGGTAGAATGAGCCAGTCTTTCATGACGTTGTACATTGAAATGACGGTTGGACTTGTAAGGACAATGAGGACACGTGAAGACAGATGAAGAAGCTGGGCGCTTGCGATACTTACGACGGGGAATATTCTCAAGTGGGGATATTCCCTCCCAAAGATTACTCTGAGAGAGAAATGTAAATGAGAAAAGAAAAATGTTAATAAAAATTGTTTTTGGTAAAAGATACAAGTAGTGTAGTAAATTTGAAATATACAAATGTTCACGAGTTACTATTATTTATATAGAAAGGCAGCATTTTTTAGCAAGTGTGGGAGAGAAATACAGTAAAAATCTTCATTACTGTTTTGTATCAAAAAACATTATAACAAGATGACATTAGGAATTATAAAGACAGCATGGTTTAGAATTTACTTCTTAAAGTTTAAGAATTCATTAAAATCAAGGACCTTGATATCAATAGACTTTTAACAAATGTTCTTAAAATTATTTAGTAAAAAATTTGCCAAACTTATTTCAATGCTAAAAGAAAAGAAAATATCAAAATGTGTTATAAAAAAATCATTAAATCTTGCTTAAATAATCATATGATAAGTGACAAAATAATTTTTTAATATAAAATTAAACATCTGAAAACTCACCTCATCACTTTCTTTTTGCTCAAGATCTTGAATTTCTTTAGAAGTGATTTTCTTTTGAGGAGAAAGCAAGGTTCTGACTTCTTTTTTAATACTCAACAAACCATTAAGTGAATTGACAGTTACATCATCATCAAGCCACTCCTCAAAATCACTCAAATTGGCATCCTTATGTGGCTCGCTACACCACTCCTCTTCCTGTTTTTGGAAAATTAAATTTAGTGAATTGTGACATTTGAGTAAATTATAAGATTTAAAGTTATTTAGTTGTCTCCGTGTGCATTATACAAATTTAAATGACAACTCTTTCTTTGTTTTAACTCATAACAAAACTTTGACAATTTATTTTTAAGACCTGAAAATATGTTGCTATAAAATTAGGAATAACTGAAATAAAACTTTTAAATTAAATAGCAACAACAAGTTGAAAGTTTAACCAAATGTTTAGATCATTTTGATCAGTAACTGACATTAATATAAGAATTTCGCAAGGTAAGGAGGTATAATTTGCTTTTTTATTTTTTTCACTGCAGCCACAAGAACAAAAGAACTCATTACAGTACATTGTACGAGGCATACAAAATGTACCCACCTTTGCGATTCCTCTGTTGCAGTAAACAAAAGAGAAAAAAAGGGAAATAAAATCCACTCTCGGATAATTTTGTCAAGGTCTGAGAAAAATCGAGAAAGTAACCTGGTGATAGTTAATAGATACAATTAACTAAATATTTTGAACAAATTTAAGCCATTTAAAGTTGAAATGAACCATTTAGGTAACTGTTTGCATGCAGCGAAAGATATGAAGATGAAGTAATGAACTGTTCGTATAGAGTTTTAGAGAAAACGTGCACAGTCTAACAAAATGCTCTCTGTTCATTGATCAAATGTGCACTAAATCTAATAAAGGTGTATGCTTATTCAGCACAATTTTTTTCTACAAAAGGCGTGAGAAAAATGGATGCTTGAAAAAAAAATTGGGGGAAAAAGAAGAAGGAAATAGTTAAAACAAGAAAAGGTGTAAAGAAACATAAACAACAAAAGCAAATAAAGATAGTAACAATACAACAAAAAAAACATTTATTTACAAAAAGCAAATTATAACCTCCAAACCAAATATTTTGCTTCTAAAAAGTACTCATAAGTAAAACTTAAAACTTAAGTCACACAAAATAAAAACTTAAATGGCAAATCATAAAACAAACATTGGCATGAAGCATAGCAGATAAGGTAATATATTATGCACAGTGCATTCCTTATAATTGAGAGAGCTTGATCTGTGAAGTTGCATTAAAAACATTATTCAAAGAAACAAATGCCATTAAATTCATAAAGGGGAAATGAACCTGATTTATCAATTTATCATTGTACTTACAAATATTTTAGCCAAAGTAATACCTAAATTGATTTAAATATGTTTATATAAAAAATAATCCTACCACAATTCTAATACAAAGCTGCAATTGTATGTATCAGAGGCTTCATTAAAATGCCTTTAATTTATAGGGCTTAAAGGATTGTGTTAAGTTACATGTTATGTGCTTATACTTATGTTTATGTCTAGGAAATAAATATATTCTACTTCTTTTATTCAAAATAGAGAGTGAATTAACACCGTAAAAAACCACTTAAGAACCAACTACAAAATTCAAACCAAAAAACCATTCAAAAATAAAAAGGTACAGTTTATGCTACATTTGTATTGAAATAAAGAAAATTGAAGCACATTTATGGACTTTAATTTAGATATAAAGGAGCAGTTAAGAGGTAGGAAGTCAAAATGTTTGTAACAATTTTTATCTGTTTCTGCCTCATAACATCACAATCATGAACAACTAACCTATATAACTATTTTTTGGAGGGGTTCCTTATTGGAGGGTGGGGTTTTCCCAAACAAAAGAGTCATTTTAATTAGTCCTAGTATGCATTTAAAAACACCATTAAACAAATATAATGCCATGCAATAATTGCTATGAGTGATCAGAGTTATGCAATGTGTGTAGCTTGAAAACGAGTTTATCATCTAGGTCAGGGGTCTCCAAACTACGGCCCGCGAGGCCCTCGTATCCGGCCCCTGGAGACCTTGTAATAATTTTTAAAATATAATATTTTGATCTGTATTTTACAATAAAAATTTGCGAATAACACTAGCGAAAGCAAACACTCAATTAGCGAAAAATGCAAGCCGGTTTTGCCATTTTTCAATTGCAATGGATGAATCGCTGGACAGCTGTTCCACCTCTCAACTGCTTGTGTTCATTGGAGGTGTGGATGAAGACATGAATATAACGCAAGAGCTTGCTTCTCTACATAGCATGTATGGCACCGCTACCGGAGAGGATATATTCAATGAATTGGGAAAAACATTTGTTGATTATAACTCGGACTGGACTAACTTGACTTGCTTGACTGTTGATGGGGGAAAGAACATGAGTGGCATAAAGAAAGGCTTGGTTGGACAAGTGAAGCAGATATGTAATCAGAAACACATTCCACAACCAATGTTCCTGCACTGTATTATTCACCAGCAAGCTTTGTGTGCTAAATATGTGGACATTAGCAGTGTACTGAATCCTGTGGTGAAGATGGTGAATTTAATAAGGTCACATGGGCTCAACCATAGACAGTTCAGAGACAAGTTGAAAGATACAGACACATAATCGCAAGATTTACCATATTATACAGCAGTAAGATGGCTAAGTTGTGAGAAAGTTCTGAGTAGAGTATTTGAATTAAGAAAGGAAATACATGACTTCCTAGATAGTAAAGGAAAACCACAGCCATTACTGACTGATGAAGAGTGGGTATGGAAATTGGCCTTTTCTGCAGACATTACTGGTCATTTAAAATTTCTGAACCTAAAACTTCAAGGAGAGACAAATCTAGTTTCTGATCTATACAATCACCTAAAGGCCTTCAGAGCTAAACTTGTCTTGTTTTTGGAACAAGTACAGGCCAACAACTTGACACACTTTCATCAGTGCAAGGTCTTCATGGCTGAAGCAACAGCTGAGTTCCCCACATCATTTGCATGCGAGATCATCAAAGACCTCCAGCTGCAGTTTCAGGAGTGGTTTTCTGACTTGGATTCAAAGGCAGAAGAAGTTAGGCTATTTCAAAATCCATTTGAAGCAGATGTGGCCAGTTGCTCAGATGAACTGCAGCTTGAGGTGATTGATTTGCAAGCAAATGACTTCCTTAGGGACAAGTTCAAAGAAGGCTTTTGAGTTTTTACCAGTTTTTGCCCAAGGAAGACTTTCCTAATGTCAAAGCTTTTGCATCAAGATACCTTTCAATCTTTGGAACAACATAATTGTGCGAAACAGACATTTTCGAGGATGAAATACGAGAAGAACAATTTGAGAACTAACTTGTCTGATGATAATCTCAGGTCACTGTCTATGTTAGGGACATCATATCTAAAGCCAGAAATATCTAATATTTTGGCATCCAGGAAACAATTTCACCATTCCCACTAATACATATATTCATGAGCAGTGCATCAATGTATTATTAAATAATATTTAATATAACATTGAATAATATTAATATTATAAATATAATAATATTAAATATATACTTAAAAACAACATGTATGTTTTGATTTTTTCTTATTTGGCCCCCCAACCGCTGTTTTACAGTTAATCCGGCCCTCCGGCTGAAAAGTTTGGAGACCCCTGATCTAGGATGTATATGATAAACTTGAATGTTGAAAAAGAGTGTATCATCTAGGATGTATATGATAAACATGAATGTTGAAAAAGAGTGTATCATCTAGGATGTATATGATAAACATGAATGTTGAAAAAGAGTGTATAATCTAGGATGTATATCATAAACTCGAATGTTGAAAAAGAGTGTATCATCTAGGATGTATATGATAAACTTGAATGTTGAAAAAGAGTGTATCATCTAGGATGTATATGATAAACATGAATGTTGTATGAAACATTTCATTTTTATTTTTACCATTTCCTTTTTCATGCTCCAATGTCACTCACCTTTCAAGCAATTGAACTTAAAATACACAAACGAATACAGTCAATTTACATTAAATTTCAAAACTGATATATTTACAGTTGATTATTAAAAATAACCCTTGGGAAACCAAATATTAATATTAATTTTACTTTACTAGACGTTCTAGTATTTTGGGATGTTTCAGAATTTTGACATTTTTGACACATTAAGATGTGTTTGTTTTTTAATACACTGTACTTTTATCAGTACATATGTACTACTGAACAAAATACTCTTAAGTGTATCATTTCCCTATCAAGTAGCATCAATTTAAAATTAAAAAAATTTCCACAAGTAGATTTCACTTGTGGGTGGATTGTATTGCAAATGTTAGCTATTTCTTTACATTTTAGTAATTCAGTTCTCACTATCATGAGCGACAGAGGCTACGTTGATCAAGGAAGGGGTGGGTATGAAAAATCATGTCTTATTTATTTAAAACAGTAATTGGCTAGTATTGATTTAATCAGGATGTTATAAATGTTCATTGCTTGAAAAGTACATAATTTTACTTTTGCTCAAAAATTATTATTATTTTAATTTTTATGTTAAAATCTTTAATTTTTAAATAGCTTCTTAAAATAAATTCCCCAAAGACAATCTGAGTAAAAATTATTTTAAAAACTAATTAAAATAAAACATTTATGTTTACATTCAATTTAAATCCTTAGACACTCCTGCAATATTTAGTTAATTGTTTTAGTTTTAGCGCATTTTTTATATTTAAAAAAATTATATTTTACCAAAAGACAAGAGAGTACATTGGGATTCTTGTTTTAAAATAAAAAAATATTAATCACGTGTAATGAAACTATCCAGACTTAGATTGGAATTGTATGTTTAAGCATATCAACCACATGTTAAATTATGAAAATTTTTAAAAAATGGTATATTTATGTCAAGGTCAATATCAATAATTAGTTTAATAGTTTGTTTTAAAATGTATGGAATTCAATTACAAATAATCAAAGCCACAAATAAAATGTCACACATTTTTTATTCACTTATTTTCTAGTTAACGAATTATGTTCCCTCTAGGCTGTGATGCAGCTCAGCTATCTGGCAGTCACGGCACAGTTTAGAGTTACCATGCAGCAAATTTTTATAAAATAATTAATATATGTGTGCGCATGAGTTTAAAATTTTGCACAGAAAAAATGCAATATTTTAACACCAGTTTATTATATTTGTACATCAACTATTGAAACTTACAGGAAACATAGGTTAGGATTTAGGATATTGCTTTTTAATTAAATGAAACCTTTTTAAGAAAACATATTCAAAATGATTTAATTTAAAAGGGAACTGTTTTGACTTTGACTTGTACCCATCTTCAGATCAGAAAGCAACTTATCTGACCAACAGCCAGATATGTTTATAAGCATTTTTTTTTAATTTGGCCTCACAATATTTCACATATCCTTTTGACTGAACTCACAAATATGTTTTGCTTCAAAGAGGAAAATTACAGTAAGGCAGTTGAGATCTTATTTTTTAAATTTCTTGCCCTGATAGAGTGGGCTTCAAACATGAATTCAATCAAAAAGTCCAAGAAAAATCTATTATTTTTGTTAAAGTAACTGTTTTTGTGTGGTTTTTTTCTCACATCTATTTTAATACTGTATAACAATGGTATGTGTGTTAAGTTTATGCTCTCTAGTGGATCAGAAAGTGAATTTAAATTAACTCACAAAACTACTGGCCCATGAGTATAATAAAATACAGAAAAGAAGAAGAAAAATATACGCCAATATTTAAATAGACATATAATGGGAACATAGAAAAAAAAGACATTTTCTCCAGGTAAAGTCTGTGGAAAAAAAATAGAGTTAAATGAATCTATTAAACATAATATCTTTGACTACTAAGAGGAAAAGTGTGCCAAGTGTAAAACCTGTACTTCAGAAGTATACACGTGTTTTTCTGTAGATATCTATGTGAAATTTTTTTAATGTTTAAAATATATATACTTATATGTACTGAATATCCTTGGAGTAATTGATTAAATATACAATATCCCTTTGAAACAGCAGGAAATAGTCGTTTAGAAATGTATAGCAAACTCATAAATTTTATAAACTAAATGTATTCGGTGTATTCTTCCTTTAGGGAAGGTCATAATTTTTTTTAATCATTTTTAATCTTATAATTTTTAAAAATAATTTAAACTTCAATAAACCATATACATGTATACTCGTTCTAAAGATTTATTTTTTTTACAAAATCTAGGGGAAAATGTTGGGGGGTGGGCTTACAAGCAGGTCATAGGTGATTTCTGCATGTACATTGAATATCGGTGTTGTTATTGTAGATCATCAAGGTTCTTGTCTACATTCTACAAGATTCGACTGCTCTACCAGAAGCTATAGAATATTATTAAACGTCTGTACTTACATTACTTATTCACTTTATTTTTGTGAATGTTTTAATAAATTGTTTTACAAATTTTGTTTTCAACAACGAATGTTAATATACGCGCTTTCGCCACTGTTTACCAAAGAAACAAAAAAATACTGGTAACTCTTGGGGTCGGCTTATTAGCCGGTTACACACTTTTTATACTATTCTCTTCCAAAAAGAGGGGGGGGGGTCGGCGTATGAACCAACGGGCTATCATTTATTATATGTGTAATTTATACTTGTATTTGTAATTTATACATATGTTTTCTTTAACTTTTATCCTCCTGAGGCGTAGGTCATCCAAAGAATTTCTCATCAAACTTAGTCTTGTGCTTTCCTTACCAGTTGCTTCTAGATGTATCCCATACTTTTTGTTTGTCTCCACATATATTTGGGGTAAATTACACATATAAGCTTATATTAATATTTGCTTTAAAAACTGTTTAAACATTTACTTTTTTCTATAAGGAATAAGAACACTGATGTCTATTTTTTTTTAAAAAGCCTCAACAGCTTTGAAACTCCATTTGACACCATCTATTAGGGGAATTAATGGAGGTCACCAAATTGCGTAAGTTCTAAGGTGAGCAGTCCACTTGTATTTAATTGTTTTAAATAATATAATTTATAAATGAGTGTTAAACATGCATTTTTATTTCATTTTTCTTTATTTCTTTATTGCTAATCATATCTCCAAATTCTTTTTTTTTAAATGTAGGCTGAATCATCCGTTACCTTAAGCTATATTATGGCTCATAGAGCCTTTGAACCAGTATCTAATGCACTATTTGTTGGTTTTTTTAATAATGATGCTGCTACTTATGCTAATTTCATTTACTCTATAATGCAGATATGGTAACAAGCTGCCTGCCATGTTCAAATATGCCTGAATCATGGTTCTTGGGTCAAATTTAAAACAAAAATATTTTTTAAATTTAAGAAAAAGAATGATAAATGATATAACATTAGCTATATTTTAATTGCATTTTAAATGTTCATCCCCTGCATTATAAGAAAATAAATGATGATATGAAGCATTTGGTTGGTCCTTATTTTAATACAAGGTGTAACAACCTTTGGGCCCAAGAATGGTTCGCTTGCTATCACAAAACATTTAGTTAAGACTTGGGATGTCAACCTTAATCTTAGTAAAAAGTCATCATTAAACATCATGGCAACACACTAAAGAAGTATACAAAATTTAAAAAATGATTCATTTATAAAAGAAAAATATATATACCAGAATCCACTGTTAAAGTTGTTTTTTAACAGCTAGAAAAGTAATACCAGAATATTTCCTACCCTGTTAGTATAAGCATTCAATAGAAGTTATAAAGTTATAAGTGTAAAGTACTCACCAGTTCATCTAGATCAGAACCACCGAGAACCTTTGTAGGTGTGGATTTTCTCTTTTGGTTTGCCTTAGCATTACTAGTTCGAGTTGCCCGACTTGATCCTGCTTGAAGTACTACTTCAGAAACAGCGCCAGAGACCTCCTCTACGGCTTTTAATGAAACTGAAGAAAGGACTGCATTTCTTGAGTTGTACATCGCTGTTCTTACTTTGTCAAAGCTAGGCAAGCTGGGCTCTTCTTCATTACTATTGTTCTTTAACTTGGATTCTCTCCATCTCTCTTTAGTCTTTGCTACTTCAGCATCATATAAAGCTTTTGGTTTTACATGTGGATTTTCCTTAACCGAAATTTTTAATGCATTGATGAATTTTTTATATTCCTGTCGACTAACGTCTGCTTCATGGTTATGGTTCCTACATATTCTTACTATTTTCTTTTCATCAGGATCAAGAACACATCTGGCGGTGCAGCAGGGAATGCTACAAACCCAGTAAGAATATCCAGAAGTCTTCCTCTGGCTAAGTCTCAATGGTTGGTTGTCTACAACTAAATATTTACCTCCTTTAGAGGCAGGTATAAGCTGAAAACTGGGAGGCAACATGTTTTCAAAATTTGCTAGCTCTTGTTTAATTTGTTGCTTATTCTTTTTGTTGTTGCCTGGTGGTAACATAGGGGTACTTGAGAGATTTATCCACTCAGAATCTATCTGCCACTCCATATCAATAGATTTATCTGCTATGTCTTTGCCATTTGCCTCAACACTCTCCATGTCATAATCCATTTTAGCACTTTCAAATACTTAATATTTATTTGAATATTCTTAAAATATTTGATGCATTTTGACCACCAACTTTTCAGGAGAATTTTATCCAAAGTAAATTGAATTCCAGTGTAGCCTGAAAAAGTGCATGAATTGTTATTAGTAACATAATGACTTTCAATAAATTACTGATTTGCTGAAACTTAGTGTGATGCTAAAGTTACACCCCACCCCCTTCTTTACTTTCACATTTTTGAATCCCTTCAAATTAATTATTTCACTCTTTGGATATTATTTCTCTAACCAATGGTTATACCATAAGCCTTTTTATAATACTACTATATGTTAGCAAAACAAGGTATGGGAAAACCTGAAAACAAGGAACATGGAAAGTAACTTTTAAAGCAAAAAATGTAGAGTAAAAACATTTTTAAAATTTTAAATGAACACTCCATGGTGTAATCACTGTAATGCATAGATAACTTGAATAATATTGTCTTTTCTTGTTACTTATTCTTTTTCCTGTCCACCCATACTTTCTGCTATTTCTTCATTATTTGGAAATTAAGGGCTCCAAAGAGGTGCATGTTTACTGGCTTGTGGACTGGTCATAGCATGTTTCCATTTACCCAATATACCAACATTTGTAACTATTTTCTAGTTTAATTAGGTCATTTTCTGATTTTAGTTGGTTTGCTAAAAACTAACCATAATAGCCTTCTCTGATTGGCTATATTGAACTCACTCTAAATTCAAAAAAGTGCAACAACCTAATCTTCGATGGGTTAAGTAGTGTTGTTATGGAGATCAATATGAGGTCCTGCTACATGGTACATTTTTATAACTTAGAGGAATGTAAAATATCCTTAAACATCCAGTTTTTAATTTCCTTGTTGACACAGCCACCCACTACATTTAGTCTCTCCTGCTCATATTCATGTATTATATATAACATATCAGGTCTTCTTGTGCTAATCAAATATCTGCTCCCCACTTTGGAGGCCTAGTGGTCCCATCCATAAGAATGGTTTACAAAAAAGGGAAAAGTTCCTTTGCACTAGTGGTAACATTATCTACACCATAAGTTATACGGCCATTTGTTTCACTATTAATCTCTCTGTGTAGAAGAAAAGTTCATACTATTTTAAAACACTTTACAAGAAACAACCAATGAGTTCCAGTTATAGCTATCTATCAAACACTGCATGTGTATCTATCAAACACTGCATGTGTATCTATCAAACACTGCATGTGTATCTATCAAACACTGCATGTGTATCTATCAAACACTGCATGTGTATCTATCTAACACTGCATGTGTATCTATCAAACACTGCATGTGTATCTATCAAACACTGCACGTGTATCTATCAAACACATTTTTTAATCTTTTCTCAGCCGCAGGCGAACGAAACTAATAGTGATGAGGTGTATATTATTTATAGACCGGAATAGTAAGAAAACGCTTTGACGTCTCGGTTGCTTGCGTATTGGTTCTGGTATTCTGCCATAACACAACAAAATATTATTTCCGCGTAATAAGTTTATACCGAAGTTACGGCTAACCGGTTAACCGTTAACAACCTTATCATGTACATAAAGAAATTTCAAGCACATGTTTATATTTTGTCGGCATATTGGTTTTCGTTTAACTCGAGCATCGGTTATCTCGACGCCTTTTGGCAAACCCCTAGGCCGTCGACTTAACCGGGTTCTACTGTAATTTAATTAAGGTAAATTCGATCGATCTGAAATTTTGGTACAATGCATTGTTAGGTGACAAGTCTATCTGCAAAATTTCAGCTCGATAGCATCACGGGAAGTGGGTCAATTTTGACTTTTGTTTTTCCGCCCCACCGACCACTACAGACAGAGAGACGACGGTGAAGTTAATATTAGGGATTTTTTTTTAATCGATCACTAGCTGCACTCCCCTTTCAACGCATTTTTTAAAGAAAATATCACTTTTGATATTAATTTGGTAATCTTACATCAAATGCCTTTGACTTGCAGGAAAACTGTCACTAAAAGACCAAACTCAAATTTGAGGACCAATTAATCGCCTGGTATCTTTGCTACCTCTATCAAATGACTCTCGTAATATAAATATTAACAGTCGCGGCCTTGACTTTGACCATTGTTCATATCATACGCGCACTGTGTGTTAGCTCTCTCGTATAGTGCCTCGACAACTAAGCTAAGTAAAAAAAAATTTTTTAATCTTTCCTTAGCCCTAGGGGAACTAAACTAATAGTGATGAAGTGTATATTATTTATAGACCGGAATAGTAAGAAAAAGCTTTGATGTCACGGTCGCTCGCTTTGATGTCACGGTCGTCGCGTATAGGCTCCGGTATTCTGCTGTAATACAACAAAAAATTAATTTGCGTAATAAGCTTATACTGAAGTTACGGTTAACCTGTCCTTTTTAAACGGGACCGGCACTGATCTGAGGATCGGTTGACTGGTTAACCGTTAAAAACCTTAATTCAAATGTTGTATGATTTGTTTCTTAATTTCATTTGTCTTAATTTAACCAGTAGCCTAACATATAAGATATAATTAATTACCAGTCATAAATATAAGAATGATGTAAACACCATCGAAGATGTTCAATGCAATTTGGGGTTTTGGATGCTTATTAGGATGCTTAGAGTTTGGATGCAATTCTGCAAAATCATCAAATATGACGACTGGTTATTGTCCTAACAAATACTCATATCATCAAATATGACGACTTGTTATTGTCCTAACAAATACTCATATCATCAAATATGACGACTGGTTATTGTCCTAACAAATACTCATGTCATCAAATATGACGACTGGTTATTGTCCTAACAAATACTCATATCATCAAATATGACGACTTGTTATTGTCCTAACAAATACTCATATCATCAAATATGACGACTGGTTATTTTCCTAACAAATACTCATATCATCAAATATGATGACTGGTTATTGTCCTAACAAATACTCATATCTGCAAACAAATATAGGTAATATCGGTATCAGCAATATCTGCAAAAATGCATATTGGTAGACCCCTAACAAAAATTACATAAGATTAATAAGATGCATGCGTCCTAGCCATTTGCCGCACTGAGCAATTTAGGCAATGCAAAGAGAACATTTTGGTCAATTTATGGTATTTTTGGACACCGCCTTTGTTGTCATTATCATGAATGAAATAGACAACTAAACCCAAACCTACCACAACTCTAAATTAAATTTAACTTAATTAAATGTATCCACAAAAACAGTTTAAATTAAGTCACAATGGTTACCTTTATTATTTATAGTCACATGAACACCTTATCCCTTGGATCACTTAGGGAAATAACTCTACCATAATGCCAACATAAACATTGTCCGAAAAGTTCACTTTGCTTTAGCCCCAATTTACATCAGGTGATTATCAAAAATGAAAACTTGTCCAGTGTTTCAACAACATGTAAACAGGGCTTCTGTCACGGGTGAATCACGAGTGTTTTGCGTGATTGTATGACGGAGAGATCACGTGAGTAATAAGCGCGGGTAGAAAGAGTCCTTCCCATTGGCTAAGAAGGTGGGGAAGTCAGTGTTAGTGTTGGCTGGTGTCATGACAGGATGTATGCCAGTGTGTTCAACGTTGTATAACCTCAAATTATAATTCTTGTACAAAGTATAAATATTAAAGTTGTCAGTTGTTTTATTGAAACCAATTCTTCAGAGGATTATTGTGTACAAGGTTTTGTATTGAGAGAACGCCTACAAGAGAGTTATATATATAAATTAATAAGTAAAACATTGACAGCTTCATTACCATTTTCTGTTCAGATAAAAGAATTGTTGAGGCAAGACCACAACAATTATATTGTAGTGATGAGGACTTGGTATTAATATTTTAGATACAATAAATGCTGACTCTAGCTTATCACCACGTTGCCAAGAATGAAGCCTTTCATCTGCTTATGCTACTGCTGTGTAAGAATAAATTTCTAAAAAAGATCAGCCTCAAAGTATAGGTAGGAGATAATCATGATATCACAGACTGTGTGCTGTACCTCTTGTGTCAAACTTTAGAGCTTCAAACAGCACCACACATCCCACACATCATCATTTTCTAAATCAAAGCATGATCAACACTATTGTTCAGTTAGGACATCCCATCATCATCAATGATGTGATGCAGCAAAGAAGGAAATTAATGGCCTCATTGCTTCAATGATTCCAGAAATTGTGGTGACAACATCATAACCTTAAGATCTGCACGTCATTATGCCTTATCTTATATATAATATATTACAGATGCTCCTTCTAAATTCTAAACTGAAGATTATTGCATCTTATGCTTGTCCATGGTTTATGTCTGTCAGGGAAATATTATAGCTAATGGTGTTTTCCCAGTGTGTATGTGTTTTTATGAGTCTGTGGTGCAGTGCGCAATAGTTCGCATGGTATTGAACACCATGACGTAGCATAGAAGATGACGTAGCATGAGAAGATGTGACGCGTGATAGTGAACGTGACGTAGGGGACGGTTGAGAGTCTATAGTCAGTTAGAGATTTGCTGTTGTTGCGTGCGGAAGGACCTTGTTGGACGTTAATAAAACTTAGTAAATGTTATGCTGGTGTTCGAGTTACTTTGAGTTGTAGCCTGTCTTTGTGGTCATTACAAGTACCCAGACAACGACGTAACAATGTCTAAGTCTTACATTTTCATTAGTTTTGAATGTTGATTTTCCCCGGCTTGTTCAGGCAACCCATTTCACACCCAAATACCAGATGTGAAGGAGGATTTGTCTGTGCTTGTTTTGCAAATAGAACAAAAAAATAGTTTCTATCCCTATGTCAATTTGAGTGTTGTATTAAATTGTTGTGTTTCCAAGTTAGAATTTATACACTACAGCCAGTGTGATAATTACTGTGCGTGGCACAGTCTGTGCATGAACCGATAAATGCTGAAATATGGTACCAATTGTGGAAACAAATATTCAAAATAAGTAGCACCCTAATGTGGGATGCGTAAAATTTTGTGCAAGATGCTTCATGTTACAGTTACATGCCTATGCGGTATGCCTATTCACTATATTAATATTTATGAATTTACGGCTATTCACTATAGACAGTGCCTGCCTTTAATTTACTATACTATAGACTATAAATCATAAAATGTTTTGAGGGTATATATTTTTTCTTGGTAAAATTGGCTGCTTCAAAGTCTTTGATTGGCACACCTTTGTGACAGAACACAATTCAATATTAATATTCTTTTCGCCAAGCCACCAGAAGTCAACTATAGGACTAGGACGCAGTCACAGGGTCGATTTTTGGTCGGCGATCTAGTACATTGAGCCCTTGCTGCAGTTGTGCTATAAATAGCTTCGCCTTGTCAATTTCATCGACATTGCTCGGTTAGATCTTTAGAATCTTTAAGGTGTGAATAGAAGTCACACACAAAACAGTCCAAACGCGGAGTGCGTTCATAATAATTAATCTATAAAATAAATAAAAATTATGAGGGAAAAAACTTAGCCTAAAAGAGCTGTTTAATGGTGGTTTTTGGGGGTTTGTCCTACCTTATCTACAAGTTACTAGTACAAAAATGTCTCGTCCAGGTTGGCAGCAATTGAAATTTTGTCGTACATATTTTTGGGGGACACTTTATAACCTAGAGTCCTGTTTACACTAAACCATTAAAAGTTTTATATCAAATTTGAAAACAGATTTAGTGGAAAATATATATGAAATTAAAAATACCTGCAGTTATTCATTTTTCATGTTTGGGTTAAACGCCACACACAGAATGTCCCCAACTTTTCCAAGATGGCGAAACTGGGATCCTGCGGCGGGTTGGATTGGATTTTGGATTGCACTCCGCCGCGTTTGCGCAGGCCAAACTCACAGTGCCTAGCAAATTTCGCCACACCTCCCACTCTGGGCTTACTTTGGCTTTAGCATACTGAATTCCATTTTACTTACTTTGTTTCATGAAGCTTGAACTCAGTCCAACCTTATTTACATGACATATTTGGGAGATATGAAATAAATCTTGGTGAATTAACTTAAATGATTAGCTTAGTTTTACGAGCGTAAAGTGGCAATACCAGTGCCAGTACCACAAAGCCTAATAAAAGTTTGTTAGCGCAACTGTTTAAATATAAAATGAAGACAATGTTATGTTTCTTGTTTATTTTAATTCTTCTTCTATATCTTAAGATTTATAGCAAAAGTCATGCCATTTTATTTAATCATTGTGACTTATGGCCCATACTTCTGCTACTTACTTTGTTGGTATAAAAGATATTTATCTAGTAAACAATTTTTACTATTTATTTAATTTCTTTTGGGATCAAATGTCAATTTATAATATTGCCCAGTGGATCTTACAATTACATCCATACTCATACCTCATACATTCTTCCTTCAAAATATCCTTTCCTTGACCTACTTTACTCTACAGCGTATGACTAGTGTGAGTTGACAGACATTTTTAACCAACAGGTGGCAGGAATCGCCATAAATCTGGTTTTGTTGAATCTTTAGTTCTTAGGCTGTTCATACAAGTCATTTTTTTAAAAAATAATTTTGTATTTTATCTGTATATCTAATATACCTTAAGTTTGTATTTTGAGAATAAAATGTGGGCGATAACGATAATTCTTCTTCAGACTTTTCTTCCGTAGACATTTGGAATTTGGTTAACCATTTTGTCCCGTGAGACGATATTTCTTCAACCAATTTCGGTACAATGCCACCCATTTCCCTCTGCATGTGTGCGTTAAATGGGGAGGGGCGGTGGTAGGGTGAACTGTAGGACCTGGCCTGGGTAAAACTTTATTTAAATTTGGGTTTGGGGCCGTCCATAAATAACATCACGCACCTAGGGGGGGAGGGGGTCACACTTTTGTGACGAGGGGGAGGGAGGGGGTTGAAGAAATGTGACGTCACATCAAAAGGGTAACTTTAAATAAAACTTCCACTGAAAATTTGGTCGCTTATAATTTATTTAATGACTTTTTTTTTAAAATCAGTGCTTCTCAATGTGCCGGTCGGTAGGCCATCAGACGCTGGTTGGCGTAAGCTATCAAGACACGAAAATTAAATCTAATTATAATCCTTAAGTTTGAGAATCCACAAGATAACGTATGAAATTGTTACACTGTGTCGTTTGATGTTGACATCAAAGCATTTGTGATGTAACCGTAGCTCCGTTTGGTTCTCTCATGGCGGGAGTCGTCGATTTTTTTTTGCCAAAATATACACGTTTGTGTGTGTGCGTTACCCCCCCCCAACCCCCAGACTCTAGGTCCTGCTCACATGACTCGGGGATTTGGGGGAGCGTCGTTAGCCCCCCCCCCGAAAATGCTACTGGTGAGTTTTACAAGCATGACAAGTGTCTAAAAATGATCTGAATAGGATTATGTGTAGATATTTTCAGTCAAAACGACACGGAATATCCTTTTTCTTTAAAAGGGGAAAGAGAGGGGGGGGTGGGAATCTATTTGAAAAAAAAAGTTTTAAGTTTGATATAATTGTTCGATTGGTTTTTGGTCAAACGCCCCTGGCCATTCTAGTCCTCTAAAAAGTGGTGGTCCGCGGACCGGTGCCGGTCCGTGGGCCATCCGCTGCCGGTCCGTAGATGATCTCAAAAAAAGGACCGAAAAAATTGTCAGTGCAGGGAAAATAGTGCACCGGTCCTTGGTGCAATGGAAAAAATTCCTGCCGGTCCGCCATACTAAAAAGTTTGAGAAGCACTGTTCTAGATATAATGGTAAATGGGCCCATTTAAAATTAGTCAACTATTCATTAACTTTATTGAATGCATCAAATTCTTGACATCGCAATTCGAGAGGAGCACAAAACAACTTTTCTTCTTAGCTCAGTTTTTAAGGCATTAATTTTAAATATCACAGAAAGGATTCAGATGATTGTCACTAGTGTCAATATAAATGAAAGTAGGGTAGATTTAGGTGTCTTCGTATAGTACGTAGGTAAGAAATCTACATAGTTGTCAATTATTTTTATTAAATGCATTTTCTGGAAGGAACCGGTTCAATAATGGGCATATGTTCCAAGCGTAAACGTACACATGACGTATTTTAATATATCTAGTGGATTGTAGTGGATGTTAAATGTCCGAATTGAGTCTGCATTACCCCCAAGAATTCCATTTTTGACCCCAGATGAGGTTATTTACCTCTGTTCGCCGACCTCTTTCTTACGGGATGCCCGTCAGTCAATTGAGGGATTTTTTTTTAAAATAAATAATTTTAATTTTAAATAATTTTTTTTTCTAAACAAAGACGTTAACCATGATGATTAATAGTCAATTTTTAATTTGTATGCATTAAAATAAAATATAAGCTAAGGATGTTAACACAGTTCGTTTTCTGAAGGCCGGTAAAACGTTTTTAAAAAATGCTTCACGCGGGTTACGATATTACAATGTAGATCTTCACTAAATAAATAATAAATACTTAAATGACAATAAAAGTGATTTGAAACATACTTATTTTCAAATAGAAAATAAAGTTGTTGTTGTTGTTTGTTTTTTTTTGTGGGGGGGGGGTCAAATATTTGTGACGTATTTTTAGAGGGGGGGTCTAAGTTTTTGTGACGAGGGGGGGGGGTCAAAAAATCGGCAAAAATCGCGTGACGTCATTTATGGACGGCCCCTTTGTGGTTTTCGTAATTTAGAGCTGGGAACTTCAAAGATCAATCCAATTTGTTTTTAACTATTTTTATCGTCTACATTCTACATATACTCTACCGCAATGTTAGCAGGGTGTCATTTACAAGCCGTCATGGCACGCAGGGCTATTGGCCAACAGGGAAAAAATGGATGGCGTTTTATTTTGAAGGGAAGGCACTTCAAAATGTATGTTAACATTAAGTGTACGCGGAATTGGGAATGGGTGTCATTAATAGGGACCTGGTGTATGTCTTAAAGCATTTTATTATTAAAATGAGATTACTAAACTGAAGTTTTTGTTTTATTAACATATTCATTTGGCACCAGAACCTGTTAATGGAATGTCCAGCTAAGATTCCAGTTAACCCTTGAGCTCAAGGGAGAGCAACTGGCAGGTCATTTAGAGTGGCAGAACTCAGAACACTTCTCTTACAACGGTTCACCGACAAAACGGCCCCGACAAATGGGCCCCGACAAAACGGCCTTTGTCAAAACGGCGCCGGTCTAAACGGCCCCGGTCAAAACGTTGACATGCTAAAAAATGTAATTTTTGTTTTTAAAAAAATGTTAAAAATTTGTCTGTGGGGCCGTCCATAAAGTACGTCACTCTATTTTTGACCATTTTTACCCCCCCCCTGTCACACATTGTCACACTTCTCGGACCCCCCCCCCTAAAGTACGTCACACTTTCGACAAAAAAAAATGTTAACAGCGTGACGTCACACATGGCCGGACCCCCTCCCCCTGTCACAAACTGTCACACTTTCTTACACCCCCTCCCCCCTCTGGAGCGTGACGTACTTTATGGACGGCCCCTGTGGCCATTTTGTCAGGGTCGTTTTGTCCGGGGCCGTTTGACGGGTCACCCTTACAACATCATGTAGCCGAGCAAGGCGAACGAGGCAACCGCCTTGGGTCACGCGCTTTTCAGGGCCCCGTGCTTTGACCAAACATTTTTTTACAATTGTTTTTTACAATTTTACTGCTATTTCGTAATACTGGACTTGTTTTGTTTTTTTATATATAGCAAAGGGATCAAGAAAACTTTATAATTATTTTTTCAGGATAAAATAATTAGATAAATAGCATACTAATATAATAAAATAATATAATCACTCTAAATCTAATTTTAAAAGTATTTTTGCTAGAGGATTTTAGAAAGCATGTTTTAACATACGAAAACGCTATTTTTAAATCCCTTATATTAATTTCGAAATATTGTCGTCATCTCTATCGTTCACGGGCGGGATGAAAAACAAAAGTTAAATAAAACAAACCCGTAAAAACAAAGTTTTCTACTATAAATCCCTTATATTTGAGTCATAATTATAAGTATTGATTATTTTCCAATGCCACAAATATTTACAGACTGACACCGAGTGATGTCCCCTGTCTTTTAACGGGGGATGGGACGTGAGGAGGTGTTGGCAGTGGCGTAGCTAGAGGGGGGCGGTGGGGGCGGCACGCATTTAGGGGCGGCATTTGTGGGCATTTGAAAAGTGTAACCTATTCCGACAACCCCCCTTTTATTTTGAAAGGGAAAACCAAGGTGAAACAAACATATTCGTAATTTCAGTCCTAATTAACGGATTCCCACAACATTTGTTTGATTACATAGTGGATATGTGGATGTTATAAGTAACAAAAAAAAACCTTTCAAAAATTTAAAATCACTCAAAAAAGGTATCGATTTGTTTGGAAAATTAAGCGGTATACGGTACGACCAGATGACTCTTTTATAAGAAAACTTCTCAAAAAAACACGTCACCGCTGAGCCAAATAATGTGCTTTTAATATCGCCACGATGGTTTTTGCGTGGAATTTCAACATTCGCAGAATGATGCGCGAACAAGTACCTACAATTCCTGGTGGTTCAAATATTGTGTTTAGCTTGCAAGTAGTAATTTATATACAAAATGGGTAATTTATATTACTGTTTGAGTTTTCAGAAATTTATTTTAAGGTACGTTATTAAAAATAAAATTATTTTGTTTTTATTGCATTAAAGTAGCGCAAATAATGTGTGTTTTTCATTAAAATATTGTTATTCATTAAAAATGTTACGACTATCCAATTAAAGTAATGTGTAAATAATTTGAATTCGTCGATTTTAAGGAAAATTATTAAGAATTATGACAAAAACATGTAAATTTTCAGATTTCTCCCGTTAATAAACACCGCAATAGGCATAAATAATTTCGAAAAAGACATACTTTAAAATTTCAAGGGTCTTGGAAAAATTGACATCTGAAGAATTAACTAGTAAAATTAGATAAGATGCTTAAATTTTACTCAGTTAAATGCAATCTTTTCCTTTTCTATGATATCTCATTTTATGGGAACCCGTCATTTTTTAAAAATTAATGCAAACCCATTGCATGAAACAAAGAGATGTGCTAATACAAAACGCTGTTATATCAGTGAAACAATTTGTGAAGAGTTGTTGATATCAACTGAACGCTAAGTTAGAAGGAGAAAAAATATGAGTGGGGAAAATTAAGAAGACGAAGTACAACGGGAAATACTTTTTATCCATGGATGGAATTATAACAGAAAATGAAAGACCGCTTTGATGAATTGCAAGTCCTTGCAAGAAAATATTAGTATATAATAGTATGTAGCCTACTAAATGAAGCATTTGAACATCAAATAAACTACTTTATGGACATTGATCAAGAACAGTTAAATATTGAAAGAAAAAGGGTCCGAGTTTTTATGGCTGTACCTACACTACAAGAAGAGGCATTATGTTAGAAAAACGAGGGGAAAGGCCCCATTGATCTATTAAAATTGATTCAACAGTAAGATTGGAAAATTCTGTACCCAACATTGTAATTTTGCTATGAATTTTTTCAACAATTGCTATCAGTGTCCCTAGTTGTGAAAGGAGCTTCTCCAAAGGGAAGTTGATAAAAATTATCTTCGTTCCGCAATGAGCGATTTAAGACAACAAATTCTTGCAATATTCTCCATAGCACTAGATATAACAAAGAATTTAAATTTTGATTGCATAATACACGATTTTTCTATTATGAAATTTAGAAAGTAAATTTATAAATATGATTACATACTAATGTGTACAATTTCTTTGTAAAAAAATCATTTATTTATAAATCTATATATATAAAAATCAAAGTATGTATGTATGTATGTATGTATGTATGTATGTATGTATGTATGTATGTATGTATGTATGTATGTATGTATGTATGTATGTATGCATGTCTGTTATAGCCGACTAAACCATTCATCCGATCGCCATGAAACTTTTGGAGACTTTTGAGTACGCTCCTGGATGGAAATAGGCTACTTTTTTTTCAAAATTTAACACTCATGGGGCGCCGGGGGCCCATAATGAGAATTTTTTCTTATATGAGCTATATAAAAATTAGTTTAGGGCTTAGCTGCTTGGAAAATGAATGGATCTTGACCAAACTTGGTACATAACAACTTGATAGCCTATATTAAAGTATCATATGGCATTGAACTCCTAATGTCCGTTCCTTCGGGGCCGGGGGCCCAAAATCTTTATTTTTGTAAGCGTTAAATACTTTATTCCCGTTAGCTGACTATACCATTCATTCGGTCGCCATGAAACTTTTGGAGACTTTTGAGTACGCTCCAGGGGATGGAAATAGGCTACTTTTTTTTCAAAATTTAACACTCATGGGGCGCCGGGGGCCCATAATGAGAATTTTTTCTTATATGAGCTATATAAAAATTAGTTTAGGGCTTAGCTGCTTGGAAAATGAATGGATCTTGACCAAACTTGGTACATAACAACTTGATAGCCAACATTAAAGTACCATATGGCATTGAACACCTAATGTCCGTTCCTTCGGGGCCGGGGGCCCAAAATCTTTTTTTTTGTAAGCGTTAAATACTTTATTCCCGGTATGATTTACACGATCTTGAAAAGCATTGACTAATATATCTATCATGATCCAGATTGAAATGAAACAGGTATTTTAAAGTTAATTTCTTGCACCGATTGGGCCCGGGGGCCCTTAATGTTGTTTTTTCTAATCTTATATCTATATATATAAAAATCAAAGTATGTATGTATGTATGTATGTATGTATGCATGTCTTTGTATAGCTGACTAAACCATTCATCCGATCGCCATGAAACTTTTGGAGACTTTTGAGTACGCTCCTGGGATGGTCACTGGCTACTTTTTTTTCAAAATTTAACCCTCATGGGGCGCCGGGGGCCCATAAAATGATTTATTTTCTTATATATGAGCTATATAAAAATTAGTTTAAGCGTTAGCTATTAGGTAAATTGATGGATCTTAACCAAACTTTGTATATAACAACTTGGTAGCCAATATAGAAATACTAAAGGGACTAATTTCCTAATGTCCATTTCTTCGGGACTGGGGGCCCAAAATGTCTTATTTCATAAACGTTTAATATTTTATTCCCCATTCAATTATTAAAGATCTTGAAAAATATAGATAAATATATCCACAATGAAATTGATTGAAATAAACAGGCGTTTTGAACTTGACATCTTGCACTAAATGGGCCCTGGGGCCCTTAATGTCGTTTTTTGCTTTTATGAGCTATATAAAAATGAGTTTATGCGTTAACTACTGAGTAAATGAATGGATCTTAACCAAACTTGGTATATAAAAACTTGGTAGCCCATATTAAAATAACAAAGGGCACTGCACTTCTAATTTTTAATTGTTCAGGGCCGGGGGCCCCAAATGTATTTTTTCGTATGTGTTTGAGATATTATTTCCCATTCTATTTTAAAGATCTTAAGAAATATATCAATGATGAGACTGAATTAAAATGAACAGCATTTTGAAATTTACATCTTACATCGAATGGGCCGGGGGCCCCAAATGTCTTTTTTTGTGTGTATACTCTAAGATATTATTTCCCACTCAGTTTTTAACGATCTTGAGAAATATATCCATGATTAAAATGAATTTAAATGAACATGTTTTCAAAATGTACATCTTGAATTGAACGGGCCTGGGAGCCCCTTAATGTAGTTTTCCTTATATCTACATATATATAAAAATTAGTTTAGGTGTTTGATAATGAGAAAATAAATGGATTTTGACCAAACGCTGTATATAAAAACTTAAAAGCCTATATTAAATTTCGATACGGCACTGATCTCATAATGTCCATTTCATCGGGGCTAGGGGCCCTAAATGTGTTTTTACTAAATTTTTAATATTGTATTCCCCATTCAATTTTACACGATATTGAGAAATATAGATACATATATTTATATTTTTGTTATGAAATTGATTGAAATGAACAGATTTTCGAACTTCATATTTTAAACTGATGGGCCTGGTGACCCTTAATGTAATTTATTTTTTATCTATATATATATTCCATTTTACTGAGATCGTTGCAACGCACGACGGGTCTGCTAGTATAAAATAAAAGAATAGTAATTGATAATGTTTTTTTGGTGTAAATTTTGAGTATGTTTTGTCTCATTGGGGGGGGGGCTACGACCTCAGTAACTTTCTTGTGGCCTTTAAAAAATGTATAGTGTAATTTTATAAATGTGTATTTGTAGGTATATCATCTTATGCGGCCTCTTTTATTACTGCTTACATAAATATGGCATGCAATGGTAAACATGTGCCCCACCTTTACTTTACTTCAATTACAATTAGTTATTCATGTTTATTAATTTATAAAAACCATCAGATAATCGACTAATTTGCCGTCCATAAATGACGTCACGCGATTTTGTCTGATTTTTCACCCCCTCCGCCCTCGTCACAAAAACTTAGACCCGTTCTTCAATAAGACGCCATAAAGTTTTGACCACCCCCACCATAAAAGCCGTATTTTCTATTAGAATGAGCATGTTTCAAATCAAATTTTTGTCATATAAGTATGTTTTTAGTGTAAGGCTGCACTCTAATATCATAACAGTGACACGCGTTTTACGTAAACGTCATTAAATAAAGTGTCAGTAATCAATATTTAAGTGGACAATTTATTTAAAGTTGCGCGTTTTGACGTGGCGTCACATTTCTCAAACACATCCCCTCGTCACACATCGTCACAAGTGTATGACTCCCCTCCCCGCCCCAGGTGCGTGACGTCATTTATGGACGGCACATTGGAGACCGCCCCGGGCGGCAAAAGTTCTAGCTACGCCACTGGGTGTTGGCACGACGGTCGACGTCTAAGCGTCAACTCAAACTCACGTGGACAAAAATAACAAACCGTGAATTTGAATTACATACGTTATATAAGGATAAACTAAAAATGCATTATTTTATTTACGATGCATTGTTAGGTAAGACGGGTCCGTGTGCCAAATTTCAGCTTGATCGGATCACGGGAAGTGGGTCATTTTTGACTTTTGTTTTTCCGCCCGCCCGCCCATGAGATGATGAGACGGCCGCGAAGTTAATATAAGGGATTTAAAAATAGCACACTTCCCGTGATGCTATCGAGCTGAAATTTTTCACATAGACCCTTGTCACCTAACAATGCATCGTATAAAAATTTCAGATCGATCGAATGTACCATAATTAAATTAATGTGTTTTTAGTTTATCTCTATATAACTCAATGTAGCGTCTGTTATTGTTTACAATCACGTTTCAGTCGTTTCCCTTGTTTCCCAGTCGTTCACGCCAGCCATCGATGACCACACCCCCTCCCCCGGTTTTACAGCAAGGGGAGATCAGTCGGTTTCAGTCTGTAAATGTTTTTCGCGTGTTGCGTATTATATTGAACATATCAATGATCAATACAAAATCGATTCCATCATTTTTGACGGGTTATCTCTAGGTATGTATATTGGTGATCAATATACATAATTTGCAAAGTCTGTCCCGTCCCGTCCGTGACGCTACTAATTTTAGAAAGCAGCGCACCAAATTACAGCACCAAAAATAACTCTTTTCGAACGTTTGGCATAAAATTGTTCAATATGAAAATAAATGAATAACATAAAAATAAATAAAATAAATGAAAGTTCTTTATTACATTACTTTTTATTCTGATGTGTATTTTTTCAAAATAAATAAGATTTCAGCTGAAATGTATTTATTTTGAAAACTTCCGTCATATTTTGACGGGTAGTAATACACAAGTCAATATACATAATTTGCAATTTATGTTCCGTCCCGTCCGTGACCCTACTAATTTTAGAAAGCAGCGCACCAAATTATTGCACCAAAAATAACTCTTTTCGAACGTTCGGCTTAAAATTTTTCAATATGAAAATAAATACATAAATATAAATTATAATAAATAAATGAAAGTTCTGTAATACATTATTTTTATTCTGATGTGTATTTATTTTGAAAACTTCCGTCATTTTTGACGGATGATACACTAGTTATACTATATACCAATACATCTATTTAAAAAAAAATTGTAATCTTTAAAGATTTAAATTAAAATGCGAATTGAAACATAAAAAACAACAAGCATAGACATGGCTGGCAAAGTATGATCTACTTTTGGTTTTATTTAATTACATTATGCCGTATGTCCATTGCCAAATCGTATCTTATCAATACAGACGCTCCTTCTATGCAGAAGATAATTGCGTCCACAGACCATGAGAGATGATCTGTTGGCAAGTGATGCAGCGTTCACAGGCCACGGCTTTGTGGGTTCCACGCATTACCCAGCCGCCTAACTACTACTAGTATACTACTACTACTAGTGTTAGGTACCCATTCGGAGCTGGGTGACTCAGGGAAAATAATATAAATACAAATAAAAAGACAACTTCAGTAATGTTAATTTCTATAATCAATTAAATATTTTAACTGTTTATTTGAAAGATTTCAAAGCGTAATGTGTTTAATTATAATTTTAACTTATTTATATATAAATTCTTTTCCGAAGCAGCAAGCAAGTGTGATTAGTGTGACGTGACGACGTCATCAAATTTAAATACATGGCACATGGACATGACATTGTAATAATATTAATAATTCAGATTGGCTTAGGCTTAGGATTATGGGCATAATTTGTGGGTCATCCAGGTGTCATCCATTCATAATTACACTTGATTTTTATTTTGTATCATATTCATATTAATAATTATTACAGAAGATTATTGTGTTCTACTATTAACGTCATGTCCAGAGTCCAGTCTTGCATTTTTATTAGTTATTAGAATTAGAGCTTTGAATCAATGACATTTGAATGTTGATGAAAAGGGGGCTAAATTAGACGCTGGTACATTGTAATTATAATATAAACCTGTCTCACTTACTAGTATTAGTATTACCTGTAAATTACTAGAACACATAATATAAATATTTACTGGGATGGTAAACACTTAGACCAGGGGTCGGCAACCTTTTTAGACAGTAGTGTAGAGTCACAAAATTACAATTTACAAAATTTCCCAATTTCTAAAGAGCCACTAACATGAGTTAGGAAAATAAAATAATATAATTATTAATATTTGAATTTGCGCCTGGAACTGGAGAGCGCCGACTGGTTCCCGACCCCTGACCTAGACAAACATATTCCCACACCAACAGGGCCTTAGCCTTAGCTAAAACAGTTGATGTGAAACACAATTAATTGGTCTAATAAAACAGTTCAGTATAAGTTCTATTCAAATCAAAGTAGTGGTCCGCCAACCGGCTGTGGTCCATGGTGTAACGATATAACTTTATATTTCTCTTTCTATGTATATTCTTTTATGTAGGCGTTCTCACAGTAATTAATCTTGTGTACAATAACTCACTGAAGAATTCGTTTATCCAAAACAACTTTAATATATATATATATACACACAGATATAATTTGAGGTAATATAACGTGGAAATCTTGATTCATTTATCACACAACCTTCCTCGACGGAAGTTTACACACAACTGTTCGCCCAACACTTTCAACCAATAGAAATGCTCCTTTCTTCCCGCGTCCACCATACATGTGACCTTACGTCACAAAATTATGTTAATCAGATGTGACACATGGGCCATCCACCACTGTTCCTCAGAAGTTATCAAGACAGGACAGAAAAAATATAATTCTTTCCTCCATTTGCAACCATTAATACTAATTCTATAGAATTTGTCAATTTTTTGGCATATAATCACATAAAATGAAACAATGAAATAAATTTTAATTACATTTCACTACCATGCAAGTGCTGGTAAATAGTGCACCAGTGCCTGGAGCAATGGAAAAATCCTGCCAGACTGCCATACTAAAAAGTTTGAGAAGCACTGTAATAGATCTATGAGTTGTCAAAAGGCTTAGGTAATAATAATCAAATCGATACAATATTACTAGATTTCTCAAAAGCATTTGATAAAGTTCACCACTTTAGTTTACTCAAAAACTTAACTACTTTGGAATCTCAGGTCCCTTACATCATTGGATCCAAGACTTCCATTTGGGTAGAGAGCAAACAGTAATAATTAATGGTTCTAAATCATCACCATCAGTAACGGTTAACTCGGGAGTTCCACAAGGAACTGTCTAATGTCCTCTTTTCATTTTATATAAATGATTTATTAAGAGTAACAAAGAAAAATAAAACATATATTGTAAAACAAATATTTCATTCATGGAAAACACCTAATCCAAACTAAAGATGCAAAATAATTACGAGTAATAATAAATGAGAAATTATCATAATATAAAAGGCACCGCGCTACAAACTAGCTTAAACAATTACATGCTACATAGAGATACAAAGAGATAATCTAAAAATTCATTAATTTGGTTACAGTACATTCGATCGTTGTGAAATTTTGATAGATCATTTTGTATTGTAGCCACGAGTCTGCCTGCAAAATTTCAGCCCGATATGAAAGCGGGAAATGGGTTAAAAATTAGTTAAAAATTGATCCAAAGTTTTTGCGACAGACAAACGATGCTACGAGTTAATATAGAGGATTTAATAAAACTAAAATGCTACCTCACTTTGGTAAGACCTGTACTAGATTGAATATGCATCTACTGTATGAGACCCATCCACCAAAGAAATCATTGATAAACTAGAACACATTTAAAAAAGAGCTGCCAGATTCATTGCTGGAGAATATTTAAAAATGACGAGTAACACCATTAGTTAAATCATTTAACCTTGAAACACTAGATCAGGGGTCTCTAAACTACGGCCTGCAGGCCAGATGCGGCTCGGGAGGTTCTCTCATCCGGCCCCTGGAGACCTTTTAATCTAAAACAAAAGATTCTATTTTTACCTGTAGTTTACTACAAAACTGTGTGTAGTTGGCCCCAAAATTGCTTCTGGCCCTCCGGCAGAAAAGTTTGGAGACCCCTGCACTAGATGATAGCAGAACAAAGAGCAAAGTAGAAATACATAAGTCAATTAATTCTAACTTGGAAATACAACACAAAGACAATCTAATACAACCCTCAAATAGACATAGGGATAAAAACACTTTTCTTATTCTGTATGCAAGAACAAACATAAAAATTCTTGTTCTTCTGTCCGGAATTCGGATGTGGAATGGGTTGCCTGATGAAACCAGGAAAACAAACACTCTATCAACATTTAAAACTCTAATAAAAATGCAAGACGAGACATAAACCATGGATAAGCGTAGGACACAATAATCTTCTGTATAGGAGCGTCTGTATAAGATAAGATAGTGTGCTGTGTGTCAATAAGATAAGAAAGTGTGCTGTGTCAATAACTTAAGAAAGTGTGCTGTGTGTCAATAAGATAAGAAAGTGTGGTGTGTGTCAAAAAGATAAGAAAGTGTGCTGTGTCAAAACGATAAGAAAGTGTGGTACCGTATATACGGGGTGGCCACATAGATGTCTGACCTGTGCCGCGCAGCAGTTAGAATTACAACGCAGCTACTGTATATACTGGGTGGCCACATAGATGTCTGCCTATGCCGCTCAGCAGTTAGAATTACAACGCAGCTACCGTATATACTGGGTGGCCACATAGATGTCTGACCTATGCCACGCAGCAGTTAGAATAACAGTGCATTGTAGAGAATTGTATAAAAAGTGTGTAACCCACTTGTAAGTCGACCCCAAAAAATAATAGGACAGCATAAACAAAATGGTACACATCTTTTTTAAAACTACAAGCTAAATCGGTCATTGTTTGGTAAACAGTGGCGAAAGTCCGTACATTAAAATTGTATACAAAATTTGTAAAACAATTTTAATTTATTAAAACATTCACAAAAAGAAATGAAATGAATAAATAAGGTAAGTGCAGATGTTTAATAATATTTTATAGCTTCTGGTAGAGGAGTCGAGTCTTGTAGACAAGTACCTTGATGATCTACAATAACAACACCGATATTCAATGTACATGCAGAAATCCTCTATGGCCTGCTCGTAAGCCGACCCCCCTAGATTTTGTCCAAAAAAGTTGGCTTTAGAACGAGTATATACGGTAATTTTTATAAGGATAATACAATATCTTTGTTTGTGGGCAATATTCACTTTAAGCTGCGCAGCAAATTATGTAAAATATTGCAACAAAATAGATGCTGTGCAACTTTGCACACAAGTTTTTTTTACTTTGCACATGGACCAACGAACCTTAGAGGGAACATTGGTGTGTGTGTGTTGGTTTTCATGCTTTGTTCGGGCAACACATTCCACATCTGATTACCTTTGTTGCCCCACTCATGGCTGTCTGCATTTTCTAATGTTTGACACTATTCTAGGGTCTTAAAACAACTGGTACATTTCCTGGTTCATTAGGCTTCTCCAACCATCATTTTCCGTAATCTTTATAAGGACTTTGCTACATCCTGGTAAGGTTATTAGGGACTCTAAGGTATCTAGTAGTTAACATATGGTTGGTGTTTGTTGATGTTGTATTCATAGCATTTCTCAAGTAGACATTTGATACACGTATAGCAATGTTCCCTTTAAGGTTCGTTGGTCTATGTGCAAAATGACAAACTCAGGTGCAAAGTTGCACAGCATACATTTTTCACAAAATATTGCACACCCCACAAACACAGATACGATTACTATCAGTATTACTATATTATCCTTATCAAAATTTCCAGTGTGGTAAACTTTATGCGCTGTGTCATCAGATATTTGCGCAGCTGTGCAGCCTAAGGGTAACATTGACGTTTGGTAAAATTATTATTGATGGTAGATCTATTCTGTCAATATCCACATTGATAGTCCCCTAGGATCTGTTTGCCATAGATGACCAGTTTTCTTGCAATCAACTTATTTAGGATATTGTAAGCTACATTAAGTACTGATATTCTCAATAATTTTAACAGTTAGCTTAGATCCTTTCTTGTCTATTGAAATTTAGGGTGCCATATCCCATTCCAGTGGCATTTCTTCCTGCAAACACAGTATGGAAATGAGGTTATGCAATCACCTGTATAGTTCATTCCCAAAAAATTTATCAATTCTGTATTGATTATGTCTATGCCATGAATTTTATATATTATAGCAAAGATGGCTTCTTTTGTTTCATTAAGCGTTGGTCGAGGCTGTTCAAATTCCTTATTTGCACCTTCTTGTGATATAATTATCATCTCTTCGAAGTGGTGTTCTCATATCTCTATTATTCTCTTTAACTTTAATTTTAATCATTTGGCCTACAGTTATTATCAAGGTTAACAAATTTCATTTAAATATTGCATATAAATCAATATGTACTGTGCCATTCATTCATGTTATTTTACAATGAATCTTTTTAATGATTTCAGGTTGTTCTGTACAGCTATTATAGGAGCTCTGCATCTTGGCGGGTCAGAATAGGTACATTTAAATTAAGGGGAGGTGTGGGTCAGAATAGGTACATTTAAATTAAGGGGAGGTGTGGGTCAGAATAGGTACATTTAAAGGAGATTAAGGGGAGGTGTGGGTCAGAATAGGTACATTTAAAGGAAATTATCTTGTAAAACTAATTTTTACAGTCCATAAAATATTTTTAAAAGGAACATTTAATGTTCATAATCAATATTAGCCAGAATCTCCTTTCTTAAAATAGTCTATATAGATAATGCATAACAAATTAGACTAAAAAGTAAATAGGAATCATTAAAACATACTTTTTTGAAATAAAAACTTTGATAATTGTATATAGATAAATTTGTACACTATTACTTTTTATTCCATTCTTTTTTTTTAAACACAGCTTTAGCTTTGAAAAACATCAAGTATGAATATGTTGCTGTTCATCTTGTCAAAGATGGAGGACAACAGGTCAGAAACCTAAATTATGAACTTAATATTTCATTTCTTTTACATGAGTCATTAATTTGTACATTTTACTCATCGGTCTATTCTTTTAATATACATCATAGTATGAAAAAATAACTGTACGGAATAAATTAACTTAATTGCAGCACATACTTTCTTTTCAGAATGCATTGCAAGTAATAAAAATTCTAGGTTATTTTCTACTCTTTAGTTTGGTTTAATTTATCTTTAATGGAAAATATTTTTGATGTATTCAAATGTTAATATGTAAGGTTTAATGATTTAACTAATGGTGTTATTCTAGTCAGTTTTGAATATTCTCTAGTAATGAATCTGGCAGCTCTTTTTTGGATTTGTTCTAGTTTATCAATGTTTTCTTTGGTGGATAGAGGATAGAAGAACCAAGAGTAAAGTAGTAATCATACATAAAGCAATTAACTCTAATTTAGAAATACAACACAAAGATAACTTAATACAACCCTCAGATAGACATAAGGATAAAAACACCTCTCTTATTCCGTATGCAAGAACAAACTCATACAAATTTTCGTTCTTCCCATCCGGAATTCGGGCGTGGAATGGGTTGCCTGAAGAAACCAGGAAAGCCAACACTTTATCAACATTTAAAACTCTAATAAGAATGCAGGACTAAACACAAACCATAGATAAGCGTAGGACGCAATAATCTTCTGTATAGAATTAGGGTCTGAAACAGATAAGATAAGTTAATATGTAAGTTATTGACATTAAAGGAGCCATCAAAACACTCATCTGAATTAACACAGCTTACATAAACACAGCTGAAATTTTTAAAAAATCTTCCTAACCCTCTATAACCCTCCCTTTTCTCACTTGACCTGCGAGCCTGACTCTTGTTGACTGAACTCCATGTGAGCTGGTGAACACGTTCAGTGACTAGTCACGTGACGTCAAACAAGAATGAGACTTAGACCTCAAGGAATATTTTTAGCAACAAATGCCAACACGCTGTCCTTCCTTAATTGAAAATCAAATGAGTGGAAACATATAAAAGTAAATCCACAAATAAAATGACCTTAGTTACTTTTATGACATTCTCCACAGACTCTTCACATTTAAGTCAGTGATCTCATTACTTAACAAGAATTCCCAGCTTGCCAACTCACAACTGAAAGCAATGTTTATATTAAACACAGAAATTCTTATGTTTTGAAAAATGCTATATTACTATCAAAGAAGTGCTCAAAGTAATGCCGTGTACTACAGAAATATAAATTTGCTTACTTTGTAAAATATTTGGTATCATGTTATTTCTATTTTAGAACAAAGAAGAATACAAGCGTCTTAATGCCATGCAGCAGGTGCCAACCCTTGAAATTGATGGTCACGCTTTAACACAGTCTGTACGTTTTTAATGGAGTTAAGTTTAATTACATCAATCAAATTAACTAACTGTCAGAAATAGACATCTCTCTTTTAGTCAATAAATTATTTTAATAAATTATTATGCATTTTCCAGATCAGTTATATTTTATTGGTCTGATTTATTAATAAACTGGAAATCTTTGATTTCTGATGGTCTATGGCATTGTCTATGGTATTCTGGACAGTGTTATATTGAAAGACTTAACATTAAACCTTTTGTTTTTAAATGAAAGCTCAATGTAATAATATCATCGCTTTAAACATAGATATGCCAGTTTTTGAGTTTTGAAAAAAATTATTTTCTGATTAGTTTTAAAACTTAAATAGTAACAATCAACTCTAACAGGTCGCTATTATAGAGTACTTAGATGAGAGAAATCCTGACCCTCCACTTTTACCAAATGACCTGTTTGGTAGAACCAAGGTATTGTTTTTACACGCTTTTATTTAAGTCACACTGTTTGTATGTTGTATCCATCAAATCTTGTAACGTAAAATTAAACCACTTCTGTTGGTCCTAGAGATCTCAAAATTTTACCACAGATAGATCTTGGATGCCCCACGCTTTTATTGCCAGTGGATAGGTTCACGGATTTCACCAGAAATCATAGAAAATTTTTCTTTTCTTCTTTTAAGCGCAAAAGCATGTTTTAAAAAAATATATTTTATACTTAGCATCTTTCAAATTTAAATCTCATTCTGTAAACTGTAATTGAAAAAACTAAACCATCAGCAGCATAATTTAACAGGAGTGGTATTTAAGCTTCAGTTCTTTGAGTAATGAAATGAACTAAATGATTCAAAGACAAGTATAAACATATCTCTGTGTGTGTGTTTAGGTGAGAGCCATAACAGAGGTTGTCAATAGTGGCATACAACCACTCCAGAATATCTCAGTACTGGAGAGAGTTGGTGATGGAAAGGAAGAATGGGCAAAATATTTTATAGAGAAGGGACTTAAAGGTAACTGATAAACACTGTTATTTAATCATAGTGATTCTTTGAAGGTACATACTTCTTTTTAGCTTTATTTTTATTCAGATCTTTAATGTAAGCATGACATAATGACATAAAGTAAAGTCATGCTATGACTTATTGTAATATATTAAGTGTGTGGTGGAAAATATAGTTCATTTCATTGCATCAATCACTTTATCTTTCATTTTGATGGCTCTATAATAGACCAAAGGTCTTGTTAGATTTGTCAGTTTTAATTGGAAATTTTGTTTATTTAGCCCTTGAAGCAATGCTAGCAGATACAGCAGGCCAGTATTGTTATGGAGACAATGTCACAATGGCAGATCTTTTCTTAGTTCCTCAGCTTTATAATGCAAAAAGGTACATATTTTGATAATTTATTGATATATTTTAGTTTTAACATTTCTGGTGCTATCTCCGGATATATGAGAAAATAGCCAGCCGGAATAGACTTGTTAGCTGTTGTTGTTGTTGTTCGTCCGTCGATTCGACGAAGACCACTATAGTCATCCGAGGGTTGCTGGGCCTGGCTTTGTTTGTGCGTGCGCAGATGGCTGATGAGGCCGATCCTTGCACGGAAGGTTCGGGAACAGAAGGGACGAGTGGGACATCTCCAGGGGGGTTGACAGCACGGGCCTTTCGGGCTTGCCTCTTCTTTTCTGCGGAGGTGATCCGGTTTGCCTCGCATGACTTGGCACCTTCGTGGTTGGAAGAACGCCAGGTGGAACGGTCCATTGCAGCAAGTTCCCACGTGTCTGGGTTGATGGCAAACGCTTTCAGTGTGTCTTTTTGCCCACCGTGGGACCGCTGGCCATGCTGGAGCTCGCCATAGAACAGTCTCTTTGGCAGTCTCTCGTCTGGCATTCGGACCACGTGCCCTGCCCAACGAAGCTGGGACTGCATCAGGAGTGTGAATATGCTGGGTTGTTAGCTTGTTAGCTAAACTTAAGAGTAAGGCTGAAAAATACATGGAACCCCGAGCTAGATGTAGTCTTTAAAACTATGGGATATATGAGAAACCCTGTGGCCAGTAATCCACTGGACAGAGATTAATGGGAAACACTGGAAGATGACCTTGACCCACAGAGTAAAATTTTAAAACATTTGAATGCGTGAGCACAGAATAAGTATTTCACTGAATGGATAAAACAAAATTCTCTATCAATTTCTCTTAGGTTTAAGATTGATTTGACGAATTACCCTATCATCAAGCGAATCAATGAAGCCTTGGTCCAGTTACCAGCATTCAAAGCCGCAGATGCATCTCAGCAGCCTGATACACCAGAAGAGATGAGAAGCTCTTAATTGAAATAAGTGTTGTGATTAATGATTCCCAATATCTTAACAGTCAAATGGATTTAATTTCTCTCTTTTCATTCATTTGATATACAAATTTAAAAAATTTTGTTGAATCGCTGATAAGTTAATGTCATTGAAATTGTATTTTTTATTATTACTTTGCAAACAAATATAGTTAGATACATTATTTAATTTGAAAATGTTTTAACAAAGTTAGTGTAAGAAATAATTTCTTTGTAACTTATATTTATATTATATCTTTTAAAAAAGTTTGTAAATAATTTGTTTGTTATCAATTTAGTCAAATTATAAAAACCTGATACATGAACTAATATTAATATTTAAAATTCACCAATGGCTGAATGGCTGCTTCTTTAGCTTTTTATATGGTCAATTTATGCAATGGTCAGAATGAAAGAGGGTCATCAACAACAGCTGAAATCAACATTTCAAGTTGACACGCTGAAATCAACATTTCAGTTGAACAACAGCTGAAATCAACATTTCAAGTTGCTATTTGTTGCCATTCCTGACTGTCCTCAACATGATTAGATGTTCAATGCCTAAAAGAAATGTGATTCATTACATTAACCAAGTTTAGTTTAGTATATAATCTAAAAGGGCAGAGGAACTAAAGTCTATTAATATTTATTAAATTCTACATATTTTTCCTTCTTCCCGTCCGGAATTCGGGCGTGGAATGGGTTGCCTGAAGAATCCAGGAAAACCAACACTTTATCAACATTTAAATCTCTAATAAAAATGCAGGACTAAACACAAACCATAGATAAGCGTAGGACGCAATAATCTTCTGTATAGAAGGAGCGTCTGTAAACAGATAAGATAAGATAAATTAGAATTAATTGCTTTATGTATGATTACTAATTTGGAAGCACTAAATGTGCTCTGGTGATAGTCTTTGTTACATTTATTTGTCCTGATTGGAGATACCATGTTATTAAAGAAGTATATACAAAGCAACATTGATTTTGTGTTATTTTGTGAATGGGGATCATCCACAATTGAGAGCACTTTTTACACCTACTCCCCATTGTCACAAATTTGGAAGCAAATAAGAGACTTGTTAAAATCTTGACAGTCTTTATATATTAACAAAGCCACATTTAGTCATTTAACAAACATATTGCTGTTCTATAAGGGAATTAAGGCAACTAAGAGGTGTATATTTTTCTTCCTTGCTCAAAAGGGAAATAATCACCAGACTATTAATTTTTTAAGTATAAAAATATCTCTTGTAATTGTAGCGCCATCTTGCGGGGATTCCCTGAAAACCATTTCCGCCATATTATATTTGTATGAAACAAAAATACATCGGTTTGGCTTGGCAATTATGTTCTTTATTTCTTTGACAATTAAAACAGGAGTTTGATAATCATGCCATATCACTTATTCCTATGGCATAGGAATAAGTGAAGCTTGTTATTTCAATAAACCCCATTCTACTGCTTTATTACATTACTATACAATTAATACACCTAGACTAATTAACTAGTTAGTTAGTACATTATTTACAGTACTCAGTACAGTTTGAGTTTACTGACTAAAGTAAAAGTTACTCAAAACTTGTCAAAGTATACTTGATTCGGCTTGGGGGGTTCACATCAATCAGAATATAGAATACAAATAACTTCCTCATTCGTTCATTTTAAAGTTAAAATTTATGCACACGATGACTTTTTACTGTTGTCAAAATCAAAAAGATTTCTTTTAATTTTATTTCGAACTTGATCTTCTTTGGCCTTGGCTTACTAAACTTACTTACTCTACTCTATTCTTTAACTTTAATTAAAACTTTAATCTACATTTTTCGTTAAATTAATGTCATTAATAATATCCAGAATCAGAATGACCATCGCCCCTAATTGCCTAACCCTAATTACTAATTTAAAATTAATGTAATATCAGGATGTAGTAATGAAAATGTTGCAGTTGCAGTGTTCCAATTATTTATAGTAACTTAAAGTTTAAGTCATTTAAGACATTTTAGTTAAGGAAATTATAATTTAGAGATAAATTAATAGCCCTAAATTAGTGCCTACATTACACTTACTAAATTATATACTATTGACAATTGAAATTCACAAGAATACTTACTTAATTTTAATTAGGGTTAGGGGCAATGTTCCCTCTAACACTAAGGTCCATTGGTCCATGTGGAAGTAAAAAAAAATTCGAGTTCAAAGTTGCACAGCATCCTTTTTTGTGCAATAGTTTTCCCAAATTTACTGTGCGGTAATTCAAAACTGCTGCGCAGTAATTCTAAACTGCTGCGTGGCATCGGTCAGATATCTGTGCGGCCGCACAGTTTAAATTGAGCATTGGTTAGGGGCCATTCATCAATGAAAATGCTATTTTAATTGATTAAATCTAATTAGAATTATTTTGGAAGTTTTTTTAATACACCAACTCCCCAAATCCAGAAATAGGATAAAATATGGACAACCTAAACATGACTCATATTTATAATTGTATTAAGCCACATCACAAAACCTTTGACAATAATTATTTGGAATTTGGATGAACCTTACTGTTTACAATTATAATCTAGAAAATGAAAGACTAAACATAAACCATAGATAACGGTAGAATGCAATGATCTTCTGTATAGAAATAGAAGGAGCATCTTTAACAGATAAAGCTAGCCAAAAAGATGAAAATTGCTTCAGGCTGTAAAATTAAGCAGCGAATACATTGACTTGAACCATTTAAAGAAACTCAACACTTATAGAATCATAGAAGCCATATTGATTGTGGGCCCTTTATAAATAGAATAAGAAGAAGTTTCTATTTGGCCTTCATGAAAGTATAAATAACAACAAACAAACTTTAAAAAGAAATTCTCTACTGGAAATCAAATCCACCTTCATTAATATGGAAGCCCTACTTCTTATTATGGGACAACTGTCCCAGATAATAAAATGCCACTTTCTAAACTTGTATGCAGTTTTCCTTTAATAGGTCACATCTTATGATGTATCCAACTTAAAGTTAAACGTCTAATAATTTTTAAAAATAAATTCATAAGTTATGATAGTTTATATACAGCGTATGTTGAAAAGTTTTTTTGAGATACAATTCAGCTACATAACATATTAATCGGGGAAGAATACCTTTTAGGCTTTAAAAAATATTTTTAGTTTGCTTTAATTATTTAGCACTTTAACTTTATTTAGATTGTTTACAAGATGTATTCCCCCAGTACTTGATAATGAAATAAGTGAGACAAACATGAGAAAAGTTGAAAGTTGTGTGTACTGAAGGCTAAGGTTGACTAGAACAAACTTTAAGGGCATATAATAAAATTGCTTATTGCAGCTATGGTTTGGTATCCTAAATGTGGTATAAATATGGCAGTTGACTTTAAAATAGGTTTCCCTACTAAAGAGCTTATTTTTAAAATCATAAGTACAATTCATTCTCATATTTTTAAATATTCCATTTCTAGTATAAATATGTTTTAAACAACTGAAAAGTTGAGAAGCAGTTGAAGTAAATTATTATCTAATATAAAAACGGAATATATTAACAAATTAAAAATGATATGTGATAATATGTTTTACATGTATGATTCATGTGAGACTCGAAGTGGGGGAAATGGTTGACATTCGAACATTTAAAAAAAAGCCTGACAACATTTTGAAAATGCTAGCGTATTTTTAGATGTTTAAATATCCATATATATCGCATAAAATGTATTACATTATTTACATAATGTAAGAGTAGTCTCGCCTTTCATCGTTTAAAAAATAATCTTTTTATCAGGATACTATTTTCCTTGATTTAATTGGACATGGACTGGGACCCCCAGCGACCAAGTGCCCCTTCCACTCCTTCCAGTATGTCAAGTCAGTCAACTGGCAACAGTGGAATCAGGACTGAAAAACTTCCAACCCTCAAACAAATATCTCCCAGTCCATCAGTAGCTGCATTATCAAAACTATCAGATGATGAGTTGCGAAGAAAAGGCAATGAATTAATTAAGTTTTGTAACTCTTTTTATTTATTTTAAAAATTATTCTTTGTTATGGCAATAGTTTAACAGACATGTTTGTTGTGATAACATTGTTTAAGCATGTGACTTGAGTGACTGAGTTTGGAGGCTGCGTGCTTGTGTTGGGGGCTGAACTCGGGGTGCCTATAAATGTAAAGCAAATGCCATTAAGGGAGTTGTTACACAGACAACGGACTGGTGTCTTCATTTGCAGTGTTGATTCACAGTTGTACTATTACAATAGTTTGCTCATATAAATTTTTTTTTCTTAGTCGATTCTTACATTCAATTTTTTTCTCAGGAAATAATTACATTTATTAATCTGTAAGTAAAGGGGGTATTCTGAAATAAAGTTTATTTGAGAAATTAATTATTTTTTAGGTTTGGAAGATCTTATCAGAATACTGCGAAGAGTGGAAGGAGATTACAAAGCACTGTTGGGGGAACATGGGAACATAGTTAAAGATGTTAACAGAAGATATCAAATTTTTGTACTTGAGAATCGCAGCCTAAAAGAGGTCAACCAGAAATTGCAAGATGACAACCAAGAACTCCGTGACCTTTGTTGTTTTCTTGATGATGATAGACAGCGAGGTCGTAAGCTGGCCCGTGAGTGGCAGCGATTTGGGCGTTACACTGCAAGTGTCATGAGAAGCGAGGTACTTTATTTTTCACTTGTGTTAGCCATTTTAGTTTTTACTTTTAAGTATAAGCATAAATTATAAGGCAACGTATAAATTTAAATTTGTGTATTAATTCAAGGTTGCAGTGTACCAAGAGAAACTTAGAGAATTAGAGGACAGGCAAAGTGAACTGGTTACTGAAAATATTGAACTTAAGGAACTTTGTCTGTACCTTGATCAAGAACGCCTTCGGATGACTGGAGATAGAGACGAGGGTGATGGGAGTAGTAATGGTACAGTAACGGGACATGAAGATGGTGTTGTTGCTATGGATACCAACGGCACTCATACTCCCACTCCAGCTGGTGGGTTTGATCTTTTGAAACATTTTTCTTTTGTTTATGATGTTGCTTCCTAATAAATACTTACTTGGTTAATCTGATAATTGAAGCCAACAATTTCAATAGTGATATTTAGGAGTGTGCACGGAGACTTGTCAAAACTAAGACTTTTAAGAAACAAATTTATTAAGAAATATATTGCTGGAGTTTTTCCCCATTATAAGATTTCTGTATCTAATTTTCCCCCTTTGACATTCAACAAATACAGTGATTCCCAAAGGGGGTCCATGGAAAATTAAAATTGATTTGGGGGGTCCCTGAACAATGTCAGGGGTCCGGGCGAGATTTAATATAGAATAATAAAATTGTGATCCATTTTTATTAATTAATATTAAAACAAGTAACAATCAATAAAATACTATCTGAACTCTTTTTCTACTAATTAAATACCATCTGAGGTGCTATCAGTCATGGAATACAATGTTGTTTTACCTAGCAAAGGAAGTAGAACTACCTTAATTTCCACAGCTATAACCACCAAAATACTTGATTTATTGAAAGGTCAAGTGTGATGCGTAATAAAACGGAATTCAAATAAGTAGGTCAGAAAATTTGAAAAATACAATTTTTTACTTGAATCAACGTGAGTTTTAAGGTTGGGTAATTTTTTATGTGTTGGGAAGTAATATTTATCCAATAGTATCCTACCCTCAAAATTTTTTTTCAAAAGGACTTTACTGCAGCATTCCATTGAAAAAGTTAATAATTATTAATAGTGGTTTGCTAAAACAGATAAGAGAATGAGTGAGCCGAAGAAAAATGCCGACAATACTGTGTTGTTGAATATTTGAAGTATGACTAAATGATGTTTGGAAACAGATACGAAAGAATAATACGTTATTTTCTGAATTTAAAAGATTTTTAAAAGTTAAAGCTAGCCTTGACTTATGACATATTTAAAACAAGCTCTGCCGAATGTATTTTCAATACATTGCGTCAGAGGCGTCTCTAGAGTTAGTGTCACCCAGTGCGGCTGATCACGGTGTCGCCCCCCTCACAACTTATCCCCATGGACCTACAATAGTCTGCCAGTGTCAAATAGCAGGAACATACAGAGTTTTACATATTGGTGTTAACCCCTGTGATGGTGTCACCCAGTGCGTTAGGACCCCCGCATCCTCCAGTGACGCGTCTGGATTGTGTTATATATCGACATCATTCATTTGCAAAAAAACTTAGTGAAAATTTGTATGGATCACTAGAGTATGTCATTAATGGAGTTAATAAAATTTTAAAATGAAAGGTTATTTGTTAAACTTTGTTTGTAAAATGAATAAGACTATAATTGTTTACTTATTCACACAGAAGTACGTTGGTCAACAAAAAGGGCATTTTTAATGGATTTTAAACAAAACTCTTTGATTCTGTGTTGCAATTCATGGATTTTAAACACTCTTTGATTCAGTGTTGCAATTCATGGATTTTAAACACTCTTTGATTCTGTGTTGCAATTCATGGATTTTAAACACTCTTTGATTCAGTGTTGCAATTCATGGATTTTAAACACTCTTTGATTCAGTGTTGCAATTCATGGATTTTAACCACTCTTTGATTCAGTGTTGCAATTCATGGATTTTAAACACTCTTTGATTCAGTGTTGCAATTCATGGAATTTAAACACTCTTTGATTCAGTGTTGCAATTCATGGATTTTAAACACTCTTTGATTCAGTGTTGCAATTCATGGATTTTAAACACTCTTTGATTCAGTGTTGCAATTCATGGAAAGCAATGACAATGATTTGCGACACAATTAACTCATAAATGGCATATCCTTTAAGCATGATTTATTTGCCAAATTTAACGAAACTTATTTGAAACTACAAGGTGACCAATTAAATGTAATCAAAACTAGAAGTGTAATGTATGTGTTTGTTGTAAAACTTTTTCTATTCAAACAAAACTTGAGAAGAGGAGAATGTTCTTGGTTTCCAAATCTTTTGAAATTTCAAATTAGAGATGAATATTTGCTTACTTCCTGTCAACACTTAACGGTTCTGCATGCAGACCTGAACCAAAGATTTGAAGACATTCTTCACTTGGATAATCCCGACTTGGAGTTGAACCCTTTTGCACGTTGACAAACTTAGATCCCTAACACAGATAAATCCATACTAATACAGGAGCATCTTATTGAAATATCCACAAATTAGGAACGTAAACCAATGTTTGAACTAGGATACCACAAATTCTGGTTACAAAAACAGATCCCAATTTTATATCCAGCAAAATGGGTTATTTTACCAACGCTTTTGATTGCTTTCCCGACTTCCTATTTCGTAGAACGTGGATTCAGTACCGTTATGAACCTCATCACAAAAAAAAGAAACAGACTAGAAATTAGTGCTCATAGGGATTTGCGGTTGCTTCTCACAAACATTGAGTCGGACATAAATACACTCATAAAATCTAATCACGTTCACCCAAGTCATTAATTGTTTCAAAATTTATTTTAAACAAACATTATAATTTTAAAAAATACTTAATCAAATTGTTGCTTTTTTTGGATTTGTAATTTATTTACTATACATTTATGTAGATTTTTCACATAGGGGTCCCTGAGCAAGTTTTTACTATAAAAAGGGGTCCATGGGTCCAAAAAGTTTGGGAACCACTGAACAAATTGGTCAAAAAAAACTTTTTGGAGATGATTAATAATTATACTTATACATTGTATTTCATTTGTGTTAAAGAAGAAGTAGCATTGGTATTACCATATATACTCTAGTATTAGTGGAGGTTTTTTTTCTTCCAAAATTTCAAGCCCAAAATCAGGGGGTTGACTTATGCATGTATAACTCATTTTATAAATATTTATCAACACAGTAAATGCCATATTGTCACTCTGATATGCTTCGTTGGTTTCAATGAACAATTAAAAACAAGCAAGATTAGGTTAGAAATAAATCTGAACATGTAAGCACTATATAGTAGTAATCAATTTTGATGGAATTGGCGGAAAACTGTATAGATTTGACCGCAACGTGCAGCAAAATTTCTTTTTTTAAAAAAAGATAGTATATTACGTTAATATAGTTTATTTATATCAGAATATGTTATGTTATACTATATAAATACATATGTTACTGTGAAACCATTGTGTGTTTAGCAAATTAAGTTACGTACACATGGCTTACATGTCATGAGTTTACCGTAGCGATCGTTGAAGAAATGTAATTCCACTTTTAAAGTTACAAAGCAGGAGGTTGACTTATACTTGAGTATACTGTATATGGTTATTAAACGGGGAGGTGAGTATATATGGTTATTAAAAGGGGAGGTGAGTATATATGGTTATTAAAAGGGGAGGTGAGTATATATGGTTATTAAAAGGGGAGATGAGTTGATTTAATATTTTAAAGCCCATAAAAATAGTTAAATGTTCTATATAACACCATATCATTCATATGAATGTGATGATTATGCCATAAAATAGTACATATATTTATATTAAAAGTGGTGGCAAATTTTGTCTTAAATATTTTTTTAAAATGTCATCCTGTTTCATGATTTTCTTTTCCTTGCTGAACTTTGATGATTTTTTTAAAAAAAACAATTGGGTGAGCGGGGACGACGACTAAAGTTTGATTTCAGCACCCCTCTATCCTTCTTCCTATTTAGCTAACAGTATCTATTACTATTAAATTATGTTAAGAAAATTATAGGAAATCATATGAGGCTGCTAAACCGATGTAAAATGTATTAACGCCAATCATGTACTCGGAGAAGTTTTTGTTTACACATACGATGTGACTTGTTATTGTTGACATTATTCTGTGTGTCTCTTAATAGCAATTACTTATAGCAAGCTAGTTTACAATCATGAGTTAAAAGAGTTCTGTTTTGAAATCAAATTCTCCTGATTTTGAGATTTCTACATATAGCATGTTTTTTGTTTTTTTTTAGAAACCATCAATTGAATCTTCATATATTCTCTGTTATTTTCAAGTTCAGACTAATCTATTTTGACACCAAATAAACGTTAATTCCATGTAATATCCCTTAGTTCCATAATTTAAATGACAAGTTTGAATCTGTTCTCTAGTCTCTGGTCCAACTGCTAACTACGTCAGGGAGCTGGAGTTGAAAGTTCACAGACTCGAGGAGGAGAAAAAACTACTAGCCCTTGTAAGAAATAATGCTTCACGATTTTTTAAATTTATTTTCAACTTTGGTATTTATTTTTTACTTTTTTATGGTTCAGTGTACCCATTATTATTTTCTTTACTTTGAAATTTTAATGAATGAAAGCCTGTGTCTTAATGATAAATATGTCAAGTTTGTTCTGTGCAGGCAAGTGTTATCAAATCTGTATTTAATTGGTGGTTAAAACTCTGTTTGCATTTGGGGGTATTTTTCACACTCTATTTTTCATTAATTTTATTTAATTAACTTCACAAATTTTTGATCCGGAAAATCTAATTGAATTTTTACCCACTTCCTGTTGTACGATTGTCATAAAATTTGCACATGGTTATTTCTTTTGCTAACAAAAGATTAAATAAAAAATAAAAATGAATTGCTTTTTGTTATAAAATTTATAAATTTATCTTTGATTGGCTTCAATCCTATTTCTTTTCAATTGAGTTTATACCTGCAGCTTACTCTACCTGGAAAAACAAGTTAACAATTTATTTTTTTTAAATGTCATGTCATCTGGGCCTTTTTTTTTGTTCCCTACAAATTGGAATCTATATATATAATTTACCAAAGCGAGTATGTGCAAATAAGCATGACGAATGACCCTCGCTGGGATCAACCAATCAGTTCATGGTTTGGCAAGCAGAGGTGGTGGAGAGAGGGACAACAATGGTTCATGCGTTCACTTGCGTTGTTCCTTCACAGAATAACATGTGATTCGTGGTGTAGTGTTTATCACGTCTGCCTTACTGTAACTTACATGTGGAAGGTCCTGGGTTCAAGCCCCAGCGAAAACATTAATTTTTAAAAATGTGTGTTTGTGCCCGTTCTTTTCCCCCTTTTTTGCGAATATGGCTGACCCTCGCTAGGGTCGGCCAATCACAGTTTATGGTTGGCAAGCTATGGTGGTGAAGGGTGGTGGGCAAATAGATAACCGCAGTGCAAATGTCTCGAGACCTACAATGCGCCGATGGTGGGGGGCACCAACGTCCACTCGCGTTGTTTTGATTTCTTCGTGCTGTAGTTTGTATCCGTTCTTTCCCCCCTTTCTTTGCACTATCCATGAGCAAGTATTCGGCGTATGCTATATTTTATATCATTGGTATTATTTGGTATTTATTTACAAGTTGGAAAAAGATTGATTCAAAAATTAATAATAAAATAATTGTATTATTACTGAACATTTGTCCTTGACCAGTTATATTTAACATTGACTTTGTTATAACACCAATTATTCCATCATCTTTATGTCTTGATTTGATTGAGGTTTGAAGATGTTGAGATGTGTCATATTTCATATATGTTGATTATCTTTTTCTTATGTGAATTTATCTGTAGAGAATTGATCGTAATAATACTGAAGGATTGGACAGAATGCTCACAGCTGATGGGAACACATCACTTTTGGCAAGTGATCAGGTATGTCACATTGGTCAATATCTCATGAGCCCTTATCAATAAACTCCATTTTTAGAACTAAAACAATGGTTTTCAAAACTGTGAAGGTGTTTTTTATATTAATAGTTAGTTGGCAGCAACTTACATTAACATATCATTAAAAACTTAGCTTCTTTGGAAAATATTTTTGCTTGAACAAATAACTATTTTATATAGACATTACACTTATGTCTGACTGTCCATCTTTGGTGTTGCATGTTGTAGTCAGTGCATGGGTCAGTTCCTGGTGCAGTCGGTTTGAGAAAGTCACCAGTGACTAGCAAGCCAGAGGCTGTAGTGCATGCAATGAAGGTTTGTCTACAAGTCTAACCTTTATATAAGGAACAAAGTCTTTGTATTACATGGTCATGTTATATTGTCTTTGTATTACATGGTCATGTTATATTGTCTTTGTATTACATGGTCATGTTATATTGTCTTTGCATTACATGGTCATGTTATATTGTCTTTGTATTACATGGTCATGTTATATTTGTAACATATGTTTTGGTGTTGAAGGTACATTCCCTTATCTAAGTGGCATAAGTTGTTTTTTTAAAATTTGCAGTCAATATAAATTTCTCTAAGTGCAACATATAAGCTTATAATTAACAATCACTTAAGTAAGTTATTAATATAAATTAATTGTAAATCTAAAAAGTAAATGGATACCCTCTAGATCAGGGGTCGGGAAACCATGGCTCACGAGCCATACATGGCTCTTTTGATGGCTGCATCTGGCTCGCAGGAAAATGTTCATTAAACAGAAAAAATGTTTCTTCAGACTCCTTTGATCTAAATAATTATTGGGAAAAAAAATTCTTTTTAAAAAAAAATAAAATAAAAAAACCTCGTCATAAGTCAATAACCTTATTAATTATTTTCTATTTTATGGCTTACGTGATGTAAAACATTCTTGAAAGTTAAGACGTGGGAAAACTGTTGGAGGTCGCATGTTGGTTGACCAATCAATTCTATCCGAATAGTAATGAGGAGAGCCATACATGATAGAATACATGAAATAATCAAGGTCAGGGGTTAGTAACCTTAGGAGTTAGATTGCTATTTAAGGAAGAGAGATTTTGGAATTCGGGATCAAAATGATCGCAGCGATTTCTGTGGAAAAGTGGCAAAATACATTGTTTAAGTGAGGTTGGTGTATGTTGCTTTCGAAAATAGCGGACGATGTGTGCATGTGTGAAAGGGTCCGCAAAACAGATTGCCGTCTGATCAGAAAGTAAATTTTTGTTTTAATCGTGTTCTTAGCTAACTAATTTTAGAAACCTTTTTGACAAGATGACTAAAAGAAAGAAAGACGATTAGTATCGTACTTTTCAGCAGGAATGGACGGAGGAATTTGCCTTTATGGACAAAACAGGTTCTGCAGTGTGTTTAATATGCAGTGATAAAATTACGTCTATGACACTTCCAGACATGCCATTCTACATTTGCATTGAAATATCCTGCAGGAGACAGCAGGAAGAAAGCATGTCAAGAATTGCTATCAAGTGCAAGCTGCTCAGCTGCAAATCCGTGTTTGGACCCAACAAGGTGACTGGAATTCGGCTAGCTTTGCTGGTGCTTTAGCTATTGTAAGAAACGGAAAGCCATTCACATATGGGGAGTATGCCAAAGCATTCATGCTTGATGTTACTAATGAACTTTTTGATGACTTTTCCAATAAGGAAAAAATAATTAAATGGATAAAAGAAATGCCTCTTTCGGCAAGAACTGTTCACGATCGTAGCTTCATGATGTCAAGTCAAATTGAGGAAATGCAAGTGAAGGACATAAATGCAGCAACATTTTTCTCTCTCGCTTTGGATGGGTCGACAGACAACAGTAATTTACCCCAGTTCAGCGTGGTTGCAAGGTATGTTGTCGGTGAAACATTATATGAGGAAAGTCTTGCTGTTTTGTCTATGAAGGGCACAACAGGAGGGCAGGGTTTATTCGAGTCTTTCACTAAGTTCGCTAAAGAAAAAAAAACTATGGATAAACTTGTTTTGATGTGCACTGATGGTGCTCTGTGCATGGTGGGGAAAAACAGAGGATTTGTCGCTCTTCTTTGTGAGCATGAAGCATCATGAGCTTTCATTGCATCCTACATCAGGAAACGCTTTGTGCTCAGATGTGTGGCGAGCAGCTTGGTGAGGTGATGTCACTGGTGGGTGGTTTGGTAGTCAACTTTATTGTTGCCCGAGCATTAAATGATCGCCAGTTTAAAACACTGCTTGATGAGGTTGGGAATAAATTCTCCTAGTCTGCTTCTGCACAGCAACGTGCGTTGGTTGTCAAGGGGGAAGGTGCACAGCAACGTGTGTTGGTTGTCAAGGGGGAAAATTATCAATTGATTTGCGGCTTGTCTGAGCGAAGTCAGGACTTTTCTTGAAATGAAGAATGTCGAGCATCCGAGTTCTGAAGTTTTATTATCTCGTAGACATGACTGAACATCTAAATCAGCTCAATGTGAAAATGCAAGGCAGTGGAAACACAATCTTGTCCCTGCAACAAGCAGTGTTTGCATTTGAAAACAAGTTTGAAGTCTTCATGGAAGACATTGAAACAGGTCGTTTACTACACTTTGAAAAACTGGGAGAGTTCAAAGATATGTGCACATCAAGCGACCCTGCTCAACATCTTTAATTTTCAGCAGCTAGCAGGCTTCACATCCTATCTCCTGCAGTCATTTAAAGCGCGCTTTGGAGAATTTCGCGAGCACATCCATCTTTTTAAATTCATCAGCCATCCATACTTGTGTCAAGTAGCACACTGAGTTGCATCCCCGGAGTCTCCGTCAGAGATTTTGAGCTCCAAGTTACTGACCTAAAGGCCTCAGATATGTGGATGAATAAGTTCATGTCATTGAAGGAAGATTTGGAAAGACTTGCACGACAGCAAGCCGAGTTGGCGAGCCAACACAAATGGGCAGAAATGAAAAAAACTTCAACACGCAGACCAGCTGATTGTCAAAACTTGGAACGCGCTACCCGTCACCTACCACACATTGCAGCGTTTGAGTATTGATGTACTGACAATGTTTGGCTCTACGTATGCATGCGAGCAGTCTTTCTCACATCTAAAGAACTTCAAGACGAACCACTGATCACGTTTAATGGATGGAAGTCTCAACACCTGCATGAAGCTTAAGCTCACCACATATCAACCAGGCTACAAAGCAATTAGGAAATCCATGCAGCACTATAAGTCGTATTAATGGTAAGTAATACTCATTATTGATTAGTTTAACAACAGAATGACAGTGTTATTAAAAAGATTTCAGAGCTATAATTATTGTGCTTTTAGTGTTGAAATTACACAAAATGCACACATTAACTTGAAATTTTAGTAAGAAATACGTATGGCTCTCACAGAATTACGTCTCAAAATATGTGGTGTTTATGGCTCTCTCAGACAAAAAGTTTCCCGACCCCTGCTCTAATTACATGTATTCATGAGTTGAAGTAAAGCTGATTTTCCTCCTAATGTTTTTCTCAGCTTACTTCAATAATTAATTTTTAGTCGTAGATTTCTCTACAAGTTTCAAAAGCTGTAACAGCCTACAAACTTTTAATTGAATTGTACAAAGATAGAATAAAAGGAATGAACTAGCCAAAAAGAATATTATTTAAGTACCTTATGTTTGTTTATAATTAATTTTAGGTTGTTCAAATAACGGACTAGATACACAAATTATTTTGATATTTGAATGACTACCTTAGTTTGTAAGCAATTTTTTGTCATAGATGTTAATTTTAGAGGGCACCATTCTACTTGACTAGGTCCTACAAGTTCATGAAGAGCTAGAAAAAATGCCGATTGAAGATGAAGATTTAGATGACCCAGAGAAGGCTATTGTTAGAGAAATGTGTAATGTGAGTTGATGCACACAAATAAAATTGAAAGTAATTCTTGTCATTCTCAGTATTGCATGGACTTTTATTTGCTGTTTGATGTGTCATTTTTTTTTAATAACAATAAATGCATGCTGAAAAATGTAAATATCTCTATAAAAATGTAAATATCTCTATAAAAATGTAAATATCTCTATAAAAATGTAAATATCTCTATAAAAATGTAAATATCTCTATAAAAATGTTAATATCTCTATAATTGAGGGGAAGTAAGTAGTGTAATTTTTCTTGGTATCTTAAAAGGATATTTTAGACTGCCATTAAAAATGTGTAAGCCTGTGTTTACTATCTCTTTTTATATATTCAATTGAAGGTTGTTTGGCGCAAACTTGGAGATGTTGGGGATTTTGGCAGCTTCAACGACTCATCAGACAGTATTCTAGATCCTCCTTACATACCAGACTTGCCGAGCAAGGCTAACGTCCCTTTGGCAACAGGACAACCTCAGCCCCAGATGGCCAGCACACCGCTGGCCGCTGTCACAAAAACTCAAACTGTTAGAAATCAGATCGGAATAGGAAGTATCGATGAGCCTCAGCTACCCCCTCATCAGTTTCACCCACAACGACAAGAAAGGCACCACCCATTAAAGTCTAATGACATGCAGCCGGTTTCTTTCCAGCTTGACCCAAACAACATGACCCAGAAGCACATAGATCCTCCTGGAAGGGGACGGCTGGATTCTGAGAAGGCTGTCAATTTTATGGAGATATCTGAGGAAGGGAAAAGAAACCCCTGAGCCAAATTTCTCCAAGCAGTTTTTATCTGATCCCGTGAATAAACCCGCAGGTCAACAGTATAAACCAGCAGGTCAACAGTACCCTTTGCATAATGAATTTCCCCCAGCACCATCTCGTTATTTTGATTCAAATAATTTTTCTACACAGAATTTATCAGAGCAGACGATAAAATCCTCCCAATACCGTCACGCCCCTCCACCCATGCAGCCTCCTCCCCCTGTTGTTCCTCGTAACACACAAAAGCCTTCAGAGCCTGGAGGTCCACAACATGGGGACCACTTCCACTCACAGCAACACGACCTGAGACCTCACCAACCCAGCCAACAGCAGCGCAACTTGGGCTACTCCAATCATGGGGGAGGTGACAACATTGGTCAGGGTTTTCAACGGTCAGTACCATCTCAACAAAGTTTAGCACCTAACAAAGTAGAGGGCTCTAGAAGAGAGGTCAACAACAACACTGCTATGCAAAGACCACAGAGTAGAGGTGACGCCACCTTGGAAGAAAGGAGCTCTTCAGAGAGGGAAACTCAACTAAGAGCATCAACCAGATCATTATCGTCATCATCTTCATTAAATCAACACATGCCCCAAAGTCAAGCATCCGGTCATCCAACTGCAACGTCACAAGTCAACCTGAGAGCTCCATCTGGGTTCAGGGCGTACCCTCCTCAGTTGACCTCTTTGCCAACACAACAAGTGGCATGGCAAGGTGGCACCAGGGGCCATGAGCCAGCCTACCAACAAGAGCCCAGATCAGGAACCAGGGGCCAGGAGCCAGCCTACCAACAAGAGCCCAGATCAGGAACCAGGGGCCAGGAGCCAGCCTACCAACAAGAACCCAGATCAGGAACCAGGGTCCAGGAGCCAGCCTACCAACAAGATCCCAGATCAGCTTCATATCAGTCGGAGCCAACATCCCACTCCAACTACAACATGGCACAGCAGGGAAGAAGTTATCCAAACAAAAGGTTTCAGGAGCAGGAGTGGAGACAGACATATCTGGATGACAGCGACACTCTGTGAGTCATACTGACACTGACAGTCATGTGTAAGTGACAGTGCTACCCTCTATAAATTACTCATGATTTTTTGTAAAATTGTTTTTGTCATGTCCTATAATTTTCTTTCATATTGCTTCTTAAAAGCAAACATTAAGATGTTTGCAAGAGATACCCAACATGCATAAATAAACCCCCAGCAATAAAACTAAATTTCATCAATATCATCATAACTGTAATTAGGCTCATGTTGAATCGTTTTCAGTACACAGTATTCTGCTTATTGTTAAATATCCTGTGTGATTTTGATTCCTCTTGTATGTTTGCTTGCATTGTGGATTAATTTTGGGCATTTGTCAGTCAAGTGCCTGATATATTCTCAAGGCCAGCTTAACAGACTCCGTCCACAGCCCTGGCCAGATAACATTGTAACAAGTAAACAGCCTTGGCCACTATTTCTACAATTTATTATTAATAGATTCACCATTAGTGTAACAAAATTTGACCCTTCCTTGGGGACTAAATTATTGGTGAATATTTTTTATTGAATAAATTTTTTGCTTTACAATAATTATGCACTTATTGTATATGCACATAATAAAGAAATATAATATTTTTTAATTCTAATTTGAATTTAATAGTTTAAATATCTGGGATTTTATTTGCAAAGCTATTGAAAAGACTTGCCTTTGATCAATTAAATTTTTAAAATTTATTTATGAAAAGGAACATCAGTTTGGTTTTGCTTTATTGGAAAGTTTTTAATAGAAGTTGTTTTTCATACAGAAAAAAATTCTTAACAAGGGTAGCTACAAATAACTCTTCAGATGCTACGACAATGCAAGAACTTTCCACATACTCTAGTTACTTCAGAAAATATTCATTGAAGTAATACAAAATAAATATTCCACTTATTAACAAGACCTTGCACTCCACACAAACTCCCACCCCTATCACACTGCACATTTGTTCCATTCATATTGAAATTTGTACAAAAACACAAGAAAATATTATGCACTGGGATTTTTAAGGATTCCATTTGTTGCAGATTTCAGGAATTTCATTCTTAATCTGGGCTGTTAAAAGTAAAGTTAGTTTAACTGACTGCCTGTTACCTGTACAGAATAAGGCCTCTGAAAGCTTTGTTTTTGTGTTTTGCCTAATACTATTGGGGGTATAAAAGAGTAGAGAAATATTTATTACAACACATTTTTATGCAATGTTTAAATTAACAATGTTTTGTCATACAATTGTATAATTGTAAATGTGTACATATTTACTGAATGAAATATAGCAATTTGAATAGTGTTGTATATACATCGTACATGACAATCCTATGCAAATCTTTGATTAAGAATGTGTTAAGTTGCAGCAGAAAAACAAGATCCATATTCACAGTAATTTTTTGACTTTATGAAATAGAATAAATATGACTAAGATATTTTTTGCCTAGGATCATTCAGTTGATATTCTGACATAATTTGTGGCTATTTTATATTTTCATTTAAATAATGTATGTCTGCACCACATTACAGTTCACAATTCAGGGTAATAATTTTTTTAAAATGATTTTTCCCCCTTAAATAAGCATTTTCCTAGATGATATAAATATTTTTATAAAACAGTTAAGTAAACAGACACCCACATAAAGAATTTTAATTTTTCTTAAAATTCTATAAATTTAAGAATGTAGAAATGGTTTAAGATCATAGAGTGATTATACAAAAGTGGGAATGGTTTAAGATCATAGAGTGATTATACAAATATGGGAATGGTTTAAGATCATAGAGTGATTATACAAATGTGGGAATGGTTTAAGATCATAGAGTGATTATACAAATGTGGGAAAGGCCTTCAAACATATACAAATAATTATTCAAACATTTCACTACCTCTTGGATTTACCCCTATTGTAGTTGACTCCCACACCTATTGTAGTTGACTCCCACACCTATTGTAGTTGACTCCCACACCTATTGTAGTTGACTCCCACACCTGTTGTAGTTGACTCCCACCCCTGTTGTAGTTGACTCCCACACCTGTTGTAGTTGACTCCCACCCCTGTTGTAGTTGACTCTCACCCCTGCTGTAGATGAGGAATGACTATTTTATTTACTTTATATTATTGATAATATAGTTTTCCTTTAATATCCTGTTTTCTGCAAATCAAAAATTTGTAAAATGTTTCTAAATTTTTCTAGGAAGAAAACAAATTGAGCTTATTTCAATATCAGTTCAAAATTAAGGCAGGCAGCAAATTTATAATTATCTTACATAATTTACTTACATATTTAAACAATTGCCTAATGTCAATATTTTATATTATATTTCTCTTATATATACTTTCATGGAATAGATTGCCCTTAAAAGTCAGACACCACGAGTTAATATAAAGGATTTAAAAATGTGAAGATTTTTGTGGAAAATTTTATTTACCTTTTGTTTTTAAAGAACACTTGCATTTATTTATATATATATATATATATTGATGTTTTATTTCATTGTTTATAACTGAAAATATATTTGTCATAGTTTGAAAGCCAAATATTTTGAAATTTTAATTGAGTTTATTATTTATATTTAGGAATTTCTGATCAAATTTTGTTTATTTAAAAATTCAACTCATAAAATTACCTTATAAAATTGAATTTGTGATTTTTAAAAAAAAATTATAAAAACAATCACTTGAAATAAATAAATAAAAATTCTATGTGAATGTTTGACTGATTTACTTAAGAGACACTTAACCGTTGACTAGTCATGTTTTGCATTTTAAATACATTTCTGTTAATGGATCTAACACTATATTTTGTTATAAAAATAAAATTTGCCCCCATATTAATCTGTAAATTGTGACACGCTCTCAATAGCACTTTGTGGATACAAAATAAATGTCATATTTCAGTTGTTCTTGTTGGTTTTTTAATCAGTATGCAATACTTACCAAATTATTTGTGGACATATATACACATTACTTACCAAATTATTTGTGGACATATATACACATTACTTACCAAATTATTTGTGGACATATATACACAACATTTAAATTAATAATAACCTGATTACACCTGCTCAATAATTATTTAGTCTAAAAAAACCTCTTATATAGTTTATAATTTTGTCTTCAACTTATTTAGCTAAAGAAAATTCTGATAGCCTCACAATTTTACCAGAACTGATTAATGTCCAGGAATTCTTATAGACTTAAGCTCACGCACTGCTTGTTATTTTTAAATTGTGAGAACGTAAAATAGAAGTTACCCAAGACAATTTAAATTGAAAGCATATAAATATTATTCTGTTATTCCTTTGATGACACAGCCCAACATATCACATCAAATAGGAGTGGTCTAAATTTTATTAGGTCAAAGATGGAAACAAAATTCATAGGTTATTGTATACAAATTTATTTTTTTACACACCATAAAAAAGTAAACAAGAAGTAAGTAATACTCATTTTTTTTTAAATTGCAGCAAAAATTCTCCTGAAGAGATAAGCAATTGAAAGATGTTAAAATATACAAAAAATTAACAATGCAACACAACAATATCACCATTTGCAAATCCTGTTCATTCTTTAGGTTATTTCAATTCTTTTAATAGATTCAATGATTGCACATTTACAAAATATTCAACCAATGTCAATAAATAGATTAATGTTTCAAGAAAAAATATGCAATATCTTTTATTTAGGCACTCTTTTGAATAAGATGTTTTTAATTTTATTTGAATGCATTTTTAACATATTTTAATTGAAGTGTACTCAAGTTCTTAAGATGCCATGCATCATAATTATTTTTAACATTGTTAATAAGTTTTTTTTTAAATAAACAATGTAAAAATATTAAATTTTGTACAATTTACAAAAGGCAATAAAAAGTGATAATATGAAAGCACCATGTTGACATGTATAATTACTATAATACTTGTCTCAAAGGTTATATGATGAATACTTATGTTCAAGGGTTGGTGTTATATGATGAATACTTATATGTCAAGGGTGGGTGATATATGATGAATACTTATGTGTCAAGGGTGGGTGTTATATGATGAATACTTATGTGTCAAGGGTGGGTGTTATATGATGAATACTTATGTGTCAAAGGTGGGTGCTATATGATGAATAATTATGTTAAAGGGTGGGTGTTACTTTTCAACTATGTTTTAAGTTTGAATCATTTCTTAAAATTATTATCTTTTTAAATTCAAAATGGGCCAGATATCTATAGACCATCTGAAAGATATATAGAAATGTACAAAACTTATTGCACTAGTTTTGGTCATCAAACTTTCAAGTAAGATTTTATTAATTGTGCCCTAACTCTTTTGGAGTGTTTTTTTGTCTTCAAAAATATTTATTAATGTTAATGAATAAATTCATTTGAAACATATGAAATATTAAACCTCGCATGAGTTTTTGTAAAAAGGTGTAGTGGAAAGATAGAATCACTATATAACAATTTAAATAATAGCATTTTTGGTGAAGCTTCTTATGTCCAAAAATTATAAATAGTTTACCAGACCATATCGAGTTTGAAAGAAATTTAGTGAAGTCTGTTCAATTAATAGATATATAAAAGTTGCTGTTGAAAGACTTTTGGACAAAACATTCACTTTTTTCTGTTGTCCTATGTTGTTGTTTTTTTCGTTTTTAAATCCTTTATATTAACTCGTGTTGTCTGCTTGCTAGCAACCTTGCACCCTTGTCGCCAAAACTTTGGATCAATTTTTAACCCACTTCCTCGTAAGCTAGCGAGATGAAATTTTGCAGGCAGTTTTGTACCGATTATAAAAACAATGTATCAAAATTTCAGATCGATCACATGTACCGTAATTGAATTATTGATTTTCTGGATTATTTTATTTATTCCTATGTATCATGTTATTTTTTGAGATAGAGTGTAAGGGTGCGCATTATATTGAACAACCTTTGTGTCGCGCAAAAAGGTGCGTATGTTATTGACAACACTACAATTTTGTATTTTTGGATGGTCTTGGTATTATAATGAACATTCTTTTAGTTACTTCTCGTAAATAAAGGATTTATAGTCAAAAACTTGGTTTTTTACGGGTTTTTAAAAATTTATTCTTACCATGGCATTTAATAAACACATGTTCCCATTCTAAAGCTGACAACTAAAACATAGTTCTACGGTTTTGAATTTAAATTTTTTTATTTTTTTTTGCATTGTCTCAAAAAAGTATCTTTTTTTTTAAAACCTCGTCTTGCTCAAGTATTTATTTAGAAGTTGAATGCTGTGTCTAAAAGGATATTCATTTTTATCAAATTAACAGTAACAAAAATAAAGTTTCTTAGACAAATAGCATACTTGAATGAAAAATAATTTGAACATCTATATATTTTAAATTATATAAATATTTTGTATTCGAGATCTCAAAACAATACTTCTAAGAAAACAAGTCTTTAAAGGGTTAATATATTATTTCAAATTTCTGAAGAAGGAAGAACTGAAGAAAATTTATGCTGGCTCAGAATTCTTTCCTACTCTTGCAAGCAAACGCTGCCTTTCACGGTTCATGCTCTGAGAGAAGGATTCTTGGCGATGGTACTGGTATAATCGAACGACTGACATCACAGACAATGCCAGCCATGTAATCCAACAACTCCATATGGCAAACTGATGAGGAAACATAATTAATCATTCAAGTGAAGATGGATCTAATCACATGCAAATGTTCATATTTTGGGAGATTTTGCTTTGACTGATTATTGTTTTAATACAGGAAAGAAACTCATTCATAATTTATCCCTCCAGGTAAAGTTATGCAAAAAGTATTTTCTGGACACCCAGGTGACTATATAAAGCTTAATTTATGTGGTTGTGCAATTTGTTTTATATCTAAGGATGTTAATATAATAATAATCAGATATCCCATTGATTTAAATGATTTCCAACTCATGAATAATCTTTTCTACAGAACATAAGAAAAATTCTATATTTTTAAAAATTTTGAAAAAAAAATATAAAAGTTTAAATTTAAAATTAATATTGGAGTTAAAATAAAGTTTGTTGTGACAGGAGATGGGCTGAGCAGTAGTAGTAAAGAGCTGGCGGTGATAGCATAAATCTTGGCGTCATTTCCAGTAATTAGAACTGCATAGCACTCAGCTGGGGATTGTGTCTTTGACACTTGTGCTGTAAGTAGCTTACACAATTGGGCTGTAAGTAGCTTACACAAATCAGCCATTTTGTCACTACAACTTTTTCTTAGTTTTAGTTAACATAATTCAGTAATAATCCACAGGCCACAGGTAATTAGCATCATGTGAAAAGTGATACGTGTACTACTTCGTTGAAATTACTTTATTTTACCTGTGCCATTTGCCACTGGATGAAGAAGCTCTGAATGTTGATATCGGTATTATTTAAATGTAAGTACTGACCATCCTCACAGCTAATGACAAACATTTAAAAAACTTGTGTTAAAAAAACAAACTGAGATTCAAAATTTTCATTCAAAGAATAAATGATGAATATAAAAATTTCTATATATATGTTCAAGTCAGTTGAACAAATAATTTAATATAGATTTAATCATAGCCAAAAGTATCTTTTTCATACATTGTCAATAAAAAAATTAGTTTTTAAAATTTATATCTGTTGAAAGTTTCCCTATATAAAAATTTATATCTGATGAAAGTGTCCCTATATAAAAATGTATATCTGATGAAAGTGTCCCTATATTAAAAATGTATATCTGATGAAAGTGTCCCTATATTAAAAATGTATATCTGATGAAAGTGTCCCTATATAAAAATGTATATCTGATGAAAGTGTCCCTATATAAAAATGTATACCTGATGAAAGTGTACCCTATATAAAAATGTATACCTGATGAAAGTGTCCCTATATAAAAATGTATATCTGATGAAAGTGTCCCTATATAAAAATGTATATCTGATGAAAGTGTCCCTATATAAAAATGTATTTGTGATGAAAGTGTCCCTATATAAAAATGTATATCTGATGAAAGTGTCCCTATATAAAAATGTATACCTGATGAAAGTGTCCCTATATAAAAATGTATACCTGATGAAAGTGTCCCTATATAAAAATGTATATCTGATGAAAGTGTCCCTATATTAAAAATGTATATCTGATGAAAGTGTCCCTATATAAAAATGTATATCTGATGAAAGTGTCCCTATATAAAAATGTATATCTGATGAAAGTGTCCCTATATAAAAATGTATATCTGATGAAAGTGTCCCTATATAAAAATGTATATCTGATGAAAGTGTCCCTATATAAAAATGTATATCTGATGAAAGTGTCCCTATATAAAAATGTATATCTGATGAAAGTGTCCCTATATAAAAATGTATATCTGATGAAAGTGTCCCTATATAAAAATGTATATCTGATGAAAGTGTCCCTATATAAAAATGTATATCTGTTGAAAGTGTCCCTATATAAAAATGTATATCTGATGAAAGTGTCCCTATATTAAAAATGTATATCTGATGAAAGTGTCCCTATATAAAAATGTATATCTGATGAAAGTGTCCCTATATAAAAATGTATATCTGATGAAAGTGTCCCTATATAAAAATGTATACCTGATGAAAGTGTCCCTATATAAAAATGTATATCTGATGAAAGTGTCCCTATATAAAAATGTATATCTGATGAAAGTGTCCCTATATTAAAAATGTATATCTGATTAAAGTGTCCCTATATAAAAATGTATATCTGATGAAAGTGTCCCTATATAAAAATGTATATCTGATGAAAGTGTCCCTATATAAAAATGTATATCTGATGAAAGTGTCCCTATATAAAAATGTATATCTGATGAAAGTGTCCCTATATAAAAATGTATATCTGATGAAAGTGTCCCTATATAAAAATGTATATCTGATGAAAGTGTCCCTATATAAAAATGTATATCTGATGAAAGTGTCCCTATATAAAAATGTATATCTGATGAAAGTGTCCCTATATAAAAATGTATATCTGATGAAAGTGTCCCTATATAAAAATGTATATCTGATGAAAGTGTCCCTATATAAAAATGTATATCTGATGAAAGTGTCCCTATATAAAAATGTATATCTGATGAAAGTGTCCCTATATAAAAATGTATATCTGATGAAAGTGTCCCTATATAAAAATGTATATCTGATGAAAGTGTCCCTATATAAAAATGTATATCTGATGAAAGTGTCCCTATATAAAAATGTATATCTGATGAAAGTGTCCCTATATAAAAATGTATATCTGATGAAAGTGTCCCTATATAAAAATGTATATCTGATGAAAGTGTCCCTATATAAAAATGTATATCTGATGAAAGTGTCCCTATATAAAAATGTATATCTGATGAAAGTGTCCCTATATAAAAATGTATATCTGATGAAAGTGTCCCTATATAAAAATGTATATCTGATGAAAGTGTCCCTATATAAAAATGTATATCTGATGAAAGTGTCCCTATATAAAAATGTATATCTGATGAAAGTGTCCCTATATAAAAATGTATATCTGATGAAAGTGTCCCTATATAAAAATGTATATCTGATGAAAGTGTCCCTATATAAAAATGTATATCTGATGAAAGTGTCCCTATATAAAAATGTATATCTGATGAAAGTGTCCCTATATAAAAATGTATATCTGATGAAAGTGTCCCTATATAAAAATGTATATCTGATGAAAGTGTCCCTATATAAAAATGTATATCTGATGAAAGTGTCCCTATATAAAAATGTATATCTGATGAAAGTGTCCCTATATAAAAATGTATATCTGATGAAAGTGTCCCTATATAAAAATGTATATCTGATGAAAGTGTCCCTATATTAAAAATGTATATCTGATGAAAGTGTCCCTATATAAAAATGTATATCTGATGAAAGTGTCCCTATATAAAAATGTATATCTGATGAAAGTGTCCCTATATAAAAATGTATATCTGATGAAAGTGTCCCTATATAAAAATGTATATCTGATGAAAGTGTCCCTATATAAAAATGTATATCTGATGAAAGTGTCCCTATATAAAAATGTATATCTGATGAAAGTGTCCCTATATAAAAATGTATATCTGATGAAAGTGTCCCTATATAAAAATGTATATCTGATGAAAGTGTCCCTATATAAAAATGTATATCTGATGAAAGTGTCCCTATATAAAAATGTATATCTGATGAAAGTGTCCCTATATAAAAATGTATATCTGATGAAAGTGTCCCTATATAAAAATGTATATCTGATGAAAGTGTCCCTATATAAAAATGTATATCTGATGAAAGTGTCCCTATATAAAAATGTATATCTGATGAAAGTGTCCCTATATAAAAATGTATATCTGATGAAAGTGTCCCTATATAAAAATGTATATCTGATGAAAGTGTCCCTATATAAAAATGTATATCTGATGAAAGTGTCCCTATATAAAAATGTATATCTGATGAAAGTGTCCCTATATAAAAATGTATATCTGATGAAAGTGTCCCTATATAAAAATGTATATCTGATGAAAGTGTCCCTATATAAAAATGTATATCTGATGAAAGTGTCCCTATATAAAAATGTATATCTGATGAAAGTGTCCCTATATAAAAATGTATATCTGATGAAAGTGTCCCTATATAAAAATGTATATCTGATGAAAGTGTCCCTATATAAAAATGTATATCTGATGAAAGTGTCCCTATATAAAAATGTATATCTGATGAAAGTGTCCCTATATAAAAATGTATATCTGATGAAAGTGTCCCTATATAAAAATGTATATCTGATGAAAGTGTCCCTATATAAAAATGTATATCTGATGAAAGTGTCCCTATATAAAAATGTATATCTGATGAAAGTGTCCCTATATAAAAATGTATATCTGATGAAAGTGTCCCTATATAAAAATGTATATCTGATGAAAGTGTCCCTATATAAAAATGTATATCTGATGAAAGTGTCCCTATATAAAAATGTATATCTGATGAAAGTGTCCCTATATAAAAATGTATATCTGATGAAAGTGTCCCTATATAAAAATGTATATCTGATGAAAGTGTCCCTATATAAAAATGTATATCTGATGAAAGTGTCCCTATATAAAAATGTATATCTGATGAAAGTGTCCCTATATAAAAATGTATATCTGATGAAAGTGTCCCTATATAAAAATGTATATCTGATGAAAGTGTCCCTATATAAAAATGTATATCTGATGAAAGTGTCCCTATATAAAAATGTATATCTGATGAAAGTGTCCCTATATAAAAATGTATATCTGATGAAAGTGTCCCTATATAAAAATGTATATCTGATGAAAGTGTCCCTATATAAAAATGTATATCTGATGAAAGTGTCCCTATATAAAAATGTATATCTGATGAAAGTGTCCCTATATAAAAATGTATATCTGATGAAAGTGTCCCTATATAAAAATGTATATCTGATGAAAGTGTCCCTATATAAAAATGTATATCTGATGAAAGTGTCCCTATATAAAAATGTATATCTGATGAAAGTGTCCCTATATAAAAATGTATATCTGATGAAAGTGTCCCTATATAAAAATGTATATCTGATGAAAGTGTCCCTATATAAAAATGTATATCTGATGAAAGTGTCCCTATATAAAAATGTATATCTGATGAAAGTGTCCCTATATAAAAATGTATATCTGATGAAAGTGTCCCTATATAAAAATGTATATCTGATGAAAGTGTCCCTATATAAAAATGTATATCTGATGAAAGTGTCCCTATATAAAAATGTATATCTGATGAAAGTGTCCCTATATAAAAATGTATATCTGATGAAAGTGTCCCTATATAAAAATGTATATCTGATGAAAGTGTCCCTATATAAAAATGTATATCTGATGAAAGTGTCCCTATATAAAAATGTATATCTGATGAAAGTGTCCCTATATAAAAATGTATATCTGATGAAAGTGTCCCTATATAAAAATGTATATCTGATGAAAGTGTCCCTATATAAAAATGTATATCTGATGAAAGTGTCCCTATATAAAAATGTATATCTGATGAAAGTGTCCCTATATAAAAATGTATATCTGATGAAAGTGTCCCTATATAAAAATGTATATCTGATGAAAGTGTCCCTATATAAAAATGTATATCTGATGAAAGTGTCCCTATATAAAAATGTATATCTGATGAAAGTGTCCCTATATAAAAATGTATATCTGATGAAAGTGTCCCTATATAAAAATGTATATCTGATGAAAGTGTCCCTATATAAAAATGTATATCTGATGAAAGTGTCCCTATATAAAAATGTATATCTGATGAAAGTGTCCCTATATAAAAATGTATATCTGATGAAAGTGTCCCTATATAAAAATGTATATCTGATGAAAGTGTCCCTATATAAAAATGTATATCTGATGAAAGTGTCCCTATATAAAAATGTATATCTGATGAAAGTGTCCCTATATAAAAATGTATATCTGATGAAAGTGTCCCTATATTAAAAATGTATATCTGATGAAAGTGTCCCTATATAAAAATGTATATCTGATGAAAGTGTCCCTATATAAAAATGTATATCTGATGAAAGTGTCCCTATATAAAAATGTATATCTGATGAAAGTGTCCCTATATAAAAATGTATATCTGATGAAAGTGTCCCTATATAAAAATGTATATCTGATGAAAGTGTCCCTATATAAAAATGTATATCTGATGAAAGTGTCCCTATATAAAAATGTATATCTGATGAAAGTGTCCCTATATAAAAATGTATATCTGATGAAAGTGTCCCTATATAAAAATGTATATCTGATGAAAGTGTCCCTATATAAAAATGTATATCTGATGAAAGTGTCCCTATATAAAAATGTATATCTGATGAAAGTGTCCCTATATAAAAATGTATATCTGATGAAAGTGTCCCTATATAAAAATGTATATCTGATGAAAGTGTCCCTATATAAAAATGTATATCTGATGAAAGTGTCCCTATATAAAAATGTATATCTGATGAAAGTGTCCCTATATAAAAATGTATATCTGATGAAAGTGTCCCTATATAAAAATGTATATCTGATGAAAGTGTCCCTATATAAAAATGTATATCTGATGAAAGTGTCCCTATATAAAAATGTATATCTGATGAAAGTGTCCCTATATAAAAATGTATATCTGATGAAAGTGTCCCTATATAAAAATGTATATCTGATGAAAGTGTCCCTATATAAAAATGTATATCTGATGAAAGTGTCCCTATATAAAAATGTATATCTGATGAAAGTGTCCCTATATAAAAATGTATATCTGATGAAAGTGTCCCTATATAAAAATGTATATCTGATGAAAGTGTCCCTATATAAAAATGTATATCTGATGAAAGTGTCCCTATATAAAAATGTATATCTGATGAAAGTGTCCCTATATAAAAATGTATATCTGATGAAAGTGTCCCTATATAAAAATGTATATCTGATGAAAGTGTCCCTATATAAAAATGTATATCTGATGAAAGTGTCCCTATATAAAAATGTATATCTGATGAAAGTGTCCCTATATAAAAATGTATATCTGATGAAAGTGTCCCTATATAAAAATGTATATCTGATGAAAGTGTCCCTATATAAAAATGTATATCTGATGAAAGTGTCCCTATATAAAAATGTATATCTGATGAAAGTGTCCCTATATAAAAATGTATATCTGATGAAAGTGTCCCTATATAAAAATGTATATCTGATGAAAGTGTCCCTATATAAAAATGTATATCTGATGAAAGTGTCCCTATATAAAAATGTATATCTGATGAAAGTGTCCCTATATAAAAATGTATATCTGATGAAAGTGTCCCTATATAAAAATGTATATCTGATGAAAGTGTCCCTATATAAAAATGTATATCTGATGAAAGTGTCCCTATATAAAAATGTATATCTGATGAAAGTGTCCCTATATAAAAATGTATATCTGATGAAAGTGTCCCTATATAAAAATGTATATCTGATGAAAGTGTCCCTATATAAAAATGTATATCTGATGAAAGTGTCCCTATATAAAAATGTATATCTGATGAAAGTGTCCCTATATAAAAATGTATATCTGATGAAAGTGTCCCTATATAAAAATGTATATCTGATGAAAGTGTCCCTATATAAAAATGTATATCTGATGAAAGTGTCCCTATATAAAAATGTATATCTGATGAAAGTGTCCCTATATAAAAATGTATATCTGATGAAAGTGTCCCTATATAAAAATGTATATCTGATGAAAGTGTCCCTATATAAAAATGTATATCTGATGAAAGTGTCCCTATATAAAAATGTATATCTGATGAAAGTGTCCCTATATAAAAATGTATATCTGATGAAAGTGTCCCTATATAAAAATGTATATCTGATGAAAGTGTCCCTATATAAAAATGTATATCTGATGAAAGTGTCCCTATATAAAAATGTATATCTGATGAAAGTGTCCCTATATAAAAATGTATATCTGATGAAAGTGTCCCTATATAAAAATGTATATCTGATGAAAGTGTCCCTATATAAAAATGTATATCTGATGAAAGTGTCCCTATATAAAAATGTATATCTGATGAAAGTGTCCCTATATAAAAATGTATATCTGATGAAAGTGTCCCTATAAAAATGTATATCTGATGAAAGTGTCCCTATATAAAAATGTATATCTGATGAAAGTGTCCCTATATAAAAATGTATATCTGATGAAAGTGTCCCTATATAAAAATGTATATCTGATGAAAGTGTCCCTATATAAAAATGTATATCTGATGAAAGTGTCCCTATATAAAAATGTATATCTGATGAAAGTGTCCCTATATAAAAATGTATATCTGATGAAAGTGTCCCTATATAAAAATGTATATCTGATGAAAGTGTCCCTATATAAAAATGTATATCTGATGAAAGTGTCCCTATATAAAAATGTATATCTGATGAAAGTGTCCCTATATAAAAATGTATATCTGATGAAAGTGTCCCTATATAAAAATGTATATCTGATGAAAGTGTCCCTATATAAAAATGTATATCTGATGAAAGTGTCCCTATATAAAAATGTATATCTGATGAAAGTGTCCCTATATAAAAATGTATATCTGATGAAAGTGTCCCTATATAAAAATGTATATCTGATGAAAGTGTCCCTATATAAAAATGTATATCTGATGAAAGTGTCCCTATATAAAAATGTATATCTGATGAAAGTGTCCCTATATAAAAATGTATATCTGATGAAAGTGTCCCTATATAAAAATGTATATCTGATGAAAGTGTCCCTATATAAAAATGTATATCTGATGAAAGTGTCCCTATATAAAAATGTATATCTGATGAAAGTGTCCCTATATAAAAATGTATATCTGATGAAAGTGTCCCTATATAAAAATGTATATCTGATGAAAGTGTCCCTATATAAAAATGTATATCTGATGAAAGTGTCCCTATATAAAAATGTATATCTGATGAAAGTGTCCCTATATAAAAATGTATATCTGATGAAAGTGTCCCTATATAAAAATGTATATCTGATGAAAGTGTCCCTATATAAAAATGTATATCTGATGAAAGTGTCCCTATATAAAAATGTATATCTGATGAAAGTGTCCCTATATAAAAATGTATATCTGATGAAAGTGTCCCTATATAAAAATGTATATCTGATGAAAGTGTCCCTATATAAAAATGTATATCTGATGAAAGTGTCCCTATATAAAAATGTATATCTGATGAAAGTGTCCCTATATAAAAATGTATATCTGATGAAAGTGTCCCTATATAAAAATGTATATCTGATGAAAGTGTCCCTATATAAAAATGTATATCTGATGAAAGTGTCCCTATATAAAAATGTATATCTGATGAAAGTGTCCCTATATAAAAATGTATATCTGATGAAAGTGTCCCTATATAAAAATGTATATCTGATGAAAGTGTCCCTATATAAAAATGTATATCTGATGAAAGTGTCCCTATATAAAAATGTATATCTGATGAAAGTGTCCCTATATAAAAATGTATATCTGATGAAAGTGTCCCTATATAAAAATGTATATCTGATGAAAGTGTCCCTATATAAAAATGTATATCTGATGAAAGTGTCCCTATATAAAAATGTATATCTGATGAAAGTGTCCCTATATAAAAATGTATATCTGATGAAAGTGTCCCTATATAAAAATGTATATCTGATGAAAGTGTCCCTATATAAAAATGTATATCTGATGAAAGTGTCCCTATATAAAAATGTATATCTGATGAAAGTGTCCCTATATAAAAATGTATATCTGATGAAAGTGTCCCTATATAAAAATGTATATCTGATGAAAGTGTCCCTATATAAAAATGTATATCTGATGAAAGTGTCCCTATATAAAAATGTATATCTGATGAAAGTGTCCCTATATAAAAATGTATATCTGATGAAAGTGTCCCTATATAAAAATGTATATCTGATGAAAGTGTCCCTATATAAAAATGTATATCTGATGAAAGTGTCCCTATATAAAAATGTATATCTGATGAAAGTGTCCCTATATAAAAATGTATATCTGATGAAAGTGTCCCTATATTAAAAATGTATATCTGATGAAAGTGTCCCTATATAAAAATGTATATCTGATGAAAGTGTCCCTATATAAAAATGTATATCTGATGAAAGTGTCCCTATATAAAAATGTATATCTGATGAAAGTGTCCCTATATAAAAATGTATATCTGATGAAAGTGTCCCTATATAAAAATGTATATCTGATGAAAGTGTCCCTATATAAAAATGTATATCTGATGAAAGTGTCCCTATATTAAAAATGTATATCTGATGAAAGTGTCCCTATATAAAAATGTATATCTGATGAAAGTGTCCCTATATAAAAATGTATATCTGATGAAAGTGTCCCTATATTAAAAATGTATATCTGATGAAAGTGTCCCTATATTAAAAATGTATATCTGATGAAAGTGTCCCTATATAAAAATGTATATCTGATGAAAGTGTCCCTATATAAAAATGTATATCTGATGAAAGTGTCCCTATATAAAAATGTATATCTGATGAAAGTGTCCCTATATAAAATGTATATCTGATGAAAGTGTCCCTATATAAAAATGTATATCTGATGAAAGTGTCCCTATATAAAAATGTATATCTGATGAAAGTGTCCCTATATAAAAATGTATATCTGATGAAAGTGTCCCTATATAAAAATGTATATCTGATGAAAGTGTCCCTATATAAAAATGTATATCTGATGAAAGTGTCCCTATATAAAATGTATATCTGATGAAAGTGTCCCTATATAAAAATGTATATCTGATGAAAGTGTCCCTATATAAAACATGTATATCTGATGAAAGTGTCCCTATATAAACATTGGATAGTTAGGTGTATTGTAGAAACTGAAAATAATTACTAGCACAATTTTAAAACTGCATTTTAATAAAAATTTTGCCATATTTAATTAACATTAAGATTTTTGTTAATTGGATAAAACAACAAATTGCCTTAACTGATATCAATAAGTTATTCAATAAGCTGTAGAGCGTATAAAGTACTTAAATTCACTAAGAGGCCATCCATTAATGATGTCATGCGCTTTTGGCAGATCTTTTCCCCTTCCCTCCATCTTGTCACACGTGGTCACAAAAAGTTGTGCCCCCCTCAAATAAGACATCATAAAGCTTTGCCACCCCCCACCCCCATAAAAGCCATATTTCCTATTTGAAAATGAGCATGTTTCAAATTACTTTATTGTCCTTTAATAATGTATTTAGTGTAAGGCTTTACTCTAATATTTCAGGAGAAAAAAAGGTATTAAAAAGCCTCATTAAATAAATTGTAAGCAATCAAATATTTAAGAGGAACTTTTATTTAAAGTTGCGCGTTTTGATGTGACGTCACAGTTCTGAAACACCCCACTCCCCCTCGTCACAAATGTGTGACCCCCCCCCCAACCCCCAGGTGTGATGTATTTATGAACGGCCCAAATTTTGTAACATTACACATGCCCTATTCCCATTTAATTTGCAAATAATTAAATCTCTATGCTAGTTCCTAATCAAAAGAATAAATTTTGTTATTTTTACCGTTGCATTCCAGAAACAGGGTTCGTTATTAGCTGACACCAATCTCTGAAGCCTACACTGATGCTCATAGCAGTGGAGAAAATACAAACACATAAGATGGAGTTGACCATAAGATTGACAAATGCATCACACCACGAGCTGAGAAACAAAATTGTATAACTTTATAAACATTGAACAAAATTAAAAAATTACTCAATTTAAAATTTTTACTCATTTTGACTATTTCTATAAAACAGGGGTTGGAAAACCATGGCTCGCGAGCTAGATGTGGCTCTATTGATGGCTGCATCTGGCTCTTGGACAAATGTTCATTTATTTTAAAAAAAGTTTATTTAGGCTCATTTGATCTACATATTAATTGCATATAAAAAAACAGCATAAAAATGTTATTAAAAAGAATTCAGAGACATAATTATTGTTCTTTATGTGTTGAAATTACACAAAATGCACGCATTTACTTGAAGTTTTAGTTTAAACATAATGTATGGCTCTCACAGAATTACTTTTCAAAATATGTGGTGTGTATGGCTCTCTTAGACAAAAAGTTTCCCGACCCCTGCTATAAAATATACAATATTCTTTGAATTTCAAAATTTCATTTGACAAATGCTTTTTCTTTTTTAAATTTAATTCGCCACTCTTTAAATGTATGGTATTTTGGTACATTTTGTATACAAACTTTACTACAGAACACTATTTTTAATCAATTTTTTTATCTTATTCCATCATTTCATCAAAACTATACAAACTAACTCGAAGATCTATTTTTACCTTTCAATACTTTTGGCCAAAAGAACAGACGTCCACACCAAGTACAAAAGAGCAGTTACCAATGAAATGACTCCAATAAATATAGTAAAATTACAAGCACTGTTGGGTCCCCAGTCAACTTCTTGCAAGCTAACTGAAGATGGTGAGGTAGTGTTCCATTTTCCAGATGCATATAGAAGACAATGACCATTGAAATCACTGATGTTTACGCCAGCAGGAACACACACAAAAAATGACAGGATAAACAGCAGCAGATACAGGCATGCCTGAGCTAGTAAAAACTTGTGTGGAATGGCCATGTTTGGACCTGAAATTTCATTGAAACAAAAAGTTTTGTAAGCAGCTTTCATTGCAGTGTACACATCAGACATTCTTACAATCAATGATATTACATGTACATGTACTTAGTTCTAAGACAGGGGTCGGCTAACAGGGGTAAATTACTTAGTTCTAAGACAGGAGTCGGCGAACAGGGGTAAATTACTTAGTTCTAAGACAGGGGTCGGCTAACAGGGGTAAATTACTTAGTTCTAAGACAGGAGTCGGCGAACAGGGGTAAATTACTTAGTTCTAAGACAGGAGTCGGCGAACAGGGGTAAATTACTTAGTTCTAAGAGCTGATGTTCATTTTCCTTATTATCCATTATTAGTTAAACAGAAATTAATAATGGTAATCAAAAGTAAAATAACTTTTTTTCTAAAATGCACTAAAAAGTTTAAAATATACTGATTCGTTAAAAAGTTCATATCCAGTGAAGGAAAATAAAATTTTCTAAGCAAAGTAAACATATTTAAATATACTGATGGTAACAATCGAATAAAGTCTGTTAACAATTTCTTGTGTGAAGTACACTGTATTCACATAATATTCTGAGGTTACTCTTTTCAAAACGTTTAAAAATAAAATACTTTTAAATAATCAATATAGAGTGTCAACATCAATGACTGGTAGATTTCTTCCTTGCTCAAGAGGGCTTAAAAATATGGCAGTGTGAATTTTTTTAAATAAATTTCCTATTCTTAAGTTGAAGCATTATTGTCTTTTCTATTTTAGTTTTGAATGGTATTGTAAAATAAGTAGAGCTGCGGAAATTAACTATTAATTTCTCGATTAATTGTTAAATATTTTAACGATTAAATTTTTTTTTAACGATTAATCGACCCACCACTTAAAAATGTACAGGAAGTCAAAAAGTAAAATATTTCAGCCGATAAATATAATAAACTAATTTCCGGATGAATACACAAACATAAGCCTATGACTACTATGAATCATGCCTTATTATGCCTCTCAGCCTTATCATCTACTTATGACTTATTAGCCCTTATTTTATGCTTAATGTTAATGATTCATATTCCATTACTAATTACATTTACTATTTACATTGAATTGCTTGAACTACTTTTTAATATTTTAATCAAAATCTTTTGAGAAGTCTCACAATTTAATTTAATATTGTATCTAAATCTATTACTAAGAATTACCCAGTATTACTAGTAGTATAGGAGTCTGGGTAATCCTGCAGATTTTACACGTATATTATAATTTATTATTTAACAGCGAAATTTAATTTTCTCATGAGAACTTACATTTTTAATTTATTAAATACATTATTATATGTCGTATTTCAGCTATTACAGCGCTAATTTGTGAGTCTTTTTAATTTCAAATGCATTTTTTCGGCTCTATATAATACATAATGTGGTCACGATACTTCCATTTTGTTTACCTAGCGAACTGCTGCCAGATGTTTTTTACCTGGCTCGACCCATGCTAAAATAAATTTACTGACTGAAGATATTTTTTTAAAAGTATTATTCATCTATTTTAATGTTCTTAGAAGATAAATAAATATTTTAAAGACAATTTCTTTTTTTATTTCGTTACTAGATGTTTGATTCTTATTTTCTTTGTTTGTAAGTGAGAAATTTCCATTTGGCATCTTATCGGACAATCCGGCATGTAGTTTGATAATTTAAAAAATGGTTGCATCATCATCAGACTATTTACTGTTGAGAGCCGAAAAAATGGCTTAGAAATTAGAAAGACTTACAAATTAGTGCTGTAATAGCTGAAATACAACATATAATTATGCATTTAATAAATTAAAAACGAAATTGGTAAAAGCAAAGAGAGCGGTGCGCTCCATATATGGCATTTTTGGCTGCTATTTTTTTTTCTATTTGAATTTTTAAAAAATAGACAACTAAACCTAACCCAGACCCTAAAAAAACTAAAACTACAACCTCAATTACTTTTATGGATAAAATAATTGCACTTATTCCCTTTTCAAGTGTAAAAATACGACATTTCATTCCCGGAAGAACGCCTCGCTCTGCTATAACAACAATGATAGCACCGTTCTCTTTGCTTTAGCCACGAAATTTCTCAAGAGAAAATTAAATTTCGCTGTGAAATAATAAATTATAATATACGTGTAAAATCTGCAGGATTACCGGAGTCTGTATTTAATAAGCATAGCCATGAAGTAAAATACTAATAGTTACTTATTCATAAACTCATTAATGATAATCATTAATCAATTAATACCCTTGCCATCTTGCAATATCTTTTTACCTTTACTTCTATACTGCTTTCACATGCATCACCGAGACATTCTTGTACTTAATAAATTCCGAGGTAGACCTCTTTTGCTCAATTTTAATTAAGTCGTTCAGTTTCTGCTCTTCTATGCTCACAGTGAGGTCGCCACATCAAGATGATAGAACTTTGACAATAAATAAAACCATAAAATCCGATTTACCTCTCACTGACTTAGCCAGGTCTGTTTAATATAAACATACACTTCACTTTGCTGTGATGACTAATCAGGCTGATAGTACAGTAGTTCTGGCACATCTGTAAATTACCCTTCTTTGGGAGCGTAATAACTTAACTACTAACCAGTGATTGCGTCCAGGAGGTTGGCCATTCTCCTGTCTGCCAGACCTTGTTGCACATGTTGGTTAGGATTTTTATTACAGGGTCAGCTCCTGTCTGAATCAGTTCGCCTGGAATATTGTCTGCTCCAGCTGATTTCACCTTCTTCAATTTTCGTACAGCCAGCTCCACCTCATCACGGAGAATAGAATGCATGTCTGTGTTAGTTGATGTCAGGCAGTTGAGCACTGACGCATCGCCTTTTGAGTCTTCATTGTACAGCTCAGAACAGTTTCGGTACATCTTTTGAGAATTTCTTGTTCTTCTGTGATACATTTTGCGGATTTTTCTTGTATGGTTGAGATACGACCTTGTTTGGTGGATGTCAAGTCTTTGACATTCTTGTAAGCCTTTTTTGAGTTGTTCCTTAGTAAATTTTCAAAAATTTCTGAGCATTGTTGTTCTATTCATTCTTGTTTTGCTTTTTCATATCTTTTCTGATCTTCTTATTGATTGCTCTGTATTTGGGTGCTCCCTCTGCAGTATTCTTTACGCTCTTAAGTTTTCTTCTTTCATCGCATTGTTCCAGAATATTAGTGGAGACCAATGGTTTTTTTTATTGCTCGCTTCTTACCAAGATCTTCTTTTGCTGTTTCAATTATTGCGGTATTGAAGGTATCAGTGACTAGGTCTATGTCCATGTCCGTCTCTGACCCATAAAGTGCGTTCAGTGGAGCAAATTTTCCTCCAATGGGTGCCCTGAACACCTCTGCGATTTCTGGGTCTTTCAGTTTGTCAAGGCCAAAGCGTAGTCGTGAATTGCCTTGTTTAGCTATCTTTTTCAGGTGTAGACGGGAAGTCATCAGCATCAGATTATGGTAAATGCCGATATCTGTTCCAGGGAAACTTCTAGTTTTAGCTGTTTTAATGCATGATTTGAATCGTTTTCTCACCAGTATGTAATCTATCTGATTACTAAGTTCACCGATGGGGCTGTGCCAAGTCCATCTTCTGGATTTTGTATGTAGGCCAAGTGTATTAGCTAGCAGGATGTTGTTCTATCTTGCAAATTCCAGGAGTTGAAGGCCTCTATCATTGGTCAGGTCATTGCAAGAGCGTCCGCAAGTATCTGCCCAGTTGGTACATACATCTACTCGCAGAGCATGTACGTGCGATAACACAAGACAAACAGTGTCCTGTCTCCCGACACTTCAATGGACGCGACCACATGGGCGTCGATGACATGTCTGTCACCGCCATGGTTTCTTGCATAAACACCCCCGGCAGGGTTAGTCTGGAGAATAGACTAATCCAAGAGTATCATACCCTAACACAACATGGGATGAATGTTGTGTTTTCACTGACAACCTAATTGATTGGCCACACCCACCCTCTCCTTTCCCATATAAGCTCTTACTATTCTCTCCTTACTATTTCTCTACTGGACTAATTGGATTTCACCGCAGCTAAGTTTTTTTATTTATTCTTTCGTTATATTCGTTTTATTTTTGTACTATTTGTTCGTTGGGGAAGGCTCTTTGCCGAAACGTTTGCTGTTTTGTTACGTCCTGTCAGGCTAACTCAAAGAGTGGACCGGTTTATCATTCATCGACGCCCAAAAGGTAGCACAGCACCGGGACAAATGGGGTGAGATAGTGTTCAGTTCACGATGGTGCCCCAACGACCCACCGACGGGTTAAGGGATTGTCAAGTCAAGACTAAGACAGGGGTCGGCGAACACATTTGGGGTAAAAATGGTAGTCCTGGGGGTAAAACAGTCTTATTTAGGACACATAAAATCCGCTAAAATCTGCCAGATTTTAATCTTCTAATTTTATTTTTTTTAATTACAAAAAATCCGTCATGTGTAGGATATTTTACAAAAGGCACGGTTTATTAATATGATTTTTCGGCTTTTGCTAAAGAAGGGAATCCCAAGATTGAAGTTCACCACTGTATGATCGATGTATGAAACTAAATTCAGTTCCTTTGTCAGCAAAATTTGTGAAAGACAGAACTTTTTCTTTGGCCGAAAATGTCCGGGAACAAGTAATTTCTGCTATAAATGCGAGTAAAGTATTTGCTATTCAGCTTGATGAGACCATTGATGTCAGTAGTAATGCGCAGCTTATGGGATGTGTTCGATACAAAGGTTCACTAACAACTGAAGAGGAAATGTTTTGTGCTCCCCTCGAACTGCGATGTCAAGGAAATGATGTACTCAATAAAGTTAATGAATATTTAGAAAAAGTTAATTTAAAATGGGAATAATGTATTGCTGTGTCTGTTGATGGAGCTACAGCTATATATGTTGTGTCGTGTAAGTGGTTTTTCGACTTTTGCAAGGGCGAGAAATCCCAAAATTGAAGTTATCCACTGTATCGTCAAGCCCTGCTTGTGAAACATTTGGAACCTGAACTGGAGGTCGTCATGCATGATATTATACAGATTGTACATTTAATTAAAGGACATGCAATGTAAACACTACTGTCTCGTGATTTATGTAAAGATGGTGATGCTGAATATACAGACTTACTTTATCACACTAAGGTACGGTGGCTTTCACGCGGCAATGTTCTGAACAGAGTGTGAGTTCTCAAAGCTGAATTTCAAACATTTCTGGCTGGTCAAAGCATTTACTGACGTATAAGTTTACGAAATATAGTTGGGTTGCACATCTCGCATACTTAGCTAATAATTTTCAGCATGTGAATGCACTGAACAAAGAATTGCTGGGGGAAAATATCAATATAATTACAGCCAGATAAAGGATTGCAGCATTTGGATTAAAGCGTTCATACTGGAAACAAAAAGTGGAAGGAAACAAGTTAGCGGCCATTTTACAGTTGGCCTTTTTTACAGTTGGCCTTTTACTTAGAAGATTGTGGAAATTTAACTTTTGAACACATCAAGGATATAGTTATCAGACATCTTACCAAGCTCAAAGAGCGGTTCACTGTTAACTTTCCAGTTATTGATACACATAAAATCAGTTTGGTTGTAGATCCATTTCGATGTGACATTGAGAATGTATCAGATGAGCCTCAAGGGTTGGGCAGAGGCACTTCTTGAACTTCAGTCTAATAATGTGGCACGTATTGAATTTGCAAACAAAGTAGATCTGACAAATTTTTGGATGTCAAATGCTGAAAAGGCTTTCAACACTCCACACGAGGACGCCGTCAATACGATGCGACCGTTTGCAACAACGTACATTTGTGAAAAAGGATTTTCCACTCTCGTGAACATAAAAACAAAGCTGCGAAATCGATTGGACTATGAAGACAGCATACAACTTGCCCTGACGTCAAAAGGCACAAATTTCAATGGAATTGTGTCAAAATGAAATATCATTTAAAAAAAATAAACTGAACTTTAATGAGATTTAAAGAAAAAACCTCTGTTTTTTTACAATAAAAATTGATGACATTAATTTATAATAATTTATATTAAATTTAAAATGTATGTTTTTTAAAAAGTAAATTTGTGTTCATCCGGCTTTACTGCATTATGTAAGATTTATCATTATATCTAGACTGGCCAGGGCCGTTAGACCTATAACCGTTTAAGCAATAATATTATATTCGACTGTTAACTTTTATGATTGCATCATATGCAAAATCTTTTTCTGATCATTTTTAGACACTTGTCAGGCTTCTTAAACTCAACAGATGAGTTTTCGGTTGGGACGTAGCCCTAGACCCGTTGGGGCGGGGGGGGGGCTTACAGCGCTCCCAAAACGACCAAATGGTGTGGGCAGGACCTCGCGCCTTCGGGGATAACGAAAACATACCATTTTATGTTTTGGGGTAACGGGCAAAATAGTTCGCCGACCCCTGGACTAAGGGATACACGATTGTCTTTCTTTTTTGGGCGTGGGGTTTTAGTAATTCTGGTGCTGCAATGCTACTGACACAACCATGATTATGATACGATTCATTGAAATACTGTATTTTGAGGGTATGAGTTTTATCGTTAATTTGGGTTGAAATCTTAAAACTTAAAATTTTATAAATTTTGCAAGACTTGGGGCGCGGTGGTCGAGTGGCAGCGCGCTCGTCTGGCATACCGATGGTCACGGGTACGAAGACTTGTAAAGGCAAGGATTTGTTCCCGGGGCCTTTGGCGTCCCTGAGTCACCCAGCTCCGAATGGGTACCTAACACTAGTTAGGCGGCTGGGTAATGCGAGGAACCCACAAAGCCATGGCCTGTGAACGCTGCATCACTTGCCAACAGATCGTCTGTCATGGTCTGTGGACACAATTATCTTCTGCATAGAAGGAGCGTCTGTATAGATAAGATAAGACTTCAAAACTATTTGTTAAGAGAAAAATCAACAAATTCCAAGAGTGACATCATTTCACCCAAAATCCGAATGGTGCTGACCACTACAATTTTAAAGTTTGATTTAGTTACCATGTCGATACAATTTATATCTCTTTATCATTATGCAGAGTTTCTGACCAATAACAGCGGTCAGGTAACAATAACGGCATTGCCCAGGGAGACCATTTGGACAGTAAATAATCAAAATATATGTTAAAAAATAAAATAAAAATTTAAAAAATAAATAAAATAAAAACAACAACAACCAATCCATGATTATTATGATTGCCTCCACAGAGAACTACGAGATTATTTAATTTAGATAATATTTATCTTTTCGGAAATAGGATTTTTTCTCTATGTATAATAGTATATTCGAAATTCTACATATTTGCAACATACTCTTAGCAATCAATATTATTTTTTTACAAATACATGTACTATTCAACTTTAATTATATAAGTTTCCCCTAAAGCATTTTTTGACCCATATAATTAATTTCGATTTTAGTCCGGGATTCGGGCGCTAGAGAATATTACGTTGTGACAGGAAAGATGTTCTTGGTAGAATATTTGACATGAATAAATCTCTAGCTAAACAGCATATGACCTTTATCGCGTTAACAGAGACCCCCTAGTGCAAATATAGGCAATTAAATTAAATATATATATATAAAATATAAAGAACTATTGGATCTGCTTGCTAAGTATGATCTCATCTAGTTCTCTTAGAAAATCACCTGAAAATGATATTGGGTCTAAAAATCGAATCACGGCGTATGTGTTTGTTCTTGCATATGGAACTAAAACGTGTTTTTATATCTTTGTCTACCTGAGTATAGTATTAGAGTATCTTTGTGCTGTATTTTGTAAGTTAAAATTATTGCCTTATGAATAGACTCTATATTACTACTACTTTGCTGTGGGTCCGTCCATAAAGTACGTCACGCTCCAGGGGGGGAGGGGTGTAAGAAAGTGTGACACTTTGTGACAGGGGTAGGGGGGTCCGGCCATGTGTGACGTAACGGTGTTTTATATTAAATTTTAATAATTTTGTTAATAAAAAACAACATTTTTGTTCGAAAGTGTGACGTACTTTAGGGGAAGGGGTGTCCGAGATTTGTGACAGTTTGTGACAGGGGGGAGTTAAAAATGGTCCAAAATAGCGTGACGTACTTTATGGACGGCCCCTGTTTGAGTTTGTTCTTATATTCTCTAGTGTTTCTTGGTTTACTCTGTAAATTACTAACTAACCAATGAAAAATACAAAATTAAGACTTCACTGTGTTGATTGTAAATTTTACCTAAAAATATCTTAATTAAAAAATTTAAAAAACCCAAAAAATAATTTTAAAAAAAAATCAACGAGCGAAAAAATGACCCAAGTACCCTGAGCTCGAAAAGAAATTATATTTCGTTATCCGGAAGTTCTAACCAGTGTGGTGCCACGTTTTTACTATGACGTCATTCATCAATTTATTATATCCCTCTAGACCAAATTGCAAAATCGGAAGGAGGAAGCCATTTTGTTTGCAGGCGTAGTAAAATTTATGTCTGCCAGTGGAAACAAGCCACCATTCTACAATTTTTTCCCCGATTTGTTATATAAACTTTAAACAATTTGTTTGTGATTGAATTATGTCCACAATGAATCCAGATTAGTGAGTATAAAAAGCGAAGATACCTCATTTGCATTCATTTATTTGTTTATAAACAAAAAAACTAGTGAATTGCAGATGAACCTAACAGTGCCAACAGTCAACAGAGTTTACTCAGCAAAAGCAAAGTGTGATAGTGATATCATCCAAATAAAAAAAAATTGTGGAATATCTTAATTTATTACGCTTGTATTTATAACAGATAGGCTCTGATAGGTGGAAAATATACAGTAATGCAATTCATTTTTAATTATAGTTTACATTTCTGTGATAATGAGTAAATGAGTTGCTCAAGGGCCAAGGGAGTTTCAATTCAAGTCATTGGACTCATTTGAGTCATTTGAAATCTCTAAAGAAATTTACAGATAAAATTAATATTGCTGAGAATCGCCACAGTACCACTACAGAATGTGACAACAGTTATTTTTTAATACATTCTTTGAAATAATTTTTTCATATATAGGGCCCTATATTTTTACTTCAAATTGAACATTGATGAAAATCACCACAGTGTCACAGTACCGTACTGTTTCTACTGAGTACCACAGAATCACTGAGAATCAGAATGTGAATAGCACCAAAACAAGTTATAGTTAATTTTTTTCTTCATATAATATATATTTTTGTGACAAAGGCTTGGTAAATTAACTGCTGCATAATTAGAAGTTGAAGCAGCAATTAAATAGTCAAGAAAATGAAAGTCCATTGCATAAGAATATTCAGAAACCCCACGTTCAAATTTCACCAAATGGAGTCTGACTTCTAAGTCACACAGCTTTTTAACCGTAGGCCTAAATGACATATACATCTTTAAACGAAATCAGTGATGTTTCTACTTTTAAACAAGTCGGGAGCTATTCGCACGGTAACAATGCTTCTCACGAGGTCACGTTATGTATGCAAGTTGCTAGACGTCATGTCACATTCGGGCGCGTAAGTAGCGAGGGGGGGTAGGTCGCATTAGTAGCAATTGGGTTAATATCACTGCCAATCTCTTCTTAATTGATTTCTGCCAGCTCAATATCTTACAAACTATCCTAAAACTTGTCACTGTCAACTCACCATTCCATCAAACACACAGTCTTCCGAACTGCTGAAAGTTTCTTCAATGATCAAAGATTTAAATAAAATGAAAGTATTCAAACTGAAGTCCCATTAGTTTTTGTTAAGTCAAAGAAAGTACGTTTTTGTCCAAAAAGTAACAGGCGCTTTTGGTCACTATGTCTAGTATGCATCTGATTCTGTTTATGACTTGTCACAGAAAGAGTTCACTCTTCACGTGGCAAGCAGAAAGTAAGACAGTGTTGAGTGAGAAAAGTGTAGGGTGTAAGAATTGGGAAGAGTTAAGAGGAACATTAATTTTTTGGTTATGCCTGTTCAGTTTTCCACTCTCTGTATTTAGTAAATTAATGGTTCCAAAGATGTTTTCTGATAAACACTAATGTGCTTTTGAAATGAAATCCAGCTCACTTAATGTAACCTACAAAGGCCTGGAATTATAATATTCTGACAGGAAACATAATTAATTAAACTGTATTGTGTTATTTGAGCTTGTTAGTAGATACCTCTTCAAATGCTAAATTAACCTACTTAGACATGAAAGACTTTTTAAAAAATGCTTTATAATTTGGGAGGCTGGTTTTATTTTTTAATTATGGATAAATGTTACTCACTTTTAATAGGCTCTAGTACTAACTTGCAATTGTTTTTAATTTTCACTCGATTTCATTGCAAGATATTTATTGAAATATCAATATTTGTTAGTATGTATATTTAAGCACATAATATATTTTTTCTCAGTGATTATCTTTTCAAGCTGTTACTGATTGGGGATTCAGGTGTTGGAAAGTCTTGTTTATTATTACGATTTGCTGTAAGTCAAATTATACATATTTTATCTACCAGGCAGATAACACTCCAAAATTTTTTGTCTTCAGTTAAAAAAATTGTATAAATTTTAAAATTTCATAGTTGTTTTAATTAAACTTGTTGGAGCATTTAAAGGGCATTGGTAACTCATACTTATTGAATGGATATTTTAAAAACATTGGACAATTTTTATTTTATTTGATCCTATGTTTTTTGTTTTCTTTAACTTAGAATTAGAAAAAATACAATGAATTTGTTTTTGTTTTCTTACAGGATGACACATACACTGAAAGCTACATAAGTACCATTGGTGTAGATTTTGTAAGTAAATCTTGAACAACTGTTTTATAAATTATGATTTATTTATTTTTTTGATAAAAATTCTAAAAGTCTATAAACAAGAATATAGAACTTTTATAAATTAAACTACAGAATTTTTACAAAAACCAACAAATTCATATCTATGCATTAAAATTTTCCTTAAGAAGAAACAGTTATTTAATAAAAATCAATATAATATATGAAATCCAATTTTAGAATTGATAACCTAATTTTAAATCAAGTTTTTAATATATAATTGTACTTCAGTGTAATGAGTACTTAAAAATTATATTTGAATTTTGGGCAATTAAGATTCACTGGTTGCGTGATAATTCCTTTCATTAAAAAAATAATAATTGTGGGTACATCTTTGATATTTTTTTTTATAGTCAAAAGGTACCCCAAATTCATTTTATCATTGCCGCAAATACCATTGGAAAACCTAAAACACCTATATTCTTTCTTTAATGTGACATATATTTATGACCTTATAAATCCATCAAGGCACCTTTAAAACTGTTTTTCAGAAAATTCGAACAATAGAACTGGATGGCAAGACAATAAAACTTCAAATAGTGAGTATCTTGTTGTATCCACCATTGCTCCCTCTAAGGTTCATAGGTCCATGTGCAAAATAAAAAACTTATGTGCAAAGTTGCACAGCACCCGTAGGTGTGTAAAATCTTACACCCCATATTATACTATCATTCTCAAAATTTGCTGCGCCGTAATTCTAAACTGCTATCTACGCTGTTCCTAGCATAAAGGAAACATGGGTCTCCACCAATGTTCCCTCTTAGGTTTGATGGTCCATGTGCAAAGTAAAAAAACTTGTGTGTAAAGTTGCACAGCATCCATTGTTTGTGTTATATTTTACAAAATTTGCTGCGCTGTAATCCAAAACTGCTGCGCAGTGGCGGTCCGATATCTGCGCGGCCGTGCAGCTTAAATGGAACATTGGTCTCCGCCCTTTAGAGTTTACTTATGAAAATTTTTAATTCATTTCTGGGTTTTGTCCTAGTTTTTGTATGTTGTAAAAAATTTTTTTTAAAATTTGCAGTGGGATACTGCAGGGCAGGAGAGATTTAGAACCATCACTTCTAGTTACTACAGAGGAGCGCATGGAATTATTGTTGTCTATGATGTAACAGATCAGGTTTGTTAATGTATTTTTATATTAGATTCAGAAATTAGTTATTGCATAAGAAGAGCTCAAGGGAAAAAACAGCTATGTCACATTTTGTAGTTTTGAGATATTCAAGTTTTAAAGTTCAAAATTATACAGATTTATTATAAATAAACTAAATTCATTCGAATTTTAAATAGGTTCAGAGACATTATTTTGTCATATAACCTCATTGAGAGCATTCTATTTTTAAACCTCTATCAATTACAGGGGATTACTCAAAAATTTCAAAAATGTCTCATATCCGTTTATTCCCTTGAGGTCTTCATATATATATATATTTAGTGCCAGAAATTTGTTATCTGTTAAAGTCATGAAAAAACAAACATAACATGTATTATTAATTTATGTGATTGTAAATATAAATCACTCATATTTGGAGTTGAAGTTTTCAAGGTTGAATGTTAGATTTTAAATATGCCATAGTAACCAATTATTTGTAAGTCAATAAATGAGCTCTGAAGAATTTTAGGTATGGTGTTTTCTCTTGAATTTTATTTCTCTATTGAGAATTGTATTTACTTCTTAGGAATCTTTCAACAATGTGAAACAGTGGCTCCAAGAAATTGACAGATATGCTAGTGAAAATGTCAATAAGTTGTTGGTTGGCAATAAAAGTGATTTGACAACAAAGAAAGTAGTAGACTTCACTACAGCTAAGGTATGGAGTCAAGATTACACTGCATATTTACAGAGCTTCTAAGATAAGATCTATCTATATATATAAAAATGAAAGTATGTCTGTGTGCTTGTCCTTTATAGCTGAATAAACCATTCATCCGATCATCATGAACATTTTTTAGACTTGAGTGCGCTCCCAGGATGATAACTGGCAACTTTTTTTTCTCGATTTAATACTCATGGGGCGCCGGGGGCCCATAATGCAGGCCTGCCAACCCTCCCGATTTTATCGGAGTTATACAGATTTTTTACCCATGCTTACGAAAATCCGATAAGACCCTTAATCTTCAGATTTTCCGAAAAAATAATAATTCACCCTTCAAAAATACGGAAGCGAAAAAAGTATAAAAAGAAAAGGCTAATAATGGCGGTCATGTATTTCAAAAATGAAAATGCCACTTCCTAGCTTTTTTCCTGTACTTCCGTTATCCAAGCGAACCGCCATCTCTAACTATTTCTTCGTTGGCCATCCGATCGTACATTATTCCTTTTACCAGCCTAATAAAAAAAAACTTAAGCTGTTGTGTGACTTTAAACAAAATTTTTTAAGGAAAGCTGCTAAAAACGGGTTTCCAGTGACTGAGCTTCAGAGTGTTAGCACTAGTACTAAGACTAGTCTAACTGAATAAAGAAAGAAAAAGACCTCATTCGGACATTCGTTTTCAAAACAGTTTCAGTATTTGGAAAAACACTGGCCTGTGGCAGTGGCAAAACATTTGCAATCTCTGCCAAACCTAATTATCTTTTGAAAGTGGTGTGTTCAATAACAATAAACATAGTTTAATGCAAAAATTACAACTGCTGATATAATAAGAAAAGTAAAAGTAGTGAATCTACATCTGTTAACAGTTATTTTGTTGAAGGAATGGGAAATTCAGTTATGAGATCGAAAGTTTTGTTTACCACCCTACTTTTTGGAAGAAATCAATATTTTTCTAATACAGTCGAACCCACTTACCTCGAGCTCGGTTAGCTGGACCACCCCACTAACTCGACGTTTTTTATGGGAACCGCCAAATTCTCTCTTTGTCTTAGCATTTTTTCATCGGCTAATTCGATTTTTCTAAGTCGCCGAAACCTATTACCTCGAGCACAAAAGATGGCCAAATTTGCAACTTAACGTTGCTTAGCTCGATCCTCGTCGGTTGGCCTAGCAATGCACTCTGGCATTTTTAGTTCAAAACAGTGTTGACATCTCGCTTTCTTCGAGACTTCCGGCTATTGTGTGATTCTACGAGATTTCAATAAAAATTACAGGATGTTTTGCGTGTGTGAATTATTAGTTCGACGTGTATCCATGGAGTATGTATTCACCCGAGGTACTGGACAATTGCGTTAGAGGTCCTTAATCGTCGTTATTTTGCAGTGTATGTTATATTATTATTAAACTTATTTCATTTTCTGATGTATTAATCATTTTATTTTTTAAGATAAACGAATATCTTTAGAAATGAAAATAAAGGTTTGTATCGAGAATCGACGGTGGTTTTTATTTAATCAAATTAAAAAAATAGTATTATTTTAAACGTTTGTTGTTGCTTTGTTACCAGTAAGATACGTGACTGTGACTAACACGCGCGTGATGATGAAATCAAATCTTTTCTGATAAGGAATGATTTTTAAAAAAATGCGCTTAGTCTTAGTTGCCGGCCGAGGTCAAACACACAGCCCACAGCGTGCTGTGATCAACGGTCAAGGCCACAATAGTTTTATTTATATTACAAGTTTGATTGACTGAGGAAATTCAAGAGCGTTCTAATAGTAACAGATATCCTGCACGTCAAAAGCATTAAACTTAAAATTACCATATTGATTTGTTTGTTTGTATTTTAAACTCGCTGATACGACGGCAAACGCGAGCGGCTGAGGCGAGGCGAAAAATTTGACCTTTTAACGCATGCGCAGACAATTATAAACTGGTAACTTTTTTTTAATTAAATCGAATCGAAACATACCACAGAGACGTAATCAAAGTCCTTTCCTTCGCATAAATATATATATATAAATAATAAAATATATATATAAAAACTCCAGATTAGTCATAACTTTTCCAGACTTTCAAGGCCGAGAATTATTTTTTTCAGAATTCCCGACTTTTTTCCGTTTTCCTGAGTGGGAACCATGGTTATATTTAAATTTTAAACGGTCCTTAAAAATGAACGGTCATTACAACCTTAGGAAAGAGTGAAGAAATATTAGCATTCCGATACGATTCCGATTAATCGTCCCATCACTAATTAACACTAACTAATTAATCACGTACATAAAGAAATTTCAAGCACAAGTTCATATTTTATCGCCATATTGGTTTTCGTTTTAACTCGATCATCGGTTATGTCGACGCTATTTTTCATACCCCAACGCCGTCGACTTAACCGGTTTTGACTGTACCTATCTTTTTAATGCCAGAGTCAAAGAAATGTTTCCAGAAAAATTACAATGAAACAAGGGCAATCATTAATTCAGTTAATTCAGATGACTGATACTGATACTCTTTCTAAAGTTTCTAACTAAAATCTAATATTTAACTAAATGCAAAGTTAACTTCAATTAACAAAAGAACTGTTTGACAAGTTCAAAAAGGCCACTAGGGAAATGCTGGAAAGCTGTAAAGGCCACTAGGGAAATGCTGGAGAGCTGAACTCTATGCAGCCTCTGTTCATATGTGAAAAACATGGTTATTCTCTCATGTATCTCAATGCAATGTAAACATTTCCAGTATTCTGTGGTGTTCTGTAGACACTTAAAATTAAAAGATAATGGATTTAACTTATTACTTTATAATTATTTAGTATAGTATGTAGGTCTTAAACCAGTGCCATGGGGTGCCGCGACGCTGTGCGTAGACTCCTCTACAGATTTTTTTTCTTGGCAGGTTGGCGGGTCTGATAATGTCATTTTTTGCTTATATGAGCTATATAAAAATTAGTTTTAAGTGCTAGCTACTGGGTAGATTGATGGATCTTAACCAAATTTTTGTATATAAAAACTTGATGGCCAATATTAAAAGACTATAGGGCACTTAACTCTTAATGGCCACTCCTTCGGGGCTTGGGGCCCCGAATGTCTTTTTTTCATGTAAGTTTAAGATATTTTTCCCATTCACTTTTTAACGATCTTGAGAAATATGTCCATGATGAAACTGAATTAAAATGAACAGATTTTTGAAATTGACATCTTGCACCGGATGGGTCTGGGGGCCCCTTTATGTCGCTTTTTCCCTATATTTGCAATTTAAAAATTAGTGTTAATGAGAAAAACCATATTAAAAACTATATTAAATAAATATAGGGCACTGAACTCCTAATGTCCATTCCCTCGGAGCTGGGGGTCCCAAATGTCTTTTTTTACTGCACGTTAATAATTTACTTTCCCATTCAATTTTACACGATATTGAGAAATATAGCTTGATTACAATGGCAATTTAAAAAATTAAATTTTTACTCATTTTGGGGTCGGGCCCCTTAATATTGTTTTTTTTTAAAGCTTTTTATTAATTTATTTATCCGTTTGCTATGAAACTTGGACTTTATTTTTGCACAATTCCGCGCAGGTTTCTGGCATAATTGTTTTTAAATCATACCACTCATTGGTTTCTTTAAATTTATTCATTTTTACTGAGATCGTTGCAACACACGATGGGTCTGCTAGTATAGATATATAATTAGCTTCTGGTGCAGATGTTTAAATGACTTCAAATGGATAATATGTACGCATGTATCTAAACTCACGAGGCCACTATTATTGGCCATTGATTATGAATATCCATGACAAAATAATTTTGAAGCTAGTTTGAAAGCCATGTGAGGGGCAAAGGCAGCTTTAATTGTGTGCTATGGGTGTTGGTTATTTTATAGATATAATTATGTATGACTGATGTGTTACATAGATGCTCAAAATAGATTTGCTACGTTGAGTAAATTTAGTGGGAGGGAAGTTAAAGCCTTCTCACATCTTCGGCAGCGTATGTTCTTAATTTAAATTATAATTTTAAATATTTTCTCTTAAATTTACTAGATCGTAAAATGTGTTTATACTTCGATTTTTAAAATCTTTCTTAATTCTATTGGGCAAGGACATTTGTTAAATGTATGGTTGTGTTAGTAAAAATTCATATCATTGGTGTTTGAGAACTGGTTTAAATGACATTAAAAAAACAAAATATAGAGGATTCAATTCAGATTCTGATTTATGTTACCTGCGGTATTGAAATTTATTCCAGAATAGACACAAATACTAAATTTGACCAAAATGTTTGCAAATTACGACAAGACAATTACTAGTCAGAAAGATTAAAGTCCAGCACTAAACTGATGCTAATGTTACAGCCAATCAAATAAACCAATTTCTTTAATATAAAAGGCTGTTAAACGTTAACAAAAAAATTTGAAAAAATATTTAAATATACCAGCACAGTCCAAAAGTTTTTTAGAAAGTCACTTTGATTATCAAAGATTGGAATAAACCAGAGGTAGACAAAAGAAATTCTTGCTAGATGTTTAAAGGAAAAAAAGTAATGTCGCTATGATTGCTCTCGGCTGTTTTTCCTATTAACCTTAAGTCGCTTTTGGCTGCTATGCCCATTAGGTGTAGGCTGCTCTTATTGAAATCTCTTTAATCTTGTGTGTATTTGTATTCAATGGACTAGAGGTCTTTAATTTGTATTGATGCATGTCACATTTATGTTTTCAGGAGTATGCAGATCAACTTGGTATACCCTTTTTGGAAACAAGTGCAAAAAATGCTACTAATGTAGAGCAGGCTTTTATGACCATGGCTGCAGAAATCAAGAACAGAATGGGGCCAATTACAGCTGCATCAGACAGTAAACCTAGTGTAAAGATAAATTCTAGCACTCCAGTCAGTGCAAACAAAGGTGGCTGCTGTTAATGTCTATTGCTTTCAATTATTTTTGGGGATTTTTTTTTCCAAACATTTTTTCCCTCCAGAATAAGGTTTCATCAGAAAGAGAAGACCAAATTTAGTTTTGTTCAACCTATCAAATTTCTAAATTAATTGGGCTGCAGTTAATTTTTATTTCTCACCTTAAAAAAATATGCTCAATACAGTACCCATGTTACTTTAAAACTGAAATTGTAGTAACTCTTTTTTTAAATCTTGTAATTTATAATATTTTTCATGTTGAAATTGTGTTAATGTCTAATTTCCCTAAAGAGAATATATTCTTGAGCCTTTTTCAATTTTGGAAAACATGGCTATCTAGTTCCACTGACCACTAAATGTATGAATGAGCGTTGGACTTAAAGCCTTACCTTGTTTAGGCCTGATATCACATCACTGTTATTTAATTTAACTTTTTTTTTAAAGTAAAAGAAAGGTTCTTTTTAAATATTTTATGTGGTTGTATTGAGGAGGGCAAAATGAGCAACAGTGACCGACATGATGGTGCTTTGGAAGATGTTTTTATTTGATTTCATCCAATTATGAAGCAGTTTAATATGAATGTTTGGTTTAACAGATATCTAAGCTAAACAAGTAGAGAAACATTGAAATTTTACATTGTTTTGTAAAAAAAACAGGAAGAACATACAAATTTGATGTGTCACTTTGTACATTCATCCAGTGTCTTTTTCTAATTTATTTCAAGTTTTACAAATGATGCATGTGTAACCATAACTGAATGTTGGAAAGTTAGGTGAAGATTATGGCGTGATTTTTTTCTGCACAGTTAAAAAGATTTTATAATTCTGGCATGTGATGCTAGAAGTATATCACTGTCATGAAGAAATGTTTTCTTCATTTTATTTTTCATCTTTCAGTGATGGTATTTCTTTGGTGTGACAATGGCAACAATAAAGTTGTTTTATTCATTTTTTTTAATATTGACAGCACACCAAAAAAAAAGACATGCGGATATGTTTGTTCTGTCTTATTTGTGGTGGTGTGTGCATCAACTTAACTCATTTTGTTGGGGATGTTTTTTAGGTGGGGGGGGGGATAAGTAATAATTATGAGCATACCATTTGCAAAAACCAAAAGAATTTTCTGGCTGTTTTTAGAAAGCGCTGCTGTTTTTTTGGTGTTTTTTTCGGTAGATGTAAATTAACTTTCCATAGATAATTAATCATAAGTTATAGTAATTCTTTTTTGGTAAGGTCTTCTTTTAGGCTTCAATAAAGCTCTTCTATCACTTTGCAAACCTACCAGTATGAGAACTCACTTTTGATGGAGGTTTAAAATTGGTCACGTCTTAACATCTGCTAAGTTTTGGACCATCAGTATCTTGCAGTAAAGATATTCTAGATTTTTTTTTAAACTTTAATTTACCCAGCAAAATTATTACTTTGTGAATGGACAATGAATCAGGCATAGAAAATAGTTTAGGATGAGTAAGAAGATAGCATATGGTCTACGTGAGATGGTTACTACGGCTCTGTGAACTTAAGGTTGTCGCTTGGTATATGGTTGACACTCTCCCATTAATGCTAACTTGTGTTACAGAATGTTTGTGATAGTGAGGCTGGTGTGGTCTGTCATTATCATTTGGGATATCTATTTTCCATTATGCATAGCCTCTCATCCATGTTACAGTACAACATGAGGGACAGTAGGTGTACATAAGTCTGCATGCTTACAAAATGTTCATTTTTTGTGCCATGTGATACTGTACTTGTCATTAAATTTTGAAAATTTTGTCCCTTTTGTGTTATTTTTGTTTCTTAAATTCAGTTCTGGTTGTAGCAGTCATGAATGTCAGTGTCAGGTATTTTGTCAATAATTGTGTGTTCATGACCATTAGCAAGAAATAACACTTTTCACCTAAGACATTCCGATGGGGGGGAAGAAAAAAAAAGCTTTTTAGCCAATAAACCTCTTTTCTCCTCTAGAATGCTCTATCATTGACTTCAAGTAAGAGCCATTTTAGTTCAGGGAGGTAATGGAGTGGTTAGATTTATTCAGATATTGTATCCATTTGTGCAATTTTGTTTCATTTGTTTCACATCCCTTTGTGTGTTTTTTTTCACGAAGATGCATAACTATAGATGTCAACCAGCCGAATCGGCATTAATAATTAATTTATTTTTTTAAAATTAAAAGCACTGAAGCACTGCTTAACCCTGACAATGCTTTTTCTGAATGGATTGTTGATTGAATTGTAAAGCACTTTCCATTCCAAGTTTTTAAAATACTGTTTCTACTGTTATTATACTAGATGATTGGATCAGTTTTTGAATAAGTTACTATCAGTTTTGTTTGAAAAGTCATTACATTAAATGACAAGAGAAAGCTAGATAATTCTCATTTAGATTTTGGTAGAAGTTTGTTGTGTATGCAACATAGAAAGGGCTGGAAGTTACCACAACCTATTGATATATGGATCTCCATCTTCTTGCTTCATTTTATTGTGGGCTCTACTGAGGAAACATGTTTTTGTTCATCTTCAGAGAAGCAGGATAACAATCGCTGCACTGTAAACATTATCATTAACAAATAAAATATTTGTATATATATATACACACTCAATTGTCTTTAATTCTTCATTCCTGTTGTCAGTTTTTATTATTGTTGTTTCTTGTATCTTTAAAGGTTACTTGTATCAAACAATCAAGAAATACACTAAACTTTGACATGTACTTGTACACTTATACAGATCCCCAGTGATTGGTTTATAATATACACTTAACTTTGACATGTACTTGTACACTTATACAGATCCCCAGTGATTGGTTTATAATATACACTTAACTTTGACATGTACTTGAACTTGTACTGAATCTCGTTGATTTCGGTTTATAATATTCTCCAGATTCCACCCCTCCACCCAAGATCTTCCACATGGGCTTGTTATAGTTATAGAATAACATGCTTATCTACATGAGGAAATACTAGTACATTATTTGACAACAAATGTTATATTCAGTAACTCACAATTACATCTATTTAAGTAGTTGTTTGCAGTTCCATGTTCACAAATGCCAATCTTAGTTTACTTAAGCGTGATGTACAATATATCATATTATTAATAGTATTATTGCACATATAAATAAAAATGTTTGTGGGGAAGTATCTGTTATGTCACAGAATAGGACTACGTTATGTCACATAGAATAGGACTACGTTATGTCACAGAATAGGACTAAGTTATGTCACATAGAATAGGACTACGTTATGTCACATAGAATAGGACTACGTTATGTCACATAGAATAGGACTACGTTATGTCACATAGAATAGGACTACGTTATGTCACATAGAATAGGACTACGATATGTCACATAGAATAGGACTACGTTATGTCACATAGAATAGGACTACCTTATGTCACATAGAATAGGACTATGTTATGTCACATAGAATAGGACTACGTTATGTCACATAGAATCGGACTACGTTATGTCACATAGAATAGGCCTACGATATGTCACATAGAATAGGACTACGTTATGTCACATAGAATAGGACTACGATAAAACTTTTCAATAAAATACAAGATACACAAAATAATTGTGTGATCAAAAATACATTAAAGCTTTATTAATACACAGATAGACGTTTCGGCTAATGCTTTCATCGGTACATATAACTTACACAAGTTGGTTTTAAAATTAAATTACATTATATGATACACTACGAACTATATCCTGGAAAAATAATAACTAGTAAGTAAGGAAAAAAATAGAAGAGAAATGGGCACAATCGTGGGAAAGAGCAAAGATACTCTCAAATAACAGTTTAAATTCAAGAAACAATAATAATTAATAAATTGATGTCATAAATTAAATTTACAATTAAAAGTATAATAGAAAATACTTCTAAAATGTATTCGTTTGTCTTAAAATATTTTTCTCTCCCTTGAAAATGCTCTCCTTAAAAAAAAATTTGTTCGGTCTTTAGCTGTAAATGATTAGCTATACAAGACATCGATTGTTGAGTTTCTCACATCTAAGCAGTCGATAAAATGACTGACAACATCTGGACCTTTTAAAATGTATTTTCTACGTAACATAAAATTTAAAAAAACGGAAAGATAAGGGTCCTTATGGAACGTGACCCTCAAAACTAGTCACGTGATAAGAATTAATTGTAAAATTTGCACATTTCATTTGAAAAAGAAAACACAAAAACTTTAAAATCATTTGCTTACCCATTTTTTTGTACATGATGAGAGAAAATTTTTTTAGAAATGCACTTAAAATTATTTTTTTTGCATTGCACATATAAAGGTAAATAGTATTTGTTTTATATTAGGCAAATGGAATATCGAGATTAATGACTAATTACACTTACACATACTGAGTAAAATTAATCGCATAGCACACAAACACATAGCCATGAACATGACTCATTTATGCAATGGGCAATGACCGTGATCTAAACACTTATGACAAACACCATAACATGACAACAATAGACTTAAAAAACGTTACACTTAATCTAACCCAGTGGTTCTTAATCTGAGTTCGATCGAACCACAGGGGTTCGGCGGAGGTCAAGACACACACCCGACTCATTAAATTCGGTTCACTGACAAAACGCCCCGGACAAAACGGCCTCTGTCAAAACGGCCCGGTCAAAACGGCCCTGGTCAAAACGGCCCCGGTCAAAACGGCCCGGTAAAAACGGTCCTGGTCAAAACGGCTCCAGGCAAATCGGTCCTGGACTAATAGATGTTAATGGAATAAAAATACACTCAACAATTATATGAGTATTTTTACTCACTGATTCAGTGTCAGTTTTAGTTCACAAGAAACAATTTAAAAACATCACAAGAAACAATTTAAAAACATCACAAGAAACAATTTAATAACAGTTACTCTATATCAGGGGTATGGCTCACGAGCCATATGTGGCTCTATTGATGGCTGCCTGCATCTGGCTCGCAGACAAATATTCGATTATTAAAAAAAAATTCTTAAGACTCCTTTCATCTACATATTAATTGCATATAAAAATTCTCTAAATCAGCTAAATGTGAAAATGCGTTGGAAATGCAATCTTATCCCTGCAACAAGCAGTGTTTGCATTGAAAACAAGGTAGAACTCTTCATCGTTGACATTAAAACAGGTCATTACTAAACTTTGAAAAACTGGGAAAGCTCAAAGATACGTGCACATCATGTGACCCTACTCAACATCTTGATATTCATCAGCTTTAGCAGGCTTCACATCTAATCTGCAGTCATTTAAAGCGCACTTTGGAGAATTTCGCTCGCACATCCGTCTATTTTAGTTCATCAGCCATCCACACGAGTGTGCGGTGGACAGCACTGACCTGAGTTGCATCTCCGGTTTCTTCGTCAGAGACTTTGAGCCCCAGGCTGCTGACCTGAAGGCCTCAGACATTTGGGTGAATAAGTTCAAGTCGCTGAATGAAGATTCAAAAAGACTTGCACGACAGCAAGCAGATTTGGCGAACCAACACAAGTGGGCAGAAATGAAGGAAAAAAAACACTTCAACACGCAGACCAGCTGTTTGTCAAAACTTAGAACGCGCTTCCCGTCACATACCACACACTGCAGCATGTGAGTATTGCTGTACTGCCAATGTTTGGCTCTAATTATGCATGCGGCAGTCTTTATCACATCTAAAGAACTTTAAGACGAACCAGTGATCACGTTTAACGGATGCAAGTCTCAACGCCTGCATAAAGTTTAACCTCACCGCGTATGAACCAGACTACAAAGCCATCAGCAAAATCATGCAGCACCATAAGTCGCATTAATTTTAAGAAACACTTTATTGATTAGCAACAGCATGACACTGTTATTAAAAATAACTCAGAGACATAATTACTGTACTTTTAGTGTTGAAGTTTAAAATAGAGTAAGTACACAGTGTAATGATGAGAAGTATAAAACAATTCAATTAAACGATCAGTCCACATTGTAAAAATATTTGACAACGTCAAGTTAATAGTGTGTTTGTTTATATGTTTGTAAGTTTATAAAATGTTCCTTTCCTGATATTCATAGATGACAATACTTCATAAAAAATATCAATATTCTTGATAAATCACACTATTCTTTACTACTTTCACTTTTAATTAACAGTAGAACCAAATCTGAACACGTGACTGATGATCTGATTTGCAGTACAGAAACAAAAATCTAAGAATACAACAGTACAACCCATCATCATCATCATTCCTTTGTTTCCTTCTCACAAAGTCCAACATCTATCATTTTATATTCTTAAATCTTAATAAAATCTCATATCGGTCTTTTCAATAGGAGTTCTCCACCAGGTGGCGCAACTCTTCTTGTTTAGAATCAGCATTACGGCCTCTAACTTGTAAACACTTTATCAGTAGCAAACATTTTGTGTGCAGATAAATTATGTGAAATGACAGGCAGCATGTCAAAGACCTTGTGATATACACCTCGTGATATACACCTCGTGATATACACCTCGTGATATACACCTCGTGATATACACCTCGTGATATACACCTCGTGATATACACTTCGTGATATACACCTCGTGATATACACCTCGTGATATACACCTCGTGATATACACCTCGTGATATACACCTCGTGAAATACACCTCGTGATATACACCTCGTGATATACACCTCGTGATATACACCTTGTGCCTAAGTTATCAAGAGGATGGCATACTACTTAAATATACGCCCAACTCATCTTTAGGGGCCGTCCATAAAGTACGTCACGCTATTTTTGACCATTTTGACCCCCCTCCCCCTGTCATAAATCTCGGGACCCCCCCACCCTTAAAGTAAGTCACACTTTCGATTTTTTAAATTAAATTAGCATATTTGAGCCAGATTTTGCCGATTTATGAAGTATTCTCGATTTGCCGGAGCCATTATGAATATATATAAATTAGGGCTGTACCGGCCAGCGGGATTTATGAAGTGAAATCCTGCAGGAGCCAAAGCCGGAGCCGGATTCGTAAAAATAGCCGGTTTCTGGATTTGCCGGCGCTGGAGCCGAAATCCGGTACACCCCTACTTAAATGAACTACCGGATTATCAAAATGACTTTAATATTAGAATAGTTGATTGTCAACAGTTGTCACAGTTATTCAATGAAACAGTAACTCAATCTAGATCGAACTTGAAAACACAAATTGCAAAAATTAGACTTGACAATTATATAATACACATCATTTATCTGCTACCTTTTCATTTACAATGGGTGAGGTTAAGTTTTAGATAATCGTCCGATTATGCATTCTATTTTCTATTGACGCAGGATAAGAAGTAGATTAGCGAAACTTGACCTCAACCAGTGATTAAATAATAAAAAGGAAACAAAACAATTTGACTTTAAAAAAGACTATATTGACAAATTATATGACCAACTCATGTGCTATATTGAATCTGTCTATTATGGTCCTGTGACTTATGTTTAATTCAAAAATATTCATTGGGCATCATCTTACAATGGTGAAGTAAAGTGTTCATCCATAGTTACGACTGACATCAATCTTTCACCATTATCGTTTCCTGGAAGGATAATTGCAGACAGATTAACTCGTCCTCATCTAGCCCCCCAACAGCCTCTGTATGTGCATTTTCTCTTCTGGCAATAACTGTCATGGGTTCTCTTTGCCTTCTAGAAGCAATTCTCAAAGGACGGATGCGTTTTATCTGAGTTGATTCTTGAACAGTTTGGGTGGGCACATTCTCCTGAGCCCGAGCTCAGTGTTGTCCTGTATGTTTCTTCAACATTGTTTGTGAGGCAAAATATAAGTGACATTTTTTGCCAATTCGATCAAGTAAGCTGTTCTGCAAAGATGGACATTAAAGATCATATGGTTGTACTTTAAAAACTTCTGTTGATCTCGGCATAATGTCATCAAATTTGAGAGTTTTTGTCACAAGCAAGTAAGGAAACTTATGAGAATCTCCATCTGCTCTTTCTGAAGCTTTGAGTCCATCAATTGTTTGGTTGATTGGGATGGAGGAGGAAATAATCTCGAAGGTAAAACGTTAAAATATGAGCTTCGTGCTTTGTCGCAACATTTTATGTCCTGATATTCAATAACAATTTGAGTGAAATAATAATAATAATAATAATAAATTGATTATTTATATAGCGCTGTATCCCAGTAAGGAACTGGGCTCACAGCGCTTTACATGAAAGAAATAACATACCTATAAATATTAAATGAACTTTCATATCATAACAAACACAAAAATTACAGTACATAAGCTACGTTAATCATTTACAAGAAATGTTGTTTCATTAATTTTGAAAATAAATGTTGAAAAGATGTGTCTTAAGTGCAGTCTTGAAGGACTTGGTTGTTTGAATACTACGTATGTGTAATGGTAGAGAATTCCATTGTTTGGCTGCACAAAAAGAGAATGACCTTTCACCAAATGTTTTGGTGCGTGTCGTAGGAACAGAGAGAACGCGTGTGTCTGCAGAAGATCGTAGCTGGCGAGTGGGTGAGTAGACCGATAAAAGTTCAGTAAATACGATGGGCATGAGTCCGAAAAGAAGTTGTGACAGAGAACGGCCAGTTTGTAATCAATACGGGCTTGTATAGGCAGCCAATGAAGTGAGTGAAGAAGTGGAGAAATATTGGCTGGTGCGAACATGATTGTCAAACCATACCTGATCCTTATAATAGTCCTGCTGTATCCAATTCAGATTTATGAACAACACACCCAGGAGATACGCATTTCATGCTATTTTGACATAAAACTAATTCAAATGTTTCCCAAAATTTTTTTTGAAAGTTATATTTAAAGCTATTTAAATTCTACTAAAAGTATTTTTTAAAAAATTAGAAAATTAATTTGTATTTTTTATACATCACACATGGCCTGACACCCTCCCCCCTGTCAAACTTTCTTACACCCCTCCCCACCCCTTGGAGCGTGACGTACTTTATGGACGGCCCCTTAAATGGTTTAAAAGCAGCTTGATGAGCATTCTGACGTGTCGATGACAATATTCTGACGTGTCGATGACAATATTCTGACGTATCGATGACAGCATTCTGACGTGTCGATGACAGCATTCTGACGTGTCGATGACAGCATTCTGACGTGTCGATGACAGAATTCTGACGTGTCGATGACAGCATTCTGACGTGTCGATGACAGCATTCTGACGTGTCGATGACAATATTCTGACGTGTCGATGACAATATTCTGATGTGTCGATGACAATATTCTGACGTGTCGATGACAGCATTCTGACATGTCACGTGACAATATTTTCACAGACATCAAATCTATGAGTTGATGCAGCAAAGAAGAAAAATAAAATCCATATGTCTAACCCATCAATTTTTAGATTGGCTAGTACCAAGGTCGTCTGCTTTATTTCCCAAGTACCAAGGTCGTCTGCTTTATTTCCCAAGTACTAAGGTCGTCTGCTTTATTTCCCTTTAAAGATGAACAAATCCACGAAACACCTCTTTCCTTTGCCGTGAATGATCAGTTAACGTTAGATATTGCCGTGAATGGTGAGTTAACAACTTATTAAACTTCGAGAGCTTCCGGCTTCCATTGTTAGCTCCAAAATGATGAAATGTGTCAGTTGGTGTCATCCGTTACGGCTCGCACCTCTAAGCTACGTCACTGATTTGACCACTAATGGAGATCACATGACCCAACCGAAAGGTCATTGTTCACCTGTCTCAAGGAGCCATTCTGTCACTAAACGTCTTAGACCAAAGGTGTTAAATCTGCCCAGAGATTACCTGTCAAATACCACCGTGGTCTGAGGCAGTGAGTCTTGAACCACATGTGGCTCATGTTGATGTATGTGGATGTATGTAGATGTATGTAGATTGTCAGTTTAAAGGGAACTACCGTATATACTCGTTCGCAAGCCGACCTTTTTTGGACAAAATCTAGGGGGAAAAGTTGGGGGGTCGGCTTACGAGCGGGTCATAGGTGATTTCTGCATTGATATTGAATATCGGTGTTGTTATTGTAGATTATCAATGTCCTTTACTACATTCTACAAGATTCGACTGCTCTACCAGAAGCTATAATATATTATTAAACATCTGCACTTACCTTATTTAATCATTTTATTTATTTTTGTGAACGTTTTAATAAATTGTTTTACAAATTTTGTTTTCAACAAAGAATTTTAATGTACGCGCTTTCGTCACTGTTTACCAAAGAATTTTTTAAATAAAAAATACCGTTAACTCTTGCCTAACAAAAAGCACAAAGACAAAGATAGGCAGTACAAAGTAAACAATCATAATGACCGATTTAGCTTGTAGTTTAAAAAAAAGTACCATTTTGTTTAAGATGTCCTATTTATTTTATTTTATTTTTTTTTGTCAGCTTGCGAGCGGATTATACATTTTTAATACCTTTCTCTTCCAAAAGTGTGGGTGGGATGGGGGGGAGGTCGGCCTATGAACGAAGGGACTATAGAGCGAGTATATACAGTTTATTCTTCTAAATGTTGTTTAATTTAATATTCCGAACATAAAGAGAACATATTAGGATTTACTTTCTTTGCCTTAGCTATCTTAATAATTTTAAATTTATTTTATACTTTTTATTGCAGATAAACTTGCTTTAAACGTAAGCTTTCTAACTTTTAGAATTTTTTCTTTATTAAATCCGTTATTATCAACAATGGAATTGGCAATGTCATTACTTGTTATGCGTTTTAAAAATCTGTTAAAAAATCCCCTTTCTGTCGCTGCCAGTAACATTAATGTTGATCATATCTGTAGAACTGAGCACAAATTCTTATCCTCGAATAACATTAACTTTTACATTTAGTCAAGGGAATTGTAGGTACTGCAATGATCCACATACATTTATAGTGATATGAGATGAAGTTAAGAAATATAAACCTTTTTATTCCAAGCAATAAATTAGATTATTGTCCAGGATTAGCACATGCTCTAACAACGGATGTTACTGTTACAGAAAATTGTTAAAATCGGGAATTATTTTTACTGATACGTATAGGGCATAGGCATAGGGATTGTATAACATACCGAAGAGAGATATGACAATGTATAGAATACCCTGACCTTGACCTTTATGTTTGGATCTCTAGTCGGCTGTGGCTGCATAACTTAAGTTGGCCACACAACGTTTTCCCTACCCTTTACGTTTTGCACGATATACAAACTAAAGAAGAACTCAAAATATAATAGAAAGTGCATGTATGTACACAATTTACTGCAAGAAGAACTCTAATATAATAGAACGTGTATGTACAAACACCACTGCAAGAAGAAGACAGTCACTAGATGCAAGACACGGAAGCTACTACACAGCGCACTGAAGAGAAAACAACCAATAATGGAGGAAACCAAAACTAGTTGTGTCGCTAAAAAGCCTTCAACTTCTGTTGTTTGTTGTGTCAGTCTAGCGGTACCAACTTCTGTTGTTTGTTGTGTCAGCTAGTGATACCAACTTCTGTTGTTTGTTGTGTCAGCCTAGCGGTACCAACTTCTGTTGTTTGTTGTGTCAGCCTAGCGGTACCAACTTCTGTTGTTTGTTGTGTCAGCCTAGCGGTACCAACTTCTGTTGTTTGTTGTGTGAGCCTAGCGGTACCAATTTCTGTTGTTTGTTGTGTCAGCCTAGCGGTACCAACTTCTGTTGTTTGTTGTGTCAGTCTAGCGGTACCAACTTCTGTTGTTTGTTGTTTCAGCTAGCGGTACCAAATTCTGTTGTTTGTTGTGTCAGCTAGCGGTACCAACTTCTGTTGTTTGTTGTGTCAGCTAGCGGTACCAACTTCTGTTGTTTGTTGTGTCAGTCTAGCGGTACCAACTTCTGTTGTTTGTTGTGTCAGTCTAGCGGTACCAACTTCTGTTGTTTGTTGTGTCAGCTAGTGATACCAACTTCTGTTGTTTGTTGTGTCAGTCTAGCGGTACCAACTTCTGTTGTTTGTTGTGTCAGCCTAGCGGTACCAACTTCTGTTGTTTGTTGTGTCAGCCTAGCGGTACCAACTTCTGTTGTTTTTTTGTGTCAGCCTAGCGGTACCAACTTCTGTTGTTTGTTGTGTCAGCTAGCGGTACCAACTTCTGTTTGTTGTGTGAGCCTAGCGGTACCAACTTCTGTTGTTTGTTGTGTCAGCCTAGCGGTACCAACTTCTGTTGTTTGTTGTTTCAGCTAGCGGTACCAACTTCTGTTGTTTGTTGTGTCAGCCTAGCGGTACTTCTGTTGTTTGTTGTGTCAGTCTAGCGGTACCAACTTCTGTTGTTTGTTGTGTCAGTCTAGCGCAGGGGTTCCTAACCAGTGGTGCATGCACCCCCAAGGGGTGCATGAGCAGGTTCCAGGGGGTGCATGAACCATTAAGAGAAAAAAAGAAAAAAGGAAGAAAAAAAAAGAAGACGGAAAAAAGAAAGTAAAACTGATAATCTGAAAATGTAAACCATAAGTAAGGCATGCCGCGTTAAAGGGCACCCATATACAACATTTTCATGCTAGTTAGCGCATCATTCTGCGCATGTCGAAAATTGACGGAAAAACTGTTTCGCAAAATGAACGGTTCGCTCTACGTGTTCCTCGGAATTTCGTGTTTTACGTCAGTTTTCTAAAAGTAATTTAATTTTGTCATCAAATACGTCAGAGATATGTCTTCAGGTGACCCTCTAACTGTTTTGAGCGGATGTAAACGTTGGGATTTTTTTCCCTTCACTTTTTTTGCTCGGTGCGCTGCAAAAGTCTTAAAAACGTTAATTGTAAGCCATTATTCGTCATTGAAACCTAAAATCTTGAGTTGAGCATCCAGTTCCGCTCATTAAAAAATCAACTTCGTCAGTTAAAAATTTGCCTCAGACTGGTACGACTTTCCGATCGTCATCACCCCCTCAAAATCGTTAAAAAATATTTTTAAAAAAAGAGAGAGAGATGGCACATAAAAGCCTCAGTGCTTCCTCTGTATAAAAATCCTGTGCAATGACAACATGAGGCCTGTTAGACTCCGAGAGCATTTGGAGAAAGTCCATCCATCCAATTCAAAGGACAGTGTTGAGGTCTTCAAGCAGAAGAGAGCTTGCTTCTTTACCTCAGGTACCTTGCCCAAGCTTTAATTTTCTTTGTCACAGAAACCTGCACTGGAGGCATCATTCAAGGTTGCATATCTTATTGCAAAGAACAAGAAGCCCCACAACATTGGAGAACTTTGGTGAAGTCTTGTGCTCTGGAGAGGGTGGAACTGATGTGTGGTCACCAGCAGAGGAAGCAGGTTGAGAAAGTTCCTGTGTCCAATAACACTATTTATTCCAGGATTAGTGACATGGCTGCAGACATTCTGGATCAAGTCTTGTGCGAGATGAGAAGCAGTCCTTTTCCATTTAGCATGCAGCTAGATGAATCAACTGATGTAGCACAATGCAGTCAGATTCTTGTATTTCTGAGATATGTTCTCAGTGGATTGCTGAAGGAGGAATTTCTCTTTTGTAAGCCACTCCTAGCTACTACCAAAGCTGCTGATGTGATGCAGCTAGTCAGGTTATTCTTCACTGAAAACCATTTTGACTTGAATTCAAGAATTTCTTCAATTTGCACAGATGGTGCTCCCTCCATAATCGGTAATAAGTCAGGATTTTCAGCACTGGTAAAGAAAGAAGTTCCAGATATTTTCACTACACACTGTATCCTTCATCTTCAGGCCCTAGCATGCAAAACTCTACCTCCAACCTTGAAGTCAGTTCTTTCTACTGCAGTCCAATTTGTAAATTTTATCCGCTCAAATGCCTTGAACCACTGCCTCTTCAAGTTGTTCTGTCAGGAGGTGGTCTCTGAGCATGAAGTTCTGCTCTACCACACTGAGGTGCGCTGGTTGTCCAGGGGACGAATACTTTCTCGGTTAGTAGAACTGAGAGAGGAGCTTGCCTTTTCTTGCGAGAAAAAGAGAGTGACCTTGCTGGCAAGTTTGACTGTCCAAATTTCATTCATTACTTGGCATACCTGGCTGACATCTTCACCATCTTGAATGAGTTGAACACATCTCTCCAAGGACCTGCTGTGACTGTAATGGATGCTACTAAGAGATTGCAAACCTTCCTTAACAAAGTGCCACTATTCCAATGACGACTAGAAAAGTCCAACTTGGCCAACTTTCCACTCTTGGATGAAGTTGTAATATATGGTGCAGAAGGACGCACTGAGGGATCACTGCCGGACAACATCAAAGGGGAAATTTCAGAGCCCCTTTCAACATTGCAAAAGTCCTTTGATGGGTATTTCTATCAAGAAATTGCTAGGAAAGACCTTTGGATTTGCAATCCTTTACTCTGTGACTTGGGCAATATTGATGACAGTGACTTAGCTAACGATGACCTGATTGATTTGAGAACCAGAGAAGTACTGAGGAGTGCCTTCAGTATACGTTGATTGAATTTTGGTGCGCCCAGCTAGATGCCTACCCGCAACTAGCCAAGAGGGCAGTACTGACTCTCCTTCCCTTTGCCACAACCCATCTCTGTGAAGCAGGATTCTCCACACCTTTGACGATTAAAACCAAGGAAAGGAATAAGTTGAATTCCGAGGATGACATGAGAGTTGCTTTGTCCAAAACAGTCCCCAGATTTAAATCGCTAGCTGATCATAAGAAGCAGCAGATCTCTCACTAAATTCCCTATTGCCTATTGTCAAAACTGTTGTGTTCCTAAAATAAACATAGTTTATTATGCATTTTCTGCACGTTTCACGAGGGGGTGCATGAACTTTTTTTAATCGTCTGAAGGGGTGCATGGACCCCAAAAGGTTAGGAACCACTGGTCTAGCGGTACCAACTTCTGTTGTTTGTTGTGTCAGCCTAGCGGTACCAACTTCTGTTGTTTTTTGTGTCAGCCTAGCGGTACCAACTTCTGTTGTTTGTTGTGTCAGTCTAGCGGTACCAACTTCTGTTGTTTGTTGTGTCAGCCTAGCGGTACCAACTTCTGTTGTTTGTTGTGTCAGCTAGCGGTACCAACTTCTGTTTGTTGTGTGAGCCTAGCGGTACCAACTTCTGTTGTTTGTTGTGTCAGCTAGCGGTACCAACTTCTGTTTGTTGTGTGAGCCTAGCGGTACCAACTTCTGTTGTTTGTTGTTTCAGCTAGCGGTACCAAATTCTTTTGTTTGTTGTTTCAGCTAGCGGTACCAACTTCTGTTGTTTGTTGTGTCAGCCTAGCCGTACCAACTTCTGTTGTTTGTTGTGTCAGCCTAGCGGTACCAACTTCTGTTGTTTGTTGTGTCAGCCTAGCGGTACCAACTTTTGTTGTTTGTTGTGTCAGCTAGCGGTACCAACTTCTGTTGTTTGTTGTGTCAGCCTAGCGGTACCAACTTCTGTTGTTTGTTGTGTCAGCCTAGCGGTACCAACTTCTGTTGTTTGTTGTGTCAGCCTAGCGGTACCAACTTCTGTTTGTTGTGTCAGTCTAGCGGTACCAACTTCTGTTGTTTGTTGTGTCAGCTAGCGGTACCAACTTCTGTTTGTTGTGTCAGCCTAGCGGTACCAGCTTCTGTTGTTTGTTGTGTCAGTCTAGCGGTACCAACTTCTGTTGTTTGTTGTGTCAGCTAGTGGTACCAACTTCTGTTGTTTGTTGTGTCAGCTAGCGGTACCAACTTCTGTTGTTTTTTGTGTCAGCCTAGCGGTACCAACTTCTGTTGTTTGTTGTGTCAGTCTAGCGGTACCAACTTCTGTTGTTTGTTGTGTCAGCCTAGCGGTACCAACTTCTGTTGTTTGTTGTGTCAGCTAGCGGTACCAACTTCTGTTTGTTGTGTGAGCCTAGCGGTACCAACTTCTGTTGTTTGTTGTGTCAGCTAGCGGTACCAACTTCTGTTTGTTGTGTGAGCCTAGCGGTACCAACTTCTGTTGTTTGTTGTTTCAGCTAGCGGTACCAAATTCTTTTGTTTGTTGTTTCAGCTAGCGGTACCAACTTCTGTTGTTTGTTGTGTCAGCCTAGCCGTACCAACTTCTGTTGTTTGTTGTGTCAGCCTAGCGGTACCAACTTCTGTTGTTTGTTGTGTCAGCCTAGCGGTACCAACTTTTGTTGTTTGTTGTGTCAGCTAGCGGTACCAACTTCTGTTGTTTGTTGTGTCAGCCTAGCGGTACCAACTTCTGTTGTTTGTTGTGTCAGCCTAGCGGTACCAACTTCTGTTGTTTGTTGTGTCAGCCTAGCGGTACCAACTTCTGTTTGTTGTGTCAGTCTAGCGGTACCAACTTCTGTTGTTTGTTGTGTCAGCTAGCGGTACCAACTTCTGTTTGTTGTGTCAGCCTAGCGGTACCAGCTTCTGTTGTTTGTTGTGTCAGTCTAGCGGTACCAACTTCTGTTGTTTGTTGTGTCAGCTAGTGGTACCAACTTCTGTTGTTTGTTGTGTCAGCTAGCGGTACCAACTTCTGTTGTTTGTTGTGTCAGCCTAGCGGTACCAGCTTCTGTTGTTTGTTGTGTCAGCCTAGCGGTAACATGTCGAAACTGTCGCAGTAATGATCATGTTATCTGAAGGTATGCTGCTTTAGACCAAGTAATGGGGGTGAGACTGCAATCAGGCTTTTAAATAGGTAAATGTATAATATAAAAACAGGGTATTAGTAGGCCTGACAGGACATAACACAACAGCGAACGTTTCGGTAAAGAGCCTTCCTCAACGGACAAATAGTACACATATGAATCGAAAAAAACGAAATAATAATAAAGGTAATAATAGTAAAAATCTGCAGATTTTTATCCCTGCGAGACCTATTGGTTCGTAGCCGTCTGCTTATTCCGTCCTCCCATCTGAGCACCAAGCCATGTGGTCGTAATCGCTGCAAGACATGTCCCTTTGTTACACAGACTGACCAGATCGTCTCCCCTAAGGGGATATTCAAGATTAGGAATAGCTATCTTTGTACCAGCCGCAATGTGGTCTACACCATTGTGTGTGTGTAAGCGCTGTCCTTTGAAGTACATTGGTGAGACGGGGAGGTTACTCTCGTGCCGTATCGCTGAGCATGTACATGCCATTAAACAAGACAAACAGTGTCCTGTCTCCCGACACTTCAATGGACGTGACCACATGGGCGTCGATGACATGTCTGTCACCGCCTTGGTTTCCTGTACAAACACACCCGGCCGGGTCAGTCTGGAGAATAGACTAATCTATGAGTATGGGACTCTTACACCACATGGGATCAACGTTGTGTTCGCACTGACAAGCAGATTGATTGGCCACACCCACCCTTTCCTTTCCTATATAAGCTCTTACTTTTCTCTCCTTACTTTATCCCTACTGGACTACTTGTATTTCACCGCAGCTAAGTGTTTTTGATTATTATTTGGGTTTTTTTCGTTTCATTTGTGTACTATTTGTCCGTTGAGGAAGGCTCTTTGCCGAAACGTTCGCTGTCCTGTCAGGCCTACTAATACCCCGTTTTTATATTATACATTTACCTGCTTTAGACCAGTGCTTCTCAAACTTTTTAGTATTGCGGACCGGCAAGAAATTGTTCCATTTCACCAAGGACAGGTGCACTATATTCCCTGTACTGACGTCACTGACATGGTAGCGAAATGTAATTTATTTGATTTGTTTCAGTTTATGTTGACATATTCTATTCGGTTAATATTAATGGTTGCAAAAAGGAGGATTATAATTATATTTTTGGTCTTTTCTTGATAACTTCTGCGGGCCGGTGGGGGATGGTCCACGGACCACCACTTTGACAAGCACTGCTTGGATGATAGAGACAAGGAAATAGAAGGTTGTGTTAATATTTTGCCCTGCCTGTGTTTCAAGATTGAGAGAGCGATTTATTCTGGGAAAATAATCGAAATCAAACCTTGAAATCCAAGCAAAATAATAAAAATAAATGCGAACTCTAACAAAATAGTCATTTCTGTAGTTTTGGAAGCCATTGTGCGAGTTGCTACACATGACGTCACAGGGGGAGGGGTGACTCGCGCAGTGTGCTGGCAGTTGTTATGTCAGTGACGGCTTTTGCAGACTTGGAACTGCACGAGATGACCTTTAATAAATGAATGCGAGGTCACAGTTCACTGTATTTCCAAATGACTTACTGAGAGTTGGACACACCCCTGACCAGGAAATACCTCTTCGATCTGTTGATAATCTCAGTCGACAGGACGCGGTCAAGGAACAGTATGTACATGACCAAGGACCAAACCTTGTAGTGGCTTTGTGTGAAGATGAACATTAAGTGCAATTCAAAATGCTACTATAACTTTACGTGCTGCAACAAATGGATCTATACCACTCTAGCTTTACATGTTTAAAACAAATGGATCTATACCACTCTAGCTTTACATGATTCAACAAATGGATCTATACCACTCTAGCTTTACGTTTTCAAATATGTGTGGTAATAAAGACGTTTTCAAATTTGTGTGCTAATAAAGACGTTTTCAAATATGTGTGCTAATAAAGACGTTTTCATATATGTGTGCTAATAAAGACGGTTTCAAATTTGTGTTGTCAATAAAGACATTTTCATTGCGTTCTTTTCACACTTGGACTGAGAACTGATGTCATGATGTATAAAATGTATTGTCAAAGTCTGTTACATTATTTGTTTAAAAATGCATAATATGCCTGAAAACTGCATTTCGCATATTGCTGGTAACATAATATACATAACTAGATTCGACCCACGGAGTAGCATACGCCACAGACTTGCTCACATAGTGCAAAGAACGGGGGGAAAGACCAGGCACAAACAGCAGCACGACGAAATGAAAAAAAAACGAAGGCGAACGTCGGTAGGGGGGGCCGCCAACGCATTGTTGGTCTCGAGACATGCGCACGGCGGTTGACGTTATCTGCCCCCACCCTGCACCACACTAGGTTGCGAACCATAAATTGTGATTGATCGACCCTAGCGACGGTTATTCGTCATGCTTATTTGCACACGTCTGTGCTTTTCCTAATTGCTGGTGAATTACATAGATGTTATACTTAAACGTTATTTAATGGACCATTTCTTTATTTCCAAAAACAAAACCCATCAAATTTTACTATTTCTTGAACACAGCTCCTCAAGAATTGCAATAAAAACAACCCTGCGTGGGAAACTAAAGATTATTGAGATTTTTGAACCGGATGACATTTGGTTCCTTTATTATTTTTTTAAACCAAATGTCGTTACACCAAGGTAAACAGAGAAGTTCGCAGCGGAGCCTAATGACACGACTGTGTAGGCATTGCCAGGTAGACGTGCCACAAACCAAACCTTGTGCCTCACTCGGATGGACAGTTGGTTCAGTTAATAGTTTGGTCGTGACAATTCGTTGGAGTTATTCTACTTGGTTAAGCGTTGACGTTAAACTGTTTGGTACTTGGTTGCCATGGGTTACGATGTGTTTTCAATGACGTAGATCTACTTCTTGTTGAAATTGTCTTACACAATACGGACTCTACTTCTATAATTAAGATTCTTATAGAGCTCAGTTAGTCACCTAAGTTAGGAGAGCTCAGTTAGACACCTAAGTTAGGAGACCTCAGTTAGACACCTAAGTCAGGAGAGCTCAGTTAGACACCTAAGTTAGGAGAGCTCAGTTAGACACCTAAGTTAGGAGAGCTCAGTTAGACACCTAAGTTAGGAGAGCTCAGTTAGACACCTAAGTTAGGAGACCTCAGTTAGACACCTAAGTTAGGAGAGCTCAGTTAGACACCTAAGTCAGGAGAGCTCAGTTAGACACCTAAGTTAGGAGAGCTCAGTTAGACACCTAAGTTAGGAGAGCTCAGTTAGACACCTAAGTTAGGAGACCTCAGTTAGACACCTAAGTTAGGAGAGCTCAGTTAGAAACCTAAGTTAGGAGAGCTCAGTTAGACACCTAAGTTAGGAGAGTTCAGTTAGACACCTAAGTTAGGAGAGCTCAGTTAGACACCTAAGTTAGGAGAGCTCAGTTAGACACCTAAGTTAGGAGAGCTCAGTTAGATTAATGTTATAGATATCGCAAATTGCAGCGCACGCTCATATGATAATGTCAGCAACATGAGTGGCATGTGCTCTGGAGTATAAGACAAGCTTTAGGGAGATAAACAATTTATCTGTAAGTTACCGTGGCACCTTGGCTATAAACATCATTTGAACTAGAAAATGTCGAGTGGAAAGTAAATCTTAATGTGCTGGACCAATGGGACCCTCGGAGTGTGTGACGAAACATTTTGTTTACATTGATAAATCGAAATCTGTTGGTCATTCAGATGGTCAGTCCTTCAAGACTAACGAGAGTGTTGATGACGTCAGTGAAGGTGACGTCAGTGATGACGGGGCGGGTGAGACGGGGACACAGAATGTGCCACGACGAGTCACAGTAACTCAACATTGTGTCGTCAAGTGCATTTTGGCTGGGATAGTAACGCTGACCGCCATAACATTGGTCATCATTGTGTCTTCTAACAAACATCAAACGGGAAGCAAAGCTGGGAAACCGCTAAAACAGGTTAGTCGCCTTTGTTTATAAGGCCCTAGCAAATTTGTAGAATTGTATCGGGTGTATTTTGTTTTGTTCACTTCAACCGCTCACAGTCTTAAACATCAATGGCTGTTTTAATTGTTGCGTTATGTATAATTGTGTATTTCCCGAGGAGATCTTTGCATTTAATGTATAATGTAGACTATAAATGTAGTCTATAGTCTGTAGGCACAGGTTCCAATCCTTTCTCGAGTGGCGGCCCCTTTTGATAAAGGCCAAGTAACCGTGACCGACGATATAATTTACAAAAAAATAATTTCAGTTATCAACAAAAAACTAAGAAAATCGATTTTTAATATAATTCATTTTACTTTGTATAATAATTTATTTATTGCAATATTTAAAAGCTCATCCAGTCTCAACATTTGTAGCAAGTTTATTTTACACCAACTTCACGTCATTCTCAACATGTATTTACTTTATTTCACTTGATGAAATATAAACACACAAATTGAACTGCCCTGAAGGCAAGCATAGTGACATTTTGGTATGACTGATACATACCACAACAGAATTGTGTGTACAATTTACGCACCGAGGAACCATTCCGCAAATCCAAAGAATCCATCTTGTAATTCAGCGTGAATACTGGGTAGTCCTGGGTACTTCTGGGTACTTCTGGGTAGTCCTGGGTAGTCCTGGGTAGTCCTGGGTTGTCCTGGGTTGTCCTGGGTAGTCCTGGGTAGTCCTGGGTAGTCCTGGGTAGTCCTGGGTAGTCCTGGGTAGTCCTGGGTAGTCCTGGGTACTTCTGGGTACTTCTGGGTACTTCTGGGTACTTCTGGGTACTTCTGGGTACTTCTGGGTAGTCCTGGGTAGTCCTGGGTAGTCCTGGGTAGTCCTGGGTTGTCCTGGGTTGTCCTGGGTAGTCCTGGGTAGTCCTGGGTAGTCCTGGGTAGTCCTGGGTAGTCCTGGGTAGTCCTGGGTAGTCCTGGGTAGTCCTGGGTAGTCCTGGGTACTTCTGGGTACTTCTGGGTACTTCTGGGTACTTCTGGGTAGTCCTGGGTAGTCCTGGGTAGTCCTGGGTAGTCCTGGGTAGTCCTGGGTTGTCCTGGGTAGTCCTGGGTAGTCCTGGGTAGTCCTGGGTAGTCCTGGGTAGTCCTGGGTAGTCCTGGGTAGTCCTGGGTAGTCCTGGGTAGTCCTGGGTAGTCTTGGCTAGTCCTGGGTAGTCCTGGGTAGTCCTGGGTAATCCTGGGTAGTCCTGGGTAGTCCTGGGTAGTCCTGGGTAGTCCTGGGTAGTCCTGGGTAGTCCTGGGTAGTCCTGGGTAGTCCTGGGTAGTCTTGGGTAGTCTTGGGTACTCCTGGGTAGTCCTGGGTAGTCCTGGGTAGTCCTGGGTAGTCTTGGGTAGTCCTGGGTAGTCCTGGGTAGTCCTGGGTAGTCCTGGGTAGTCCTGGGTAGTCCTGGGTAGTCCTGGGTAGTCCTGGGTAGTCTTGGGTAGTCTTGGGTACTCCTGGGTAGTCCTGGGTAGTCCTGGGTAGTCCTGGGTAGTCCTGGGTAGTCTTGGGTAGTCCTGGGTACTCCTGGGTAGTCCTGGGTACATCAAGAAAAGAAGAGAATGGATTGCGTGTCAATGTAGTTTCTTCTTTCAGCTAAGTTAAGGGAAGTAACCATGCAGTTCGTTTTCAAAAGATTCTAGACGCCCAGAGTGGGTTCCTCTTTCAAATGTTTATTTCTTTCACTTTCAGATTTATCTCCCTCACTGCAGATTTTATCAAATATGGCAGGGGTGCGCAACCTTTGGGCTATTGACGGCCGCATAGAAAAAAAAATACTTTTGCCACGGCCGCCAAAAATTTTTCACTGAAAAACGAAACGGTAACTATCAAAAGTTTACCTCTCGTAATAGTCAACGCGAGATAATAATGACATAATCATAATGTATTGTAGGCAAACACAGTGCTTAATTAAAAACAAAAACATTTCCATCAATATTCTCTTATACATTTCAACTTTATTGAACATTGTCATGTAAACTTAACATCATGTCACACACGTACAGCATGAGTACATTTTTTAAGTGGCATTAGTACACTGAGAAAACAATAATTGAATAAGTGATAAGCTGCTTCACTAACACTGTCCATGTAACTTAGCAGTCCAGAAATTAGTGGCTGCCATGCTCTTGGATGTTTGCCGATATTCGTGCAAAGTCCGGGAACTCGCTGGAGATCATCAGTCGTATTCCTGAAACCAGATTGGTGTCAACCAGTCGGGTTCGATATTTGTTCTTGAGATATTTCATTAGTGAAAATGACGCTTCGCACATGTAAGTGCTTCCAAACAGCACTATAGTGTTTCTTGCTATTTCGCGAAGTTTGGGATACTCCACAGCTATTTTCCATGTCTCCAGTAGATCGTTTTTGTCCTCGAATTTCTTCACAAGCTGAGCGTTATTTTTTTAGTTCAATCAGTTCCATTTGGACATCCAACGGCGCACTCTGTCTCAACCAAATGTGGAGAAGCAACGAGTCTCAAATGTTCTGAGATCTTGTCGAAATCCTGAAAACGTTCAGCGAATTCCAACAACAGTGCTTCGATGACGCCTGAAAAGGACGTGGCCGGAATTTCATCTGTTCTTATTTCATGGTTTCGATGAGCGGTGAGTTGCGGGAAATGATAGAGATTGAGCTGTTGGATATGACTTTGTAGCAGACGACATTTGTCACAGAAATCCTGTACTCTTCTGTGCATGAGGCAAACTGTTGTTCGTTTGCCTCGCAGAGACTCGTTGAGGTAGTTGATATAAATTAACAAATCAACAAAGAAGGCCAGAGATGTTAAGAAAACCTGGTTCTGCAGTGGGCAGTCCTTGTTTTTCGTTGCATAAAATTTAAATATTTCTTTTCATAGCAGCAGAACACAGCGAGATGTTTTTCCCTGAGACAACCAACGAACGCTGGTGGTACAGAATATCTTCAGCCAACGAATCATTTGTGTGAAGAATTTGTATGAATTGGCGGTGGTGAAGAGCATTCGCGCGAATGAAAAGGGTAATGCGATTCACATTCTTCAGAATGTTATCCAAATCAACAGATTTAGAACACAGCGCCTCCTGGTGAATAATGCAGTGCAGATTTATGAGCTGGTCATTGCCGTGATCCTTCAACACATAATCGGAAAATCTAGCAACGAAGTCATTTTCTTACCAACCATGGCAGGCGCGCTGTCTGTACAGATGCCTCGCAGGTTCTTCAGATCAACGTGCGAGTCGATACAAGCTTTTTGAACTGCCAAAAATGTGTCTTCTTCTCGAGTTTGAGTAACGAGTGTCTCCATGGAGAGCAGATCCTCGCACAATTCAAATGTTGGGGATAGCGAGCGAATGAATATGAGTAGCTGCGCTGAATCTGAAATGTCCGTAGATTCATCAACAGCCAGTGCAAACAGGCTGTCCTCCTTGTTAATCTTTGCCTGCATGGAGATCTTCAGCTGCTCGGCAATAATACTTTGACGGTGTTGCACGGTATCGCGCGACATAGGAATCAAAGAATAGTCCGTTTCCTTACCCGGATGAATGCACTTAACAACATCCATGATACAACTAAAAACGTGGGGCGGGTGTTTGGTATAAAAATTAAAGAGTTCTAATTTAGAAGGCAAAAGAGAGATCTATAAGTGAGAGAATGAGTGAGCTTGATATGTTAAACCTCATAAGCGCCCGCCCCACGTTTTTAGTCATATTAAATCGAAGTACTTGAACTAATAAGTTTTAAATTATTTTCTTCTTTTTAGTTCGCTTATAAAAACGTGGTTTTTAAAAATCTTTTTTTTACTTCTATTTTTAACTCGCTTTCGTTGGGCATTGTTTGTTTGTTTGTCCAAGATTTTTTCAAATCTGCCAAAGTAAAATTGAACTACTTCTGATGGTCCTAGAGATCTGAAAATTTTACCACATATAGATCTTGGATGACAATGCATTGTATCAAAATTTCAGATCGATCAAATGTACCGTTATTAAATTATTGAACTTTTAAAATTATCTATCGTCTATGTAAAAGCATCTGTACCGTCGGCTTTTGTTGACATCCGTGAGTTCGCCCCGTGACCACATCACAATGTTTTTAAAACGTTGGGCGGGCGCTTGTGAGGTGTTTGGTAAAATAAATAGCGGTAAAAAAATATTTTAAAAAACCAGGTTGTTATAAGGGGCCGTCCATAAATGACGTCACGCACCTAGAGGGGGGGGGGAGGGGGTCACACTTTTGTGACGTTGCGTGACGAGGGGGAGGGAGGGGGGTTGAAGAAGTGTGACGTCACATCAAAAGGGTAACTTTAAATAAAACTTCCACTGAAATATGTGGTCCCTTAGAATTTATTAAATGACTTTTAATTTTTTTTTAATAAAAATAAATCAGTGCTTCTCATTGTGCCGGTCGGTAGGCCATCAGACGCTGGTTAGCGTAAGCTATCAAGACATGAAAATTAAATCTAATTATAATCTTTTAGTTTGAGAATCCACAAGATAACGTATGAAATTGTTACACTGCGTCGTTTGATGTTGACATCAAAGCATTTGTGATGTAACCGCAGCTCCGTTTGGTTCTCTCATGGACTTTTTTGCCCGTTACCCCAAAATAGACAAGTTTATGTGTGCGTTACCCCCCCCCCAACCCCCAGACACTAGGTTCTGCTCACATGACTCGGGAATTTGGGGGAGCGTCGTTAGCCCCCCCCCCACACCCGAAAATGCTACTGGTGAGTTTTACAAGCATGACAAGTGTCTAAAAATGATCTGAATAGGATTGTGTAGATATTTTAAGTCAAAACGACATGGAATATCCTTTTTCTTTAAAAGGAGAGGGGGGGGTGGAAGGAATATATTTGATATAATTAAAAACGTTTTAAGTTTGATATAATTGTTTTTTGTTCGATTGGTTTTTGGTAAAACGCCACTGGTCATTCTATTCTTCTAGATCAGTGCTTCTCAAAGTGGTGGTCCGCGGACCGGTGCCGGACCGTGGGCCATCCGCTGCCGGTCCGCAGATGTTCTAAAAAAGGACAACAAAAATTGTCAGTGCAGGGAAAATAGTGCACAGGTCTTTGGTGCAATGGCAAAAATTCCTGCCGGTCCGCCATACTAAAAAGTTTGAGAAGCACTGTTCTAGATATAATGGTAAATGAGCCCATTTAAAATTAGTCAAGTATTCATTAACTTTATTGAATGCATTAAATTCTTGACATCGCAATTCGAGAGGAGCACAAAACAACTTTTCTTCTTAGCTCATTTTTTAAGGCATTAATTTTAAATAACACAGAAAGGATACGTGATACAGACAAGTCATGTGGATTAAGATTATTGTCACTCGTGTCAATATGAATGAAAGTAGGGTAGAGTTAGGTGTCTTCGTATAGTACGTAGATAAGAAATCTACATAGTTGTCAAATTTTTAAAAAAATGCATTTTCTGGAAGGAACCGGTTCAATAATGGGCATATGTTCCAAGGGTACTCGTACTCATGACGTATTTTAATATATCTAGTGGATTGTAGTGGATGTTATTTGTCCCAAATGAGTCTGAATTACCCCCAAGAATTCCCTTTTTGACCCCAGTTCAGGTTATTTACCTCTGTTTGCTGACCTCTTTCTAACGGGATGCCCGTCAGTCAATTGAGGGATTTTTTTAAAATACATTTTTAAAATGTTATTTTTAATACCGGTAATTTTTTTTCTAAACAAAGAAGTTAACCGTGATTATTAATAGTCAATGTTTAATTTGTATGCATTAAAATAAAATATAATCTAAGGATGTTAACACAGTTCGTTTTCTGAAGGCCTGTAAAACGTTTTAAAAAAATGCTCCACGCGGGTTACGATACTACAATGTAGATCTTCACTAAATAAATAATAAATACTTAAATGACAATAAAAGTGATTTGAAACATACTTATTTTCAAATAGAAAATAAAGTGTTTTTTTTTAATTTCTTTTTTTTTAGAAAAGGGGGGGGGTCAAAGATTTGTGACGTATTTTTAGAGGGGGGGGTCTAAGTTTTTGTGACGACGCGTGACGAGGGGGGGGGGTAAAAAATCGGCAAAAATCGCGTCACGTCATTTATGGACGGCCCCTAAGTGGACTAAAAAGAATAAAATAAATAGAAGTAAAAAAAAGATTTTTAAAAACCACGTTTTTATAAGCGGACTAAAAAGAAGGAAATAATTTGAAACTTATTAGTTCAAGTACTTCGATTTAATATGACTAAAAACGTGGGGTGGGTGTTTGGTATAAAAATTAAAGATTTCTAATTTAGAAAGCAAAAGAGAGAATAAGTGAGAGAATGAGTGAACCGCATATGTTAAACCCCATAAGTGCCAGCCCCACGCTTTTAGTCATATTAAATCAAAGCACTTGAACTTACAAGTTTTAAATTATTTTCTTCTTTTTAGTCCACTTGTAAAAACGTGGTTTTTAAAAATCATTTTTTACCTTTATTTATTAATTTATATAAATGATTTACCCAACAACATCTCAACAGGAAGAAAAGTTAGGTTATTTGTTGATGATTGAATAACATATAGAACAATTAAATCAGAACAAGATAGCAAAATCTTACCCAAAAAAAGACTTAGATGAATTAATAAAATGGGAAACTAACTGAAGTATGTCTTTCCACCCAGAAAATTGTCAACTTTTAAGAGTAGCAAAGAAAAACAAAACAAAATCAAAATATTTCATTCATGGAAAACAAATAATCCAAACTAAAGACTAAAGATGCAAAATAATTAGGAGTAATAGTAAATAAGAGAGATTATCATGCCATCCCCATGCCATGTCAATGACGTAAATATTAAAAAAACAAACAAACTTAGGCTTTATAAAGAGAAACTTTTGCAAATGTAATATTAGTTTATATTAGTAATAATAATAAGAATGTAAAACTAAAATGTTACCTAAGTTTGATGAGACCTATAGTATAGGTCCTATACTATACTTAATTATTCTAGAATATCCGTCTCCTGTATGGGACCTATTTACTATTTACCAAAGAAAACATTGATAAACTAGAACTAGAACAAACTCAAAAAAGAGCTGCCAGATTCATTACTGGAAAATATTCAAAATGGAGAAGAATAAAACCATTAGTAGTTAAATCTAAGTAATTGGAAGTAATAATGATAATGATAATGCATTAACAATTAGTTTAATTCCAACTTGGAAATACAACACATAGATATTTAACCTGCTTAATAAAGTTAAATACAACACTCACATAGACATAGACATACTATCATAGACATACTATCATAGACATACTATCATAGAATACTATCATAGACATACTATCATAGACATACTATCATAGACATACTATCATAGACATACTATCATAGACATACTATCATAGACATACTATCATAGAATACTATCATAGACATACTATCATAGACATACTATCATAGACATACTATCATAGACATAATGTCATAGACATACTATCATAGACATACTATCATAGACATACTATCATAGACATACTATCATAGACATACTATCATAGACATACTATCATAGACATACTATCATAGACATACTATCATAGACATACTATCATAGACATAATATCATAGAATACTATCATAGACATACTATCATAGACATACTATCATAGACATACTATCATAGACATAAACATAGACATGACACTATCATTGACATAGTGATAGACACACTTTTCTTATTCCGTATACGGTATGTAGTGCTAGAACAAACACATTCATACAAATTCTCGTTCTTCCCCATCCGGAATTCGGGCCTGGAGTGGGTTGCCTGAGGAAACCAGGAAAACCAACATTCTATCAACATTCTATCAACATTTAAAACTGTCATAAAAAACAACACAGCTTCATCCCCACCCACCAGATATTAATTATTTAAATTAGTTCCAATTATTTGACCAATAATTCGTGAGCGTGCTGGCCGTGATCGTATAGTGGTTAGTACTTCGCGTTGTGGCCGCGACAACCCAGGTTCGAATCCTGGTCACGGCATGTCGCTGTGTGTCTCGCACTGCCAAGCTCCAAATTTTTTACCTTATAAAAAATATATAAAAAATTTCATTGTTGTAATACTTAAATACTTATATTTTATGTTACCACTTGAATTCTCTTTCTTTTAAAAATAAATTGTCATTCAACTAACAGTATATCTAATTATTTCTATTACTGCCATCCGTTCATACATTACCTAAATCACATACATTACAATTACAAACATTACAAACTTGACAAACACTATAGAGATAATAAACATTATATTAATTACAAACTTTGTATTCATTAAAACATTATACACGGTAGAAACTTAACATGCATACAAACATTACGTACATTACAAACATTACATACATTAATAATACATTACAAACTACATACATTAGGAAATAGTGAAACTACTGGAAGTTTGGGAAATGGTGAAACTACTGGGAGCTTAGGAAATGCTGTCGTGTTGTTTAGAATAATCTTGTCTTAGGCCGTCTTAGGGGGACCAGAAATTGTCAACTTATCACTAGTTATTTTGTCTCTTTCTAAATACAAGCCTATTTTAAAAAAAAACATATTTTATAACAACTGACTAAATTCCAGCATGGGAACTACATGGGAACTACATGGGAACTACATGTCGTTGAAAGTGTTCAGCATGACTGGTCAACCGTGCAACTGCTCCACTAGCTGAATGCTGCCTGTACTTTCTCTCTCTCTCTTCTCACAGACCAGCAGTGCACATCCCGCCAGTGGAGACCAGAGAATAACTTTGATGCACCAGTTTCTAATCCGTGACGTCACAGGCACTGGTCGGTCTCAGATCTTGTCACTTGATGACCACAAACAGATGTACGTCATTGAGGTCATGGACAGCAAATATTACAATTCTTACGTCATTGTCGACTTTACAGAGGTGAGTCGTGTTGACCATGGGGCACATAAGAAGTACATCAGCCCTGTACATAAAGTACATCAGTCCTGTACATAAAGTACATCAGTCTTGAACATAAAGTACATCAGTCCTGTACATAAAGTACATCAGTCCTGTACATAAAGTACATCAGTCTTGTACATAAAGTACATCAGTCCTGTACATAAAGTACATCAGTCCTGTACATAAAGTACATCAGTCTTGAACATAAAGTACATCAGCCCTGTACATAAAGTACATCAGTCCTGTACATAAAGTACATCAGTCCTGTACATAAAGTACATCAGCCCTGTACATAAAGTACATCAGTCTTGTACATAAAGTACATCAGTCCTGTACATAAAGTACATCAGTCTTGTACATAAAGTACATCAGTCCTGTACATAAAGTACATCAGTCTTGAACATAAAGTACATCAGCCTTGTACATAAAGTACATCAGTCTTGTACATGAAGTACATCAGTCTTGTACATAAAGTACATCAGTCCTGTACATAAAGTACATCAGTCTTGTACATAAAGTACATCAGCCCTGTACATAAAGTACATCAGTCTTGTACATAAAGTACATCAGTCCTGTACATAAAGTACATCAGTCTTGTACATAAAGTACATCAGCCCTGTACATAAAGTACATCAGTCTTGTACATAAAGTACATCAGTCTTGAACATAAAGTACATCAGTCCTGTACATAAAGTACATCAGTCTTGAACATAAAGTACATCAGTCCTGTACATAAAGTACATCAGTCCTGTACATAAAGTACATCAGTCTTGTACATAAAGTACATCAGCCCTGTACATAAAGTACATCAGTCCTGTACATAAAGTACATCAGTCTTGAACATAAAGTACATCAGCCATGTACATAAAGTACATCAGTCCTGTACATAAAGTACATCAGTCTTGTACATAAAGTACATCAGCCCTGTACATAAAGTACATCAGTCTTGTACATAAAGTACATCAGTCCTGTACATAAAGTACATCAGTCTTGTACATAAAGTACATCAGCCCTGTACATAAAGTACATCAGTCTTGTACATAAAGTACATCAGTCTTGAACATAAAGTACATCAGCCCTGTACATAAAGTACATCAGCCCTGTACATAAAGTACATCAGCCCTGTACATAAAGCACATCAGTCTTGTACATAAAGTACATCAGTCTTGAACATAAAGTACATCAGCCCTGTACATAAAGTACATCAGCCCTGTACATAAAGTACATCAGCCCTGTACATAAAGTACATCAGCCCTGTACATAAAGTACATCAGTCTTGTACATAAAGTACATCAGTCTTGAACATAAAGGACATCAGCCCTGTACATAAAGTACATCAGCCCTGTACATAAAGTACATCAGTCCTGTACATAAAGTACATCAGTCTTGAACATAAAGTACATCAGCCCTGTACATAAAGTACATCAGCCCTGTACATAAAGTACATCAGTCCTGTACATAAAGTACATCAGTCTTGAACATAAAGTACATCAATCTTGTACATAAAGTACATCAGTCCTGTACATAAAGTACATCAGCCCTGTACATAAAGTACATCAGTCCTGTACATAAAGTACATCAGTCTTGAACATAAAGTACATCAATCTTGTACATAAAGTACATCAGCCCTGTACTTAAAGTACATCAGTCCTGTACATAAAGTACATCAGTCCTGTACATAAAGTACATCAGTCTTGAACATAAAGTACATCAGCCCTGTACATAAAGTATATCAGTCCTGTACATAAAGTACATCAGTCTTGTACATAAAGTACATCATTCCTGTACATAAAGGACATCAGCCCTGTACATAAAGTACATCAGCCCTGTACATAAAGTACATCAGTCCTGTACATAAAGTACATCAGTCCTGTACATAAAGTACATCAGTCTTGTACATGAAATATATCAGTCCTGTACATAAAGTACATCAGTCTTGTACATAAAGTACATCAGCCCTGTACATAAAGTACATCAGCCCTGTACATAAAGTACATCAGTCCTGTACATAAAGTATATCAGTCCTGTACATAAAGTACATCAGTCCCGTACATAAAGTACATCAGTCCTGTACATAAAGTATATCAGTCCTGTACATAAAGTACATCAGTCCCGTACATAAAGTACATCAGTCCCGTACATAAAGTACATCAGTCCTGTACATAAAGTACATCAGTCTTGAACATAAAGTACATCAGTCTTGTACATAAAGTACATCAGTCCTGTACATGAAGTACATCAGTCCTGTACATAAAGTACATCAATCTTGTACATAAAGTACATCAGTCTTGTACATAAAGTACATCAGTCCCGTACATAAAGTACATCAGTCTTGTACATGAAGTATATCAGTCTTGTACATGAAGTACATCAGTCTTGTACATAAAGTACATCAGTCTTGTACATAAAGTACATCAGTCCTGTACATGAAGTACATCAGTCTTGTACATAAAGTACATCAGTCTTGTACATGAAGTATATCAGTCTTGTACATGAAGTACATCAGTCTTGTACATAAAGTACATCAGTCTTGTACATAAAGTACATCAGTCTTGTACATGAAGTACATCAGCCCTGTACATAAAGTACATCAGTCTTGTACATGAAGTATATCAGTCTTGTACATGAAGTACATCAGTCTTGTACATAAAGTACATCAGTCTTGTACATAAAGTACATCAGTCTTGAACATAAAGTACATCAGCCCTGTACATAAAGCACATCAGTCTTGTACATAAAGTATATCAGTCTTGTACATAAAGTACATCAGCCCTGTACATAAAGTACATCAGTCTTGTACATAAAGTACATCAGCCCTGTACATAAAGTACATCAGTCTTGTACATAAAGTACATCAGTCCTGTACATAAAGTACATCAGCCCTGTACATAAAGTACATCAGTCCTGTACATAAAGTATATCAGTCCTGTACATAAAGTACATCAGTCCCGTACATAAAGTACATCAGTCCTGTACATAAAGTATATCAGTCCTGTACATAAAGTACATCAGTCCCGTACATAAAGTACATCAGTCCCGTACATAAAGTACATCAGTCCTGTACATAAAGTACATCAGTCTTGAACATAAAGTACATCAGTCTTGTACATAAAGTACATCAGTCCTGTACATGAAGTACATCAGTCCTGTACATAAAGTACATCAATCTTGTACATAAAGTACATCAGTCTTGTACATAAAGTACATCAGTCCCGTACATAAAGTACATCAGTCTTGTACATGAAGTATATCAGTCTTGTACATGAAGTACATCAGTCTTGTACATAAAGTACATCAGCCCTGTACATAAAGTACATCAGTCCTGTACATGAAGTACATCAGTCCTGTACATAAAGTACATCAGTTTTGTACATGAAGTATATCAGCCATGTTTATACTTAGAACAAACACAGTGCATTTATGTGCTACTTTATTAAGTACATGATCAAGAATGAAGTGAATAATAAGATTAATATTTAATTCATAGTCTGAAAATTCACGAGGCTTTAAACTTTAAACTTAAAAACCTGTTCCATTAAAATCGGTTTAAAAAATAACAGATTTGCAAAGTGCCACTAAATATCCCGCAATACTATTTATTAATTTATTAATTTATTATGACTCGTATTGCTTAATTTTCTTAGTTAAGGCATTTAATGACATTTCATATTTTAAAAATTAAACTTACCTTATTTTTAAAAATTTGTTGCAATAACAAAAATTATTTGAACAGTTAACAGTGGCATAATTTAGGCTGGTGTCACACGGTGCGGTAAACTCATGTTGGTGTCACACGGTGCGGTAAACTCATGTTGGTGTGTGTGTGTGTTGTTTGTTTGTTGGTTTCTTTGTTTTTTGTTTTGTTACATAAAAATGAGTGCACAGGTGTACAGTTATAATAACATCAAATAATAGTGAGTCTAAATCTTTGTAAAAATCAATATCTGCCCCGCCCCCTAAAGTCTAAATCTTCGTATTTCGTTTAAAATTCATTTTTGGGATTGGGGGGGGGGTCGGGGGCTAGCTCACAGAAAGAGGTCACTCTTGGGCTTGCCATCAATGATCTCTTCTTTTGTTGATAGTGGACTCTTGGCTTGAACGGCCCCAAACATAAAATCTCCTTCATCCTTGACAATTGTTAATCTGAGAATGAAACTAACGAATACACTCCAGCATCTGTCAAGTGTTGTCCAGCATCTGTCAAGTGTTGTCCAGCATATGTCAAGTGTTGTCCAGCATATGTCAAGTGTTGTCCAGCATCTGTTAAGTATTGTCCAACGTCTGTCAAGTCATTCAAACTGCGTATACTCTGTAAATGTGAAAATTTTCAATTTGGTATCATTCCCTTGGATGGTGTCACTCCCTTGGATGGTGTCACTCCCTTGGATGGTGTCACTCCCTTGGATGGTGTCACTCCCTTGGATGGTGTCACTCCCTTGGATGGTGTCACTCCCTTGGATGGTGTCACTCCCTTGGATGGTGTCACTCCCTTGGATGGTGTCACTCCCTGGGATGGTGTCACTCCCTTGGATGGTGTCACTCCCTTGGATGGTGTCACTCCCTTGGATGGTGTCACTCCCTTGCATGGTGTCACTCCCTTGGATGGTGTCACTCCCTGAGGTGGTGTCACTCCCTTGGATGTTGTCACTCCCCCCCCCCGCAACCTCCTAGACTCCTAGCTACGCATCATGTTATTGACAAAATTGTTGGATACTTCCGGCTCTTTTATTCTAGGAAAGGGAGACTATTTTGATTGTGGCGAAGGACCAGAATGAATTTGGAACAGATATCGAAGAAACGTTAGCACTCTTCTGCGAAACGAGTCAGTTTGATCGAGCTTTTCATGGCGCCTTTGCCGAAGTGTCAAAAATTTTGAAGGTATTACATGATTTATTTTCCAGTAATAATTAAACACACATAATTAAACACATATAATTAAACACACATATTATTGGCAAAAAAATTGGCCCAGATTCTACAACTTTAAACTTTAAAATCCTTGACTGAAATTATGACACGACATTTTAAACATAAAAGGCGAGGGCCGCATTAGAAAGAAATGAAACGTCAAAGGGCCGCACCAAACCAACGTCAAGGGGCCGCACCTAACCAACATCAAGGGGCCGCACCTAACCAGCGTCAAGGGGCCGCACCTAACCAAAATTTCGCCTCAGTTCAAGTACAAACATCCATCTAACATAAATTTATTGATTTTTTATCGATATTACTGCAGGCTTTCACGAGCCGCAAAGAACTCCATAGCTGGCCGCATGCAACCTGCGGGCCGTAGTTTGCCCACCTCTGATGTATCATGTTTCATGTACTTCATGTAGCCTACTCTAAAAACGTGTTTAATATCTAAAATGAAAGAATTAACGTTTTTAAACATCGAGTGCTTTCTTTGTTGAGTTGATATTATGTATGTTGATCAGGTAACTGAGTTTGATGGCATTTACAAGGACTCAAGGGTCAAGTTTGTCAGTTCTTACATCGGAGCCCCAGCAACTCTTGGTCGTTTCTTGTCTCTGATCGTAAACAACGGTTGTGAAAGTTTGACGAGAAGGGAGTTATTTTCCTTGGACAACTTGGGTGAGGCAATATTCGCTAAGACTAATGAGACATGTTTCAATTCTTATTTTGGCTTTACCAATGCCAATGTTAACTAAAATTTTGTCCAATACAAAGAATCGCGTCCTGACCCATATAGATAGGGTCAACAGAGTCATTGTGTTGTTATTACCGTATTGGTCAACATGGTCATTGTGTTGTTATTATTTTCTTTACTTAATAAAAGACAGCAATCAACAAGTCATGGCTTTATTAGTCTGAAATAAGACGCAGCCCTATTTTATTTTATTTAAAAAAATGATATATATATATAATTATATAATTATCTTGTCATATATATAATTATATAATTATCTTGTCATATATATTGTTTGATTTTTAATTTATAAATTATTTTGGCTCTGGCAGATCGGTGCATGATATTGAAAATGCGCGATTTTATTTTTAAATTTCTATAAAAAATATATTTTAAAGAAGAGAAAAGGGAAGGTAAATTTGACGATTTGCGCTTATAAAGTTATGCCCCGTTTATACTACAGTCTTTTACTCTTTATTTCATTTACACATGAGCAAATATTAGTTTAAAACAAAAGTGTGCGTTTATTTTTATTTCTCTTATTTTTAATTGAATAGAATGAGACAATGACAATGACCTAAATCAAATTATAATTAGTGAAAAAAATTCTAAATGACAATTTGTTGTCAAAATGTGACATTTGACATTGTCTGTTTCAGATGAATCTCTGGCTTGTGGGTCTAAAATTGTCATCAGCACAGATCTCAGCAAATGCCCCCAAGATTTGTGTGGGTATGAACTTTGTGACCAGATTAGTTTAGAAATATCAAGGGTTACGTGCCCTAGAATACATGTATAGAGTTTCTTAGGCTCAGTACCTGTTAGTTATTATACATCAATGACCTGCATACATTTTGTTTATTATCTTGCCCAGTACACGCGCAATACTAAACTGTATGTGAATTATTTGAATACTTTATGCAGTGCTTCTCAAACATGGCTATGGGGTTCATTATTAAGTTCAGTAAAACAGAATTTTTGATCTAAGAGAGTGGTTCTTCTTTAGGTGCATCTCGTTTCAATTTAATGAGACCACCCAGCATCACCCAACCATTACAGTTACAGAACACTCATCATGTCACTCATCATGTCCCTCATCATATCCCTCATCATGTCCTTCATCATGTCCCTCATCATGTCCTTCAGTTTTACACAAATATTTTCTATTATTTGAGGCCAGAATCTATTTGCATTTTAAAGTAAAACTTTGAATTCAGCAAATGAACTTTTGTTTATATTTTCTGATAACTCTCTTACATTAATGTCAGGGTTCAAATTAAACAAGCCAATGTAAATATTTATTTTTAAAATAACAATTTTTATAAATTTCTGTTAGCATATAACTTAATTGGGATGTCACATTTAGATAAAGCATTAGTCCAAACTGTTCACTGTTATTATTTTGTTAAAATAAATATCTAAAAACTTAAATATTTCTCTCCAGGACATTTGCAGGTAATCCATTGTCTCGTGGACTGGTGTGTAACAAATTCCGCTCCTGTAACTATGTCATGGGAGCTTGCAACCCTTTCTACATCCATAAGCCTAGGAACATACAAACCCGCCCGTTCTGTGTGTGCAGACGGACAGCATCTGACGATGCTGGGAGACTTGAATGTCCAGAAATAAAATATGATGGCGGAGAGTGTGAGATTCCCAAAAGAAACCTAATGATCAGTCAGAAAAATCTGGCCTGTCTGTGCATGTATCGAATTCTCATCACATATCCTTACTTGCCTGGTGGTGAAAGTAACATTGGAGGTGACAGCATTCAAGTGAATGAACTTATGCAATGGGTAATGAGAAATGAATCAGTGATAGGCCCTGCCCTGACGTATTCACAGTGCCCTTGTTAATCAGACCTCTTATACTGCCATGAGGCATAACACCACAATCATCTTATCTGTAGACAAGATGTGAACATATCTAACACCACAATCATCTTATCTGTAGACAAGATGTGAACATATCTAACACCACAATCATCTGTAGACAAGATGTGAACATATCTAACACCACAATCATCTGTAGACAAGATGTGAACATATCTAACACCACAATCATCTGTAGACAAGATGTGAACATATCTAACACCACAATCATCTGTAGACAAGATGTGAACATATCTAACACCACAATCATCTGTAGACAAGATGTGAACATATCTAACACCACAATCATCTGTAGACAAGATGTGAACATATCTAACACCACAATCATCTGTAGACAAGATGTGAACATATGTAACAACAAAATCCTTCATGGTGTCACAATGTAAAATTCCATGTGCAGTCTGAACTTCTATTTCAACGTGTCTGTAAATGAATATCTTACTTCAGTCTGTAGTATCAATAAGAAAAACAAGAAATTTGACATATTTTATTTATGACCCTCTTTAATTTATGAACAATTATTCCATTGTAGAAGATTTGTAGATCTTATAAATATTCATGGAAAAATAAAACAAAACAAAAAATCATCCAGGAGTAGAAAATAAACAGTTCATTATAATGAAACATCTTAAACTCATAGAAAAGAATTTAACAAGCATACTCTATACAAGCATACTCTACACAAGCATACTCTACACAAGCATATTCTAGAGAGTATTTTAAAGCATATCAAATGAAACATTTCTCTTTCATAACAGATGAACTTAAAATACAACAAACAAGTAATATAGAAAAAATAATCCAAAATAAAATAGTTGAAATGGGAATAAAAACCCAGAAGAATGAAAGATTATCATCAATGCACAATTGACAGATTCAATGTTTGTCTTGTCTATATACCTACCCTAATGTCATTTCTTTAGACAACTTAGTCTGGAAGACAAGTTGAATGAATAATTGGATTACTTGCCAGCTATTCCAATTACTTGCCAGCTATTCAACCGGTAAAGATAACAGTTGAGATGAAATATTTACAGTTCCTATTGTAGCCATTCTGAAGACAGAAGAGACTTCAATCTTATTATGCAATGACCGGTGCATACAATAAAATAATAAACCTTTTGAGCATCTGTTTCCACCAGCAAAAAAATACTTGACACAGTTTGTCTCACTCTGATACCACCCATTAATTGAACTAATTAAACTTATTTAAGGTTTCTGCCAAGGTAAAAAATTGACATGTGAAAGAATCACACTAAAACAAACTGTCCATGAACTACACATAAAAACATTTCCTTACATTGAAACAAAATGTGTTTGTACAAACCATACTTTAAAATTACAAACAGTTCAACTGCTTAAAATACCCAGATCATAGCAAATGTCTTCATCTCATCCGGCTCAAGCAAGCAATATCCATAGGTACAAGATAATAAATGTATAATATTTTACAATCTCAATGTTGGTTTGAAAAGTTGTCAATACTTGTACTCATAAAACAAATGATGTCAGTGTCAATGGGACTTGCTAATATTTGTGCACTGCACACAGGGACCTGCTAATATTTGTGTACACATTCCTTTTACAAGAAACACATTTGTATAAGATGTTCTGTTCCAATGTAGGAGGTATGACTATGACAATAAATTCTGTTTGCAAATAAGTCAATCTTGTATCTAATTGCAAACAACTTAATTATAATTAAATTTTGTTTAATACTTAAAGGAGCAATTTAAAAATAGCATTAAATGCACAAAATGTATATATAAATGATAACATGTAAATAATAATGCAGTAAATGTATAAGATATAAACAGGCTATTAGTTAGCCCGTCAGGACGGTTACGTCCTGTCAGACTAACTAATACCCTGTTTATATCTTATACATTTACTAACTTAAAAGCCTTTGTTGCAGTCTCATCCCTATTATTTTAAATAATACAGTGTTTTAATGTACATTTCAGATAGTTTATAAAAAAATCTATTAAATTGATAATAGTCGTAACCCACTAGAAAGTTTTAAACTTCACAAAATAATTGTTATAAAATGTGATATGTTAATAACATATTTAGTGAATATCATTGTATTCATGCATTAAGGAAATGGCTACTAAATTTTTTGCACACACATTAAACCATTTTCATTAACTGTAGTTTAAATTAAGTCTAACAATTCTGCGTGTCAAATTTAGCTTGGATGATTCTGAAGATTTAATGTCAATAATTAATTATTCTATTTCATCAGGGGAAACAACTCTGTGACAACAACTTTTACCTTAGCTTTTATTGAAGCGGCTGGTTTCCCACTGCTGTTACAACACATGAAAACATTAAATATAGCTAAACATTCAAATGACAGTTAAGTATTTGTAATAAATTTATCAAATTACCCTGTAGAATGGAAAATAAAAAACCAAAAATTACTTTTGCAAATCTCTAACAGAAAAGTTGTGTACAATCAGAACAAGTCAGATAATATCAAGCACAGGTGTATAATATACCATCATAAATACCATGTACACATGTACCATCATAAATACCATGTACACATGTACCATCATAAATACCATGTACACATGTACCATCATAAATACCATGTACACATGTACCATCATAAATACCATGTACACATGTACCATCATAAATACCATGTACACATGTACCATCATAAATACCATGTACACATGTACCATCATAAATACCATGTACCATCATAAATACCATGTACACATGTACCATCATAAATACCATGTACACATAAAGCAAAGAATCCCTCAATTACAAGAAGGCCATACAAACAATTTCAGAAACTCAAGTTTCATTAAATATAAAACAAATTGCTTCAATGTGAAGACAGGCTACTATTTAAATGCATAGACCAAACAATATAAAAACTTTTTTTTACATTTATAGAGAAAGTAGATTTTTAACAATTAAAGATCCATGGAAAGAGCTGCAAGTCCAAGAAATAAATGACAAAGTCTAATTAATATAAATAACTTAATTCTGAATGGGAATTTGAATCTTCATTTCAATGCAGACTTCCTTGATGGCCTTCAGTAGTGACTTCATGTCGTCAGCATGAAGGTCACCAATGGTTCCTATTCTGAAGCAGTCGATGTCTAAAACTTTTCCTGGGTAAATGACGAGATCTGTGGAGTGAAAAAATGGGATTTTAGCCGTTCATCTATCATGACATCTGCTTACCTGATGTGTGGGGAGAAAAACAGTGACAGCATTTCTGAGGTCAACAACTTTCTTCTCAGTGTTTAACTTTATGGAAACACATGACTCGCATGACCTAGCCAGACAGACAATAACCTAGCCAGACAGACAATGACCTAGACAGACAGACAATGACCTAGCCAGACAGACAATAACCTAGCCAGACAGACAATGACCTAGCCAGTCAGACAATAACCTAGCCAGACAGACACTACAAATATCAAGATGACTATAATTATCTGTTACATGACAATGTTTCTGGTTCTGATGTCACAAAAGATATTTCTTTGGACCTTCACAACTAAAATGATCCTCAGCATTGAACTGTACACCTACAGGACTGTGCTTGGTTACAAGGTGCTTTGAACAATTGAGAGAATGAAGTCAAAGACGCACCAGTAGATTTTGGTGGAAGATATTTACTCAAAGTGTGCTGTGCCTAGTCTGGCTGGACTTTTGAACAACTTGCGCAGTGTTGCCAGAAAAGACTGGTCAAACTAGATAGTGTGAAGATGCAAAATAAGGTTCTTTACTGTGTCATATTTCTTAGGTATTTAATCCAAAATTCTGCAATGGAGTTAAAAACTCTTGTTTATTATCTGCCTTCATGAGCACACAGAAGCTAGATGTGATAAGTTTATGGTTCTCTGATGTGGCACACAGAAGCTGGATGTGACAAGGTTATGGCTCTCTGATGTGGCACACAGAAACTGGATGTGACAAGTTTATGGCTCTCTGATGTGGCACACAGAAGCTAGATGTGACAAGTTTATGGCTCTCTGATGTGGCACACAGAAGCTAGATGTGACAAGTTTATGGCTCTCTGATGTGGCACACAGAAGCTAGATGTGACAAGTTTATGGCTCTCTGAGAAGGCAGAAATTGGAAATAGAGGAAAGAGAATTTTGTTTAAATGTTGGAAGAGCTGGCAAACAGGGACTCACTAACAGAATACTGTATATCATGTATCATAAAGCATTGTAGATGATTAAACAACAGAGAATAAGAGAACAATGGTGGTGATCCCAAGAGATGTGTTGTGGTGATCCCAAGAGATCCATGGTGGTGATCCCAAGAGATGTGTGGTGGTGATCCTAAGAGATGTGTGGTGGTGATCCCAAGAGATCCATGGTGGTGATCCCAAGAGATGTGTTGTGGTGATCCCAAGAGATGTGTGGTGGTGATCCCAAGAGATGTGTGGTGGTGATCCCAAGAGATCCATGGTGGTGATCCCAAGAGATGTGTTGTGGTGATCCCAAGAGATGTGTGGTGGTGATCCCAAGAGATGTGTGGTGGTGATCCCAAGTGATGTGTGGTGGTGATCCCAAGAGATGTGTTGTGGTGATCCCAAGAGATGTGTGGTGGTGATCCTAAGAGATGTGTGGTGGTGATCCCAAGAGATGTGTTGTGGTGATCCCAAGAGATGTGTGGTGGTGATCCTAAGAGATGTGTTGTGGTGATCCCAAGAGATGTGTGGTGGTGATCCCAAGAGATGTGTTGTGGTGATCCCAAGAGATGTGTGGTGGTGATCCTAAGAGATGTGTTGTGGTGATCCTAAGAGATGTGTTGTGGTGATCCCAAGAGATGTGTGGTGGTGATCCCAAGTGATGTGTGGTGGTGATCCCAAGAGATGTGTTGTGGTGATCCTAAGAGATGTGTTGTGGTGATCCCAAGAGATGTGTGGTGGTGATCCCAAGAGATGTGTGGTGGTGATCCCAAGTGATGTGTGGTGGTGATCCCAAGAGATGTGTTGTGGTGATCCCAAGAGATGTGTTGTGGTGATCCCAAGAGATGTGTTGTGGTGATCCTAAGAGATGTGTTGTGGTGATCCCAAGAGATGTGTGGTGGTGATCCCAAGAGATGTGTGGTGGTGATCCCAAGAGATGTGTGGTGGTGATCCCAAGTGATGTGTGGTGGTGATCCCAAGAGATGTGTTGTGGTGATCCCAAGAGATGTGTTGTGGTGATCCCAAGAGATGTGTTGTGGTGATCCTAAGAGATGTGTTGTGGTGATCCCAAGAGATGTGTGGTGGTGATCCCAAGAGATGTGTGGTGGTGATCCCAAGAGATGTGTGGTGGTGATCCCAAGTGATGTGTGGTGGTGATCCCAAGAGATGTGTTGTGGTGATCCCAAGAGATGTGTGGTGGTGATCCTAAGAGATGTGTGGTGGTGATCCCAAGAGATGTGTTGTGGTGATCCCAAGAGATGTGTGGTGGTGATCCCAAGAGATGTGTTGTGGTGATCCCAAGAGATGTGTGGTGGTGATCCTAAGAGATGTGTGGTGGTGATCCCAAGAGATGTGTGGTGGTGATCCCAAGAGATGTGTTGTGGTGATCCTAAGAGATGTGTTGTGGTGATCCCAAGTGATGTGTGGTGGTGATCCCAAGAGATGTGTTGTGGTGATCCCAAGAGATGTGTGGTGGTGATCCTAAGAGATGTGTTGTGGTGATCCCAAGAGATGTGTGGTGGTGATCCCAACAGGCAATTAGACAATACAGCAATTAACAATAATATAATAGCAGCTTGGGGGAGGGGGGAGAGGGTGCCCTGATCAGACTTTCTATACTAAACTAATTTATAAATCTTATCTTTAATGTAATTGTATAATAAATTGGCGGTTGGATAACGAAGTCAATAGTGTGCTCGCCTCACAAGCTGAGGGGCGTGGGATCTAGCCCACGTTAAAGCCACAATAAAAATGATGATGAATGACTATCGCTAAAAAAAGCCTCCGCTGACTTGGAGAGGAGATGGGCGCCGCCAGGTCTACCAAGCCCCGAGAAAGTTCTAATGGAAACATTAGAACCCCTTATGACCATGAGGTTATGGGACACAAAAAAACAAATAATAATAATAATAAATTGGCAGACACTTGCACCTGATTGAACATCTTCCATGGATTATATTTTAAGCGATTTAATTAAGATTTAATTGTGTTATTAGCATTGGAAAAAAAATTATTGATTCAAAACATGTATTCATAAAATAATGGTCAAATAACTAGGCTCAGAATATGGACTAACCACAGACAAACACACATAACTTTATAATAACCAGACAACTAACTGGGCTATATTTATTATTATTTATGATATGACTAGCCACAGACAAACACACATCTAGCCACAGACAAACACACATCTAGCCACAGACAAACACACATCTAGCCACAGACAAACACACATCTAGCCACAGACAAACATACATCTAGCCACAGACAAACACACATACATTTAACATTAAGTCTGTTTATGGTATGACTAGCCACAGACAAACACACATCTAGCCACATACCTTTATCGTTAAGTCTGTTGTAAAACTCTGTGAAGTTGAAGTTTGAGTCCTTGGGGTACAGATATGAAGTGATGATATAACCGGCGATCTTTTCATCCAGTAGCTCTTTAAATCCAAGTTCTGACATTCCTTTCTTCAAGATTGTGCGGTTATTGTCATATCTGAAATAAATTTAAAAATGAATCATTTGTTTATAATTAACAGCAAATTTTAGCAATGGACAACCGGAAGCATTTTTGATGCAGGCATAAGTAGGGCACAATAAAAGTGACCATTTCCTCTAACCTTCTTTCTGTTTGATGCAGGCATAAGTAGGGCACAATAAAAATGACCATTTCCTCTAACCCTCTTCCTGTTTGATGCAGGCATAAGTAGGGCACAATAAAACTGACCATTTTCTCCAACCTTCTTTCTTTGACTCAAATAGTTGTATGAAATGAAGATAACTGCATACCTAAGTAGTTCTTACACTTTTTATTCTTATTCATCTATTGCAGGGGTCGGGAAACCATGGCTCGGGAGCTATATGTGGCTCTATTGATGGCTGCATCTGGCTCGCAGACAAATATTCGATTATAAAAAAAAATATTCTTAAGACTCCTTTCATCTACATATTAATTGCATATAAAAATTATCTAAATCAGCTAAATGTGAAAATGCATTGGAAATACAATCTTATCCCTGCAACAAGTAGTGTTTGCATTGAAAACAAGGTAGAACTCTTCATCGTTGACATTATAAAAGGTCATTACATTACTAAACTTTGAAAAACAGGGAAAGCTCAAAGATACGTGCACATCATGTGACCCTGCTCAACATCTTAATATTCAGCAGCTAGCAGGCTTCACGTCTAATCTGCAGTCATTTAAAGCGCGCTTTAGAGAATTTGGCCCGCACATCCGTCTTTTTAAGTTCATCAGCCATCCACACGAGTGTGCGGTGGACAGCACTGACCTGAGTAGCATCTCCGGTTTCTTCGTTAGAGATTTTGAGCTCCAGGCTGCTGACCTGAAGGCCTCAGACATTTGGGTGAATAAGTTCAAGTCCCTGAATGAAGATTCAAAAAGACTTGCACGACAGCAAGCAGAGTTGGCGAGCCAACACAAGTGGGCAGAAATGAAGGAAAAAAACACTTCAATACGCAGACCAGCTGTTTGTCATAACTTAGAACGCGCTTCCCGTCACATACCACACACTGCAGCATGTGAGTATTGCTGTACTGCCAATGTTTGGCTCTAATTATGCATGCGGCAGTCTTTCTCACATCTAAAGAACTTTAAGATGAACCAGTGATCACGTTTAACGGATGCAAGTCTCAACGCCTGCATAAAGTTTAACCTCACCGCGTATGAACCAGACTACAAAGCCATCAGCAAAATCATGCAGCACCATAAGTCGCATTAATTTTTAAGAAACACTTTATTGATTAGCAACAGCATGACACTGTTATTAAAAATAACTCAGAGACATGATTACTGTACTTTTAGTGTTGAAGTTACATAAAATGTTTTATTTTTCTTGAATTTTTAGTTTTAAACATGATGTATAGCTCTCACAGAATTACTTTTCAAAATATGTGGTGTTTATGGCTATCACAGACAAAAAGTTTCCCGACCCCTGATCTATTGTATAGCATAAGGCCTTTCCAAATTTGTATAAAAAACAGCAATAAATTTAATAAACATAATTTTTAATTTATAAGAACAAAGCTTTCTCACTTTTCGTTAGACTTATGGGATCATTTAAATTTTATAAAACCTAAGTTTTTACTAAGGTTGTTAACGGTTAACCGGTCCTCAGATCAAGACCGGTCCCGTTTAATCAGGACCGGTTAACCACAACTTCAATAAGCCTGTATTAGCGTATTATCCAGAGTTCATTTTTGTTGTGTTATGGTTAAGATGCAGGGCAGAATACGAGACTAAGGTGAGCGACGGTGACTTCAAATCGCTTTCTCCAAATTCCGGTATTTAAATAATATACAAGTCATCACTATTAGTTTAGTTCGCCTACGGCTAAGGAATGTTTTTTTTAAATTTTAATTTGCTTAGTTGTCGAGGCACTGTACGAGAGCTAACACACAGTGCGCGTTTGATGTGAACAACTGTCAAGGCCGCGACTTTTACGAGAGTCATTTTGATAGATGTAGCAAAGATACCGGGAGATTAATCGGTCCTCAAATTCGAGTTCGGTCTATTAGTGACAGTTTTCCTGCAAGTCAAATGCATTTGACGTAAGCTTACCACATTAATATCAAAACTGATATTTTCTTTTAAAAATGTAATTGTTATGCGTTGGAAGGGGAGTACGGCGAGTGTAGCTCAAACCCTATTACTATTGGAACAGGAAAAATGGGGGGAACGTTGTGTGCGCCGCAAAAGTCAATAATTCTGGTGAGTTGACGATTGAAAAATAATATGGTATTTAAATAAATTCCATTTTATCATCACTGTTTACTCCGTAAGCTTTATAATTTTATTATTATTATTTTTTAATTCACGAGTTGACCGGCATCACACACAACGTCACAACGGACGAGGCGAGGCATGGGTTTTTTAAACTAAGGAAAACTAACTTGCTAACTTTAAAAAACTGTTTAACCGGTCCTCTTATTTAGAACGGTTAATGACGAGTCCTCAAAAAAATAACCAAAAAAAACAGAATTAAAAATTGACTATAAACCATCACTGTTTACTTAATTATTAGGATTTTTTTTTATTTTAATTAAAATTCCCTGAATTGAGGGCATCGCGAAAAAGAGCTAAACGCAAGCGGGGGAAGCGGGCTTTGATGCCACCATCAGACGACGCGAGGGAAAACTTTCTCTCGGTTCTCAAAACATAAGGCATATAGGGACCCCGTGTCTGTCTTTTTTTGAACGGTTAACCGGTCCTCAAAAACGATCGGTCTTAACAACCTTAGTTTTTACAATTTTCTTTTCTATTTACATTTGAATGAATTGAATTTATTGAAAGGTAATTAAATTCAGAATATTTTAATCCTTTATTCATTAATATTGTATAATTAGACTCATAAAAAAAGTATTAGAGACATCATGAATAAATTAGTTTTCAATATAACCAGGCAGTCAACCTACATATATTTCTAAAGAACCAAATATTGTGCACAAATTCCTTGATGGAAGGATTTTAATTGTACAGTTAAAAATTTTAAATTCTCCATTTTTACATATAATTTTCAGCTATATAGAGGATGGAGTTAAAAGCAAAAAAAAACTGGCCATAATAAAAAACAAGAAAAATTAACTCTAACCTTTTGGCTCTTCCTTGAACTCCGCCTTCTTGCTCAAACTCAATCAGAGCCTGTTTGAAGGCCAGCATGGAGTGTGTGGCCGGTGTGAACCGGAACTGGTTGGTCTTGTCAAGTTGCTTGACCTGGTCATAAAGGTCCAAGGCCAGACTTCTGGAGTTACCTGTAAAAAGTAAGCAGCAGTGCTAACTATCCGTACAATTCATCGGATAAAATGAGATATTCCATAAATATCAAGCTGTCCTTGTAATGTAGAATACACCTTACTGCTGATTGGTTGTGTAGAATACATCTTACTGCTGATTGGTTGTGTAGAATACATCTTACTGCTGATTGGTTGTGTATAATACATCTTACTGCTGATTGGTTGTGTAGTTTCAAAGTCATACATTTGTAAACACACCCCAACAAAATCACATTTTAGGTTACAATGGAATATATCTTGTTTGAGCGAACATCTTGAATGATACACAAAAAATACACAAATGGTTGCTAGGGAAAAATTGTTCCTTATAACAATGTAGGTAAATGGTTGCTAGGGAAAAAGTGTTTGTCTTAACAACAGCCAGGGGACAAATGATGGCATTTTCTGCTGTGTGTTAACATTTCACAGGTATTGAGAGAGGACTATTTGACCTACAATACTAACAAATAAATAAGGCCAACAATTTGACCTACAATACCAACAAATAAATAAGGCCAACAATTTGACCTACAATACTAACAAATAAATAAGGCCAACAATTGGACCTACAATACTAACAAATAAATAAGGCCAACTATTTGACCTACAATACTAACAAATAAATAAGGCCAACACCTGATTAGTTTTTGACTTTTAGAATCGGTCACTAAAACAGCTACTGGACATACCTTTACATTGGTCAAGGACACTGTTTCTTGCCAGGACAAAAGCAAAACCTGGGACTCCTTGAAGACATTTATTGGCTGAGCTTATCATAACATCGATGCAGCTCTTCTCGAGGTCAAGGGGTACAGCACCAAAGCTACTGACGGCATCGACTAAATAGATTGAGCCTGATGGGTGAAGATAATTTTTACACAAAATTTTAATGAGACATTTTCAGTCACATAATAATAACCACAACAAAAATGTGTTTCTAAAACAGGCCACCAATTACATTTACCTCAAGGCCACCAATTACATTTACCTCAAGGCCACCAATTACATTTACCTCAAGGCCACCAATTACATTTACCTCTTGGCATTTGGAATAATTCAGATCTTGAAAATTGTGTTGACATTCTCAGACATTATGACTCAGTGACAACGTTGACATTCTCAGACATTATGACTCAGTGACAACGTTGACATTCTCAGACATTATGACTCAGTGACAACGTTGACATTCTCAGACATTATGACTCAGTGACAACGTTGACATTCTCAGACATTATGACTCAGTGACAACGTTGACATTCTCAGACATTATGACTCAGTGACAACGTTGACATTCTCAGACATTATGACTCAGTGACAACGTTGACATTCTCAGACATTATGACTCAGTGACAACGTTGACATTCTCAGACATTATGACTCAGTGACAACGTTGACATTCTCAGACATTATGACTCAGTGACAACGTTGACATTCTCAGACATTATGACTCAGTGACAACGAGAAAAGTTGAATAATCCACACAGACACAGATGTTCCATCAAATGGTTGAAAAGTCCAACTAATGCTCAAGGTCAAGGTCTCCATTGTCACTTTTAGTTAATGACTAGTCATCCATAAATATAACATAAATGAGCTATTTATATCTTATGAAAATGTTATCAAATTTTACTGATGGAGTGAATTCTTGAGTACAACTCACCTGGAGACAACTCCCTCACAATGTTGCCCACTTCCAACACTGGGTTGATGACCCCTGAGCTTGTCTCACTGTGAACAATGGCCACCAGATCGTAGCGGGTCTGTCCGCTAAGGGCGTCCTCCACCACGTCAGGCTCAACTTGTCTGTCTTCTCTGAAACTCTGAACATCACAGCTGATTCCAGCAGCCTCGCAAATCTTTGCCATTCTTTTACCATAAGCCCCGTTTTCTATTATCAGAGCCTGTGAAGAATAACAAAATAGAAAACAAAATATATCAAATATCAAGCCCAAAGTGAGTCTAAAATTCAGTTAAATGAAATTTTGAAGTATATTTAAATGACATTTTGAAGTCTGTTTAAATTAGGGAACAGCTGGATAGGGTTTTTTACTATTTGCCGGATCCGGATAGTTTGGCCATGATATTTGCAGAATCTGGCTTCCGGATATCTCCACATTTAAGTGTAAGAGCTAAGAGGGTGTACTTTACTACTTTATATCTAGTACTTAATACTATGTATTAAAATATTTATTATCCAACTAATGGATAGTAGCTGCTATCTAAAATGACGGCTTGTGACACTGTCAAAGTCAACGATGAACATTTTACAATGAATTGAATTAACGAACTTGAACCAAGTTCAACAAACTTTGTAGTACAAGTATGTACCAAGCGAACAGTGTTGTACTTAGTGTGTAGTGTGGTGTACAAGAAGTCGTGATCTAGAGCCATAATAAAAACTGTTCTTTTATTCAGACGTTTCACGTTAAAAATATTTTGTTAGTTAACTTAGTTTGTTATCTTACGTAGTAAAGTAATATCTATAATTGTAACTTTTTAACTTAATATTTTTTTCTCGTATTGAAATTGATTGTTTGACTATATTTTGCATGGCTTTGAATGATTGAAATCAAGGCTTGTTAATTTGTTAATTTTGTTCTATATTAATAATTTAATGTATAACATAACTTTTTACTTAACTTATTTTGTATAATTATAATATTCACAATAGACTAGAGTTTTAAAATTATATGGGTGAATAAGATATAACACGTGAGACAAGCAACATTTTTATTTTTAAGTTCGCAAATCAAATCACAATTGCAAATGTCATTTAAAGTTCAACTAAAAAGAAACAACAAAGAATAATAAATTATGACAATGATATAACATATATCATATTAGTAAAATGTTTTGATGTAAATACTGAATTTAAAGAATTGAATAATTGACTAGTGTAAGCGTACTAGTCAATGACAAAGAAGTTAAAAACGAAAGCCAACACTCAGCCTGTCCAAGTTGCCGAGGCTCCAGTTTAACTATAAAGTTTATAGTATAAACTAATAATTATAAATTAAACCTAAAATGATTATTTTTAACATAAAATTAATATTTGTAAAACATAAAATTAATATATCAGCTATAACAATGAACATAATTTAATGACATGAGTAAATAAAATAGTTACTAATTAGTAGTTACTAGTTAAGTTGTAACAAAGTACATTGTACTCAGCAGTATTTGTTACCTTTAAGTTTGTAGTTTGTTTTTACATACTATCCGGATCTGCCATAAGTATTTGCCGAATCCGGATAGTGGCAAAAATCAGTTCAGATACCCGACTGTCCCCTAGTTTAAATGACACCTTGAAGTCTATTTAAATGACACTTAAAGTTTAGTTAAACAGTGCCAGTTTGTCAAAGAAGGATTGTATGGCTTCTGTCCATCCTCAAGGGACGATGGCGTTGACTCCTGTTCCTCTTCCTCTCTCCATGCAGATAGTGATTCCAAGGAACAGCATAGCTGATACAACAAGGTGCCATCTGCGTCGCAGGAGTTTCCAGAGATATAGCGCATTCACAATAGTACTGCCTAAGGGACTCCGTCTCCTGATTTTCTGGGAGGGTTTACTCCCTTAGTCTCTCCATGAACAGTTGTAGCCGCGAGACCGCGGAGGTTTGAGATTGGAGTTTCCCTCTCCTAGATGAGCTACCTATCAAGGTTTATGAGCCCCATCTGCCCATTGTTGAGCAACATACACATTAACATATAAATATAAGACGCAAACTACTGGAAGCACTTGCTCAAATCGATTTTTAGCAGCCTCTCCCATTTTATTGATACGTACAAACATTTGTATGAGCTTGGATTACCTTGGCTCCCTCTCTAGGTAACACCGTCTGAAATGATGCATCAACAGCAAATGTTCCACTGCCTTGAATAGGGATGCAGCTAAAGTCTTTGTTTGATACACCTAAAACAAATTGTATGTGACTACATAAAACATTAAATACATATGACACTTTAAAAAAGTGATTACATCTTATTAGGGCTGCGGAATTAAATGATTATTTTCTCAATTGATCGTTAAAAATTTTTAACGATTAAATTATTTTTTAACGATTAATGGACCCATCCGTTACAAATTATTGGAAGTAAAAAAAATAAAAAAATATTAAAAATAGCGGCCGATAAATAATAAAAATTTCCTGATGATTAGACGTACATTTTGGTTTTAAACTATTGACTGATGGGAATGTTCAAAATGTTAATAAAGTTTATTGTATGCATTGTGAGAAATCGTTTGCCTACGCTGGTTCTAAAACTTCGCTTACTTATCAAACCAAATGAAAAGCGTATTAAGCTAATTGCAGTAATGGAGTCTGACACAGAGAAAGAAAATGACGAAAGCTCTTCTGATGAATTACTGCGTTACAAAATGGAGATGAAAGTTTCTGAATCCATTAACCCCCTACAATGGTGGAAACTTAATAAACACCGATATCCGATAAAGTCATTCCTTGCCAAGACCATTTTGTGCATACCAGTTATTTCAGTTCCAAGTGAATGATTGTTCAGCTCGGCTGGTTATATTGTCAATTAGACCCGCTCATTACTTGAAGCAAATAATGTCAACACACTTGTCTTTTTGCGTAGTTGGTTAAAAGATAACATATAAAGGAAACATTCCGGTGTTATTTTGATTTCAACAAAAACGTTAAATAAGTGTTACCTATGGCATCATAAATTTTAATTTTTGGCTTTAATCAAAATTAAAGATTAATTAATCATTACTTTTTCAAAAGTTAACGATTAAATTTAAATTAATCGTTAACAGCCATACTTCTTATATATCTTTAGGGATTCCTAAGCAATGTTCCCTCTAATGTTCCCTCTAATGTTCGTTGGTCTGTGCGCAAAGTAAGAAAACTCGTGTGCAAAGTTGCACAGCGTTCATTTTGTGTGCAAAATTTTACAAAATTTGCTGCGCTGTAATCTAAATTGCTGCGTGGCGTTGGTCAGATATCATATCTGCGCGGCCACGCAGCTTAAAGGGAACATTGCTCCTAAGTCTACAACTTTAACAAATATGATAAGAGGACATGACAGATCATCAAAATCTTCTGGGACTCTTTTCATCCCATGCATTTACTTTAATTTTAATGAATTCTTAATTATTTTAATGATGTGAACATGATGAGAAATAATACGTGTCAAGGCGGAATATTTTAAGCCAATACAATTTTTAATAAAATGTATATGTTAACCACATAGCTATACCAGTCAGCAAATTGTTTTTGTTACCATTTACTTGACCAGAAAACACAGCTTTCATAATTAAAAATCTATTTCCCTACTTTATGTCCTTGTTGAGGGGTTTTTACAAATAGTTTACATGTACCTTATAAGTACCAGTTTCATTCATATAAAATAAAAGCTGAAAATTTGGAAAGCACCATCGATTCTAATTTTAGCAAATTAAAATAAACACAGGATGATACATAAATTTAAATAAATTTTGTAAGAAGAGCACTTAAAAGTGTTTTGTAGTTTGTAGTAACACACACTCACACATGGTAAAAATATCTATTTCTTTTTTATACAAACAAAAAACAACACTTTACCTGCAATTTCTAAAATCTTTGTTCGAATAAATTTTATACATTCAATAAATTCTTTGTCTCTTGAGCCAACATCTCGCAACATTGCTTCCTTTACAGTCATTGTTACACCTAATGGGCCCGGTGTAAATAAAACCTTGTCTAGAATAAAAATACAAAAGTAAAATTACAGTAAAATTCTTGAAATACAATCAGTGATGTAGAATTACAGCCCTACACATCTTGAAATACAATCAGTGATGTAAAATCAACTTTGATAAAGTTGACAGATACAGTGATCTGAAATGATGCATTTGAATTGACAAATTATTGTACAGTAGACCAAAAACAAGCAGCTTTTTAGGTTAGGTTAACCTTTCTTTTCTATCATCAAACAATGAAAAAATAAATGCATTCACAAATACCCAAAGTATTATTATATAGTATAGGCCTAATTACTAATGAAATGAATAGTCAGCCTAAATCAACAAAAGAATAACTGGAAATCAATGGTTAAAAGAAATATTATAAGAGGACATGACAGACCATCACAATCTTCTGAGACTCATCTCATCCCATGAATTTACTTTAATTTTAATGAAATTGAATTCTTAAGACTTAGACTTAATAATTATATTTAACCCTACCAGGTCCGAGCTCCCCCAGCTAATTTGCCCCTATACCTGGCCTCCCCAGCAAAAACAAATAAATGTACATGGGTTATGAATTTGCTAGTATCATGAAAACCAGTGGTCAGAATGAGCTCAAACTTTTAGATTTAGCAGGAAATAGGCCTACATTCTATCCAATGTTCCATTTAATCTAACCGACGCCGCGCAGCAGTTTATAATTACTGCACATCAGATTTAGTAAAAAACATTATTTAAAAATGGATGCTGTGCAACTTTGCACCTATGTTCCCTCTGAGCTGCGAAACCACGTGGCCGCGAAGGTTTTTGACCAACACCGCGCAGCAGTTAAGAATTACAGCGCAGCATTTTATTTTATTTTTTTTAAATTTTATTTTAGAAGAAAATAATTTTTTAATTAGTTGAACAGTGCTTCCATCTAACGCCAGTATTGCGCATTGGAGTGGCAGCTTCCCAGCAGGATGAGCCATGCTTTACACAGAGGTACTTTTTACACATAGAGCACCTGTCGTTGCTCTGACCTTCTTATGTTGGTTGTACTTGTATGCTACACTAGGGTATGCTCTGTTGTATTGAAGGTGTTTTTCTAAGCAGACAGTGCAGACATGTTTGGAAGCAGTCGCTTCTGGAATTTCAGGCCAGTGGTTGCCTGGTGTGTGGCGTTGGGGGCATGGTATCATTTGTCCTTGGCGGCGCATGGCTGTTGAGCGGTAATTGCCAATCAGGTAAATGCAGAGTTTCTGGATATATATGTAGTGTAAAACATGGGCTTTTTGTCAGCTGCTTCTAGTTTAAACACATAGATAACAAATGAATTGTAGCAGGCCCACATAAAGAATTTGATGAAAAGGCGACGGGGCCACCGGTAATGACGGCGTGATCGATGGAGGCGCTGCATTTGATCATTTTTGTCACAACCGCCCATGTGGCGATTGTAGTCCTGGACGAGCTGTAGCATCGGAACTTCATCAAGTGTTCCATCTTTGTTTCTTCTGTTTGCTACTCCTATTTGTTTTGGGTCATGAAAGTTTGAGATGAATGCAATTGGTCTCCGATCCTGCCATACCATACAGCTTATGCTGCCCTGACATCGATAGCGACTTTCACCACTCGCAACCTTGTCCAACTTCTTCAAGGACACTAAAAATCAATGTAATCACGGAAAAAACCATTTGTAAACACTAATCTTGCAGCAAAGGTGAGATTTAACGATGATTGGCTGTTATTTTTAGTACTTCTTCAAGGGATATCCCTAAAACCTAGAATTCGGTAACTCGTTATATAGTAATTAAATCTATTACCTAAAATTTGGTAACTCCACCTGGTAGGGTTAATGACATGAACACGGATGAGAAATAATACAATCACATAAGTCATAAGATTCACAAATCACTTACCATACTAAATCACTAAACAAAAATAATAACTTATTAGTAAGTTATTAGTAGTAGGCCAGTAGGCTTAGGCTTAATCAAGTTAATTAAATATGAAAATGTTACTAATAAATAATAGTAATTTATAATGTCATGTCTACATAATAGTAATAGTTAATAATATATTTTTTATATAGTCATTTAATAGTAAAATAGTTTCATTTGTTCTTAATTCTTACCTTTGATGCCTTTGTGTTGTCTAGCTCTGTTAGCAGACGTTGACACCATTCTTAAGTGAGATTTATTTGAATTTTGGTGGACATGTGAATTTCTGCTTGAAAGAATTGTGCAAATTAAAGGTGCCGTTGAAAGTTGCTTGTGAGCAGATTGTCGGCTTAACAAACTAGAACAACGATGGAGACATTCCACAGCCGTTACAGACATTCTAGAGGCCATACTTTTTTTTTCACGTGGCTCGAATCACTTGCTCTCAAGTGTTCAAACTGGTATACAGGGTAACACTAGCCCGGCGTTGGTCTCCAGAGAATTATATCGTGGCCCACTTTTGTTATCGCCTGTTGTTAACATCGACAACTACCGAATATCCATTCGCGACCCTCTGAGCCAATGATCATGTGATAAATCACGTGACAAGGAGACAAAAAAAATCTTTTCTTCGGTTAATTAGTTTCACATACCTTTCTAATTTACGGCTAAAAAGTCAAGTCTTCCCTAGGTATCCTTGTCGACTTTTTGCTTAAATTTAGTTTTAACGAATCAATTTTGTATTTTGAGCTCTGCCTCGTTTCATGTGGTTGATGTGGGAATTAAGTGTCAGTGGCAAAAATGATATTAAAGAGTTGCCCAGCCCAGGTTCACTTGTAGCCCATGATATGTTCACTTGTTGCCTAGATATGTTTACTTGCTGCCAATTTTCCTCCACGAATGGCCTCTATTTTTCATAGAAGATTTGGGGCAATTTAAAAGTGGGCAGATGACCATCATATCCTGGGTCTGGGTCAGTTGTGTCCATGAACTTGGGGGCCGTCCATAAATGACGTCACGCACCTAGGGGGGGAGGGGGTCACACTTTTGTGACGTTGCGTGACGAGGGGGAGGGAGGGGGGTTGAAGAAATGTGACGTCACATCAAAAGGGTAACTTTAAATAAAACTTCCACTGAAATATTTGGTCGCTTACAATTTATTTAATGACTTTTTTTTTCTTTTTTTTTAAAAAAAAATCAGTGCTTCTCAATGTGCTGGTCGGTAGGCCATCAGACGCTGGTTGGCGTATGCTATCAAGACACGAAAATTAAATCTAATTATAATCCTTAAGTTTGAGAATCCACAAGATAACCTATGAAATTGTTACACTGCGTCGTTTGATGTTGACATCAAAGCATTTGTGATCTAACCGCAGCTCCGTTTGGTTCTCTCCCGTTACCACAAAATATACAAGTTTATGTATGCGTTACCCCCCCCCCGACTCTAGGTCCTGCTCACGTGACTCGGGGATTTGGGGGAGCGTCTTTAGCACCCCTCCCCCCCCCCGAAAATGCTACTGGTGAGTTTTACAAGCATGACAAGTGTCTAAAAATGATTTGAATAGGATTATGTGTAGATATTTTAAGTCAAAACGACACGGAATATCCTTTTTCTTTAAAAGGGGAGAGGGGGAGGGCATCTATTTGATAGAATTAAAAACGTTTTAAGTTTGATATAATTGTTCGATGGTTTTTTTTATAAAACGCCCCTGGCCATTCTAGTCTTCTAGATCAGTGCTTCTCAAAGTGGTGATCCGCGGACCGATGCCAGTCCGTGGGCCATCCGCTGCCGGTCCGCAGATGTTCTCAAAAAAGGACAGAAAAAATTGTCAGTGCAGGGAAAATAGTGCACCGGTCCCTGGTACAATGGAAAAAATTCCTGCTGGTCCGCAATACTAAAAAGTATGAGAAGCTACTACTACTACTATGGCATCCGTCCATCCTCAGGGGATGATGGCGTTTCCTCCTGCCCCTCCACCCCCTCCTCTTTCTCCTGGCCCTTTTCTCCTCGCTCCTGGCTGCAAGGGAAGCTTCCGCGACTAGGATGCCCTCGCGCACTTTTGCCCGCCAGGAGGTGTGCTCCTCAGCAATGGTCTCCCACGTTTTATGGTCAATCTGCGCCAGAGTCATGTCTTTCTTGCAGACATCCTTGAAGCGCAAGCAGGGGCGTCCTCTCTTCCGCATACCAGTTGCCAGCTCGCCGTAAAGCAAGGCTCTTGGAATGCGCTCTTGAGAAGCACTGTTCTAGATATAATGGTAAATGAGCCCATTTAAAATTAGTCAAGTATTCATTAACTTTATTGAATGCATCAAATTCTTGACATTGCAATTCGAGAGGAGAACAAAACAACTTTTCTTCTTAGCTCAGTTTTTAAGGCATTAATTTTAAATATCACAGAAAGGATACGTGATAAAGACAAGCCATGTGGATTAAGATTATTGTCACTCGTGTCAATATAAATGAAAGTAGGGTAGATTTAGGTGTCTTCATATAGTGCGTAGGTAAGAAATCTACATAGTTGTCAAATTTTTAAAAAATGCATTTTCTGGAAAGGAACGTGTTTAATAATGGGCATATGTTCCAAGCGTACACGCACACATGACGTATTTTAATATATCTAGCGGATTGTAGTGGATGTTATATGTCCCAAATGAGTCTGCATTACCCCCAAGAATTCCCTTTTTGACCCCAGATGAGGTTATTTACCTCTGTTCGCCGACCTCTTTCTTACGGGATGACCGTCAGTCAATTGAGGGATTTAAAAAAAAATACATTTTAAAAGTGTTATTTTAAAATAATTTTTTTTCTAAACAAAGACGTTAACCGTGATGATCAATAGTCAATGTTTAATTTATATTCATTAAAATAAAATATAAGCTAATGATGTTAACACAGTTCGTTTTCTGAAGGCCGGTTAAACGTTTTTTAAAAAATGCTTCACGCGGGTTACGATATTACAATTTAGATCTTCACTAAATAAATAATAAATACTTAAATGACAATAAAAGTGATTTGAAATAAACTTATTTTCAAATAGAAAATAAATTTGTTGTTTTTTTTTGTTTTTTTTTGTTTTGGTCAAAGATTTGTGACGTATTTTTAGAGGTGGGGTCTAACTTTTTGTGACGACGCGTGATGAGGGGGGGGGAGGGGTCAAAAATCGGCCACAATGGCGTGACGTCATTTATGGACGGACCCAATATAAATAAACATTTATAAAAATACAATATACTTTTTTTAAAGGCCACAATAAAGTTATTGAGGTTGCAGGTCCCCCCCCCCAATGAGACAAATCATATCCCAAATTTACACCCAAAAAACATTACCAATTAATATGCGTTTTTTATGTATAAAATAGTGTCTCACCCGTCAAAAATGACGGAAGTTTTCAAATAAATACACATCAGATTTAAAAATAACGTAATACAGACCTTTCATTTATTTTATTTAATTGTATTCATTTATTTCCATACAAATTCGATCGCAGCGCCACCTAACAGCACTATAAAACAAAATCGATCGCAGCGCCACCTAACAGCATGAGTGCATGACATCCATACAGACAACGGGAATTATGTATATTTTAGGGCTGTTAACGATTAATTTAAATAAATCGTTAACTTTTGAAAAATTAACGATTAATTAATCGTTAATTTCGATTAAAGCCAAAAATTAAAATTTATGATGTCATAAGTAACACTTATTAAACGTTCTTGTTGAAAATCTAAATAACACTGGAATGTCTCCTTTGTATGTCATCTTTTAACCAACTTCAACTACGCAACAAGACAAGTGTGTTGGCATTATTTGGTTTAAGTGATGATCGGGTCAAATTGACAATATAACAAGCCGAGCTGAACAATCATTCACATGGAACTGAGGTAACTGGTATGCACAAAACGGTCTTCGCAAGGAATGACATTATCGGATATCGATGTTCATTAAGTTTCCACCATTGTAGAGGGTTAATGGATTCAGGAACTTTCATCTCCATTTTTTAACTCAGTAATTCATCAGAAGAGCTGTCGTCATTTTCTGTCTCTGACTCCATTACTGCAATTAGCTTAATACGATTTTCATTTGGTTTAATAAGTAGGCGAAGTGTTAGAACCATGGTAGGCAAAATTTATCAACATTTTGAACATTACCGTCAATCAATAGTAGGCGAAGTGTTAGAACCATGGTAGGCAAAATTTATCAACATTTTGAACATTACCGCCAATCAATAGTAGGCGAAGTGTTAGAACCATGGTAGACAAAATTTATCAACACTTTGAACATTACCGTCAATCAATAGTAGGCGAAGTGTTAGAACCATGGTAGGCAAAATTTATCAACATTTTGAACATTACCGTCAATCAATAGTAGGCGAAGTGTTAGAACCATGGTAGGCAAAATTTATCAACATTTTGAACATTCCCGTCAATCAATAGTAGGCGAAGTGTTAGAACCATGGTAGGCAAAATTTATCAACATTTTGAACATTCCCGTCAATCAATAGTAGGCGAAGTGTTAGAACCATGGTAGGCAAAATTTATCAGCATTTTGAACATTACCGTCAATCAATAGTAGGCGAAGTGTTAGAACCATGGTAGGCAAAATTTATCAACATTTTGAACATTCCCGTCAATCAATTGTTTGACACCAAATGTTCGTTAAATTCTCAGGAAATTTAATATTTATCGGCCGCTATTTTTTATTATTATTTTGTTTACTTTTTGACATCCAATAATGTGTAAGTGATGGGTCGATTAATCGTTAAAAAAATAATTTAATCATTAAAAAATTTTAACGATTAATCGATAAATTAATGGTTAATTTCATCAGCCCTAATATTGATAAATGCTTTTTTTATAAACAAAGAAATTGTATACATTAACATGTAGATATGACGATTTGGCAGGGGTTGCCAAAGACCATTGGAAAAATATGTTTTTTGTGTGTTTAAATGTGTAAAAATGTGTAAACCTTGCCATGTACATATTTTGTCTATTACTCCATACTAGTCTATAGTCTATTCAGTAACTTTAGTAAGTTTAGTCCGTCGAAAGGGGGTGGCCTCTACGGGGCTCGGCGGATGAGTAGGGTCGTGGGGCACGGACCTGACCGTGACTCGGCGACCTGAAACCAACAACTCCCGGCAGGCAATGCCAAAGAGCTATATGTTAGGTGTTAGGTGTTAGGTGTTAGGTGCTAGTCACATATGATTACAGTCGCTGTACGGATCTTAGACAAAGCATCTAAAATGCAATGTCGATGATGAAAAACAAAGTACCCGTTGAGGGTCGGGTAAATCCGAAGCGACCGTTTCGTCCCCCTCAATTTACTAGCAACGCCATCGAGCGGTGCCGGTTTAGGGCCAGGAGCGCCAGTACGGATTAGCAAAAGGTACCGCGAAGAACGCATTGGACGCCAGCTCCGAGGAAACCTTCCAGTGGGGGTTGCACCCTAGGTATGTCATTGATGATCCCCCGCATAGCGGCAGTCCTAACCATTGAGACTCGTGTGCTTTGCCGGGGTGGCGCCAAAGTGGTAGCCTGTCATAGTAAGGCAATTCCACCCCTCCTTATGAGGTTAACTTAGTGGGAGGCATCTTCGACTTTCTGTCCTGGATTCCCAGGTGGCCGCTTCAGAAGCGACCGCTCTGGGGGGTTTTCCCCAGCTGTCACGTCCTTTTCTGGGGGAGGGGGCCAGATAGCTGGGAGGATCTTCCAGGAAGACCCATGAAGAGCGTTAGGCTCGGGGCTTCTGATTTTCTTCCACATGTAGGATCATTAGTGAGTTTAGTTGTTGTAACTTAATTATGTTTAGCTTTTTATAATGTTTATTTCAACACTATTTTATGAACCCCTCAACAACCGGTAATTATATCAACAGAGAGATGGCGTGTCTGGATGCTCAGAGGTCTGAGCTCAGCAGGCTGGCTAAGTGAGGTAGAAGCTGAACTTCCGCTGCTTCTGGTTCCACACACTGTGTTGTTCGTCCGTCGATTCGACGAAGACCACTCCAGTCATCCGAGGGTTGCTGGGACTGGCTTTGATTGTGGGTGCGCAGATGGCTGATGAGGCCGATCCTAGCACGGAAGGTTCGGGAACAGAAGGGACAAGGGGCGAGTGGGACATCTCCAGGAGGGTTGACAGCATGGGCCTTTCGGGCTTGCCTCATCTTTTCTGCGGAGGTGATCCTGTTTGCCTCGCATGACTTGGCACCTTCGTGGATGGAAGAACGCCAGGTGGAACGGTCCATTGCAGCAAGTTCCCACGTTTCTGGGTTGATGACTGACTTTGTCAGTCACTCCACACACTGTAGTGTAGGGCTGTAGGTCAATATTTCATTGTGCGTGGTATTGAAAGCTATCGTTATAAATTTTTCATTTTAAATTTAAAGTTTTTTAACCAACCGATGGAAATGGAAACATGCAGAGAAGAACATTATGTTTAAGAAAAGAAAATATAGTGACGATTTCTTACAATATGGTTTTACTTCAATAGTTACAGCAGGAATTGAGAAACCGCAATGCGTTATTTGTAATGAAGTTCTTTCAGTCGAATCTATGAAGCCAAACAAACTGAAACGTCATTTTGATAGCAAACACCCAAGTTTTGCGGGGAAGGATACCGAGTATTTTAGAAGTAAAGCTGATGGCGTCAGGAAAGCCAGACTTGACACTGGCGGCAAGTACCACCAACAAAACGTAGCAGCCGTTGAAGCTTCATATTTGGTGGCGCTCAGAATCGCAAGAGCTATGAAACCTCACACCATTGCCGAAGACTTATTGTTGCCAGCGGCCAAAGATATTGTTCGAGTTATGATCGGACACGAATTTGTTAAGAAATTTAGTGCAATTTCCTTATCTAATGACACTGTCCGGAGAAGAATAGATGATATCTTATCTTATCTATACAGACGCTCCTTCTATGCAGAAGATAGTTGCGTCCACAGACCATGACAGATGATCTGTTGGCAAGTGATGCAGCATTCACAGGCCACGGCTTTGTGGGTTCCACGCATTACCCAGCCGCCTAACTACATGTAGTGTTAGGTACCCATTCGGAGCGGGGTGACTCAGGGACGCCCTAGGCCCCGGGAACAAACCCTTGCCTTCACACGGATTCGAACCCGTGACCATCGGTACGACAGTCCAGTGTGCTGCCACTCGACCACCGCTGATATTATTGATCAGGTAATCCAGAAAATAAAATCTGCTCCACTTCCAATATTTAGCATCCAGCTTGACGAATCCACGGACGTTGCAAACTGTTCACAACTACTGGTTTACGCGAGATATATAAATGAAGGCGACTTAAAAGATGAGTTTCTTTTTTGCAAACCTCTTGAAACGACAAAAACTGCACGGGATGTATTTTATACAGTTGGTTCATTTCTGAAAGATCATAAGATCTCTTGGGAAAAGGTTTGTGGTGTTTACTCTGATGGTGCTCCAGCTATGCTAGGACGACGGTCTGGATTTCAACGTTTGGTACTAAATGAATCATCAAAAGTCATTGGAACTCACTTTATGATTCATCGACAAGTGCTAATAACGAAGACGTTGCCACAAGAGTTTCAGGAAGTAATGAAAAGCGTCGTAAGTTCCATCAATTTTGTAAAAGCGAGTGCGCTGAACAGTCGTCTGTTTTCGAAACTTTGTAATGAGATGGATGCGTCCAATGATGTTCTGCTATTTCACACTGAAGTGAGATGGTAGTTGAGAGGGAAAGTTTTGAAACGCGTTTTTGATCTTCGTGACGAACTAAAAATGTTCTTTAATCAGAAGTCTAAACCAAAGTTCAAAGCACTTTTCAGCGACAATAATGAGCTTCAGAAAATTGCTTACCTGGTGGATATATTTGCCATTTTGAATGAGTTAAATTTATCACTGCAAGGACCAAATGCAACATGAGTAGATTTGTCTGAAAAGATCCGATCATTCGAAATGAAACTTCAACTTTGGCTAAAAAAATTGGATGACAATAAAATGTACATGTTGTCCACCTTACCTGCTTTCTTTGAGGAAAATGACATTGAACCGGTCAAGAGAAGTAAAATGATAATTTCTGTGAAAGAACACTTGCATATGCTGTCGGACAAAATTTCATCGTACTTTCCAAATCTACCTAACACTCCGTTTGCACTTGTCAGAAGTCCATTCACAGTCAATGTTGACGATATTCCTGAGACAGCACAAGAGGAGTTCATCGAACTCATTAACAGTGGTGCATCGCGAAATGATTTCTCTTCAATGTCAGTTACAAAATTCTGGATCAAGTGTTTGCAGTCATATCCTGTTCTGTCCGAAACTGTGTTGCGCCTTCTTCTTCCTTTTCCAACAACTTATCTTTGCGAAACAGGGTATTCCAGCTTGCTGGTTATCAAGTCTAAATACAGAAGTAGACTTGTTGTGGAAGATGATCTTCTTTGTGCTCTCGCAAAGACTGTCCCGAGAATTTCTGATCTTGTGAGAAAGAAGCAACCTCAACCTTCACATTAATTGACTTTGGCTTCCTTACGTATTTGTAATTAGAAATAAATACGAATACCTTGTATGTAATGTATGACATGTATGTAATTGTAATCATTGTTACATATTGTGTTTTTTTTATTACCAACTACGTTACTACGAGAACGGTGTTAGTGCTTTGATTACGTAAAATTTGTAAAAATGAGAATACAATGTCATTCTGCATATGAGATATAATTAAATATATTATAACAGTAGCAAAATTACAGCTATGAGGTAGATACCAAAAAAATTTGACGGCGGGGGTCGCCACAGCACGAGTAATTTATTAAAAAGGTCGCGACACAAGAAAGGTTGAGAACCGCTGTCTTAAATCATTCATTGTGGAACGAAGATACTTTAAAAAAAAATCCACTTCAGTTTGGAGAAGCTCTTTTCACAACTAGATACACTGATAGCAATTGTGAAGAAAATTCTTAGCAAAAATTATAATGTTGGGTACATAATTTTCCAATCTCTACTATTTAATACATTTTAATATGGGGCCTTTTCTCCCGTTTTTCTAACATACTGCCTCTTCTTGTAGTGTAGGTACAGCCAGGACTGGTCTTAGGCCACTACAACCTATGCGCCCGCAGTGGGCCCAGCGCTATCTTAATTTTCACTTATTATTCTTATTAATACCTTATCCCTACACAAACCGGGCCCCGCGCAATCCTTTTCGTATATTAAGCCGCATAGGGCCTCGCAGTGGCTAAGACCGGCCCTGTGTACAACCATAAAAACCTGGATCCTTTTTCTTTCAATATTGAACTGTTCTTTATCAATGTCAATAAAGAAATTTATTTGATGTTCAAATTCTTCATTTATTAGGTTACATGGTATTATACACGAATATTTTCTTGCAAGGACATACAACTCATCAGCGCGTTCTTTTATTTTCTTTTATAATTCCATCCATGGATAAAAACATTTCTCGTTATACTTCTTGCTCTAAAGATAGAAGCACGTCTTCTGAATTTTCCCCACTCACATTTCTTCTCCTTCTAAATCGGCGTTCAGTTGATATCTCCAAATCTCTATAACAGCGTTCTGTATTAGCACATCTCTTTGTTCCATGAAATGGGTTTGCATTAATTTTAAAAAGAGACGGGTTCCCATAAAATGAGATAACACAGAAAAGAAAAAGATTGCATTAAAGTGAGTCAAGTTCCAGCATCTGATCTCGTTTTACTACATTTAGTTACTTCTTGAGATGTCAATGTTTCCAATACGCTTGAAATTTTAAAGAATGTCTTTTTCGAAATTATTTATCTTATTTTGGTATTTTTAACGGAGAAAGTATAATATTTTCGTGTTCTTGCCATAAATCTTAATAATTTTCCATAAAATAGACGAATTCAAATTATTTACCCATTACATTGATTGGATAGGCGTAACATTTTTAATGAATAATCGTATTTTAATGGGAAAAAATTATGTGTGCTACTTTAATGCAATAAAAACAAAATAAATATAACTTTTAGTAAGTTACCTTACAATAATTTTCTGAAAACTGAAACAGTAATATAAATTACTACTTGAAGTTAAATATAATATTTGAACCACATGTCATGTAGGTACTTGTTAGCGCATCATTCTGCGCATGTCGAAATTCCACGCAAAAACTGTCGTGGCGATGTTAATAGTGCATATCATTCGACCCAACGGTGATGTGTTGTTTTGTGTGAGTGTGTGTGCAGTTTTTTTTTAAAGCGCTATCTGTGACTTATACCGCGCTTAATTTTAAAAACAATTCGATAGCTTTTTTGGGGAATTTTAAATTTTTGAATGGTTTTGCGGTAGCTATAACAGCCACTATCTAATCAAACAAATGTTGCGCGAATCCGTTAATTAAGACTCGAAATGAAGAATATTTTTGTTTCATCTTGGTTTTCCCCCTTCAAAAGAAAAAGTGCGATTGTCGAAATGGCTTTACTTTTCAAATGCCTAAAAATGCCGCCCTCTCAATGTGTGCCGCCCTGGGCGGACCACACCCACGTCCCTCCCTAGCTACGCTACAGTGACAATGACTTCCTCCCACCGCATCCCCGAGCCATGACTTAGGGGCCGTCCATAAATGACGTCACGCACCTAGGGGGGAGGGGGTCACACTTTTGTGACAATGCGTGCCGAGGGGGGGGAGGGGGGTTGTAGAAATGTTACGTCACATCAAAAGGGTAACTTTAAATAAAACTTCCACTGAAATATTTGGTCACTTACAATTTATTTAATGCCTTTATTTTTTTTAAATCAGTGCTTCTCAATATGCTGGTCGGTAGGCCATCAGACACTGGTTGGCGTAAACTATCAAGACATGAAAATTAAATCTAATTATAATCCTTAAGTTTGAGAATCCACACGATAACATATGAATTTGTTACACTGCGTCGTTTGATGATGACATCAAAGCATTTGTGATGTAACCGCAGCTCCGTTTGGTTCTCTCATGGACTTTTTTGCCCGTTACCCCAAAAGGTACATGTTTATGTGTGCGTTATCCCCACCCCCACCCCCAGACTCTAGGTCCTGCTCACATGACTCGGGGATTTGGGGGAGCGTCATAAGGCCCCCCCCCCAAACCCGAAAATGCTACTGGTGAGTTTTACAAGCATGACAAGTGTCTAAAAATGATCTGAATAGGATTATGTGTAGATATTTTAAGTAAAAACGACACGGAATATCTTTTTTCTTTAAAAGGGGAGGGGGGAATCTATTTGATAGAATTAAAAAAGTTTTAAGTTTGATATAATTGTTCGATTGGTTTTTGGTCAAACGGCCCTGGCCATTCTAGTCTTCTAGATCAATGCTTCTCAAAGTGGTGGTCCGCGGACCGGTGCCGGTCCGTGGGCCATCCACTGCCGATCCGCAGATGTTCTAAAAAAAAGGACAGAAAAAATTGTCAGTGCAGGGAAAATAGTGCACCGGTGCAATGGCAAAAATTCCTGCCGGTCCGCCATACTAAAAAGTTTGAGAAGCACTGTTCTAGATATAATGGTAAATGTGCCCATTTAAAATTAGTCAAGTATTCATTAACTTTATTGAATGCATCAAATTCTTGACATCGCAATTCGAGAGGAGCACAAAACAACTTCTGTTCTTAGCTCAGTTTTTAAGGCATTAATTTTAAATATCACAGAAAGGATACGTGATACAGACAAGTCATGTGGATTAAGATTATTGACAATCGTGTCAATATAATGAAAGTAGGGTAGATTTAGGTGTCTTCGTATAGTACGTAGGTAAGAAATCTACATAGTTGTCAAATTTATTTTAAAAATGCATTTTCTGGAAGGAACCGGTTCAGTAATGGGCATATGTTCCAAGAGTACACGTACACATGACGTATTTTAATATATCTAGTGGATTGTAATGAATGTTATATGTCCCAAATGAGTCTGCATTACCCCCAAGAATTTCCTTTTTGATCCCAGATGAGGTTATTTACCTCTGTTCGCCGACCTCTTTCTTACGGGATGCCCGACAGTCAATTGAGGGATTTTTTTTTAAAATACATTTTAAAAGTATTATTTTTAAATAATTTTTTTAAATTTTTTTCTAAACAAAGACGTTATCCGTGATGATTAATAGTCAATGTTTAATTTGTATGCATTAAAATAAAATATTATCTAAGGATGTTAACACAGTTCGTTTTCTGAAGGCCGGTTAAACTTTTTTTTTAATGCTTCACGTGGGTTACGATATTACAATGTAGATCTTTACTAAATAAATAATAAATACTTAAATGACAATAAAAGTGATTTGAAACATACTTATTTTTAAATAGAAAATAAAGTGTGTTTTTTTTGTATTTTTTTTTGGGGGGGGGGTTCAAAGATTTGTGACGTATTTTTAGAGGGGGGGGGGTCTAAGTTTTTGTGACCACGCGTGACGAGGGGGGGGGTCAAAAATCGGCAAAAATCGCGTGACGTCATTTATGGACGGCCCCTTAATGATTAGAATTAGACCGAGTCTAAAGTAGTTCAAAGACTTTTTGTTCAAAACGCTGAGTGTCCAAAATATGGTTTAACCTTGCACGTTTAACAATAACAAACTTTTTCTCATGTAAATTTAATTGTTAAGGGTTCATGGCCGACAAACGAAAGTTTAAAAAACTCATTAGATAAGGAATTGATACCAGCTAAAAATATTGGGTTAAGAATTTGTTTAGGGCTTTTAAAAACTTAGTTGATTTTTGGTGTAATTTGTGTAAATGCAATGAAAAAATATCTTATTTACAAATTGCAAAATTTTAGTGCTTCTGAATTTATATTTGTTTTTTCTCTCCATTTAATGGCTTATTTTTTAGCATATACTTCAATCAAAAAATATCTTACATGTATTAAGGAAGCTTATGGAGGATCCGAATTACGAGAATGACAATGCGTGCTAAGAAATGAACTCCTAAAATTACAGGCATAAACCATGGAGACAAGACTTCATTTTTATATAAGAAAATACTATGTTCGTTTCTCATATATTTGTCTACGTAACACTATTTGTGTCTCATATATGTCTACGTACCACTATTTGTGTCTCATATATGTCTACGAAAAACTTTGTCGCCTGTAAGTCTGCGTAACGCTATTTGTTTCTCATATAAGTTTATATAACACTGCATGCGTCACCTAAAGCAGTGCTTCTCAAAGGGGTGGTCCGCGGACCGGTGCCGGTCCGTGGGCCATCTGATGCCGGTCTGCAGAAGTTACCAGGAAAGGACATTTCGCTACCACGTCAGTACAGGGAAAATAGTTTACCGGTCCCTGGTGCAATGGATAAAATTCCTGCCGGTCCGCAATACTGAAAAGTTTGAGAAGCACTGACCTAAAGGGCTACACTACACAAAGACAATTAATGGGGGAAATGTGTCGGTGGTACATCACGAGTGTGGGGGGGGGTGGGGTGGGGTGGACGTAAACCTACATCGATAGGAGCTCGTTAATATCACAGCAGTTACATGCAAACAGTTACATGCAAACAGGGTATGTAGTATGTATGGGCCTAACTAGACACTAGACGTCACAAGACAACGTTACGCCGTGCTGTAGGACTGAGCCTGTTGGGCTGGTATGCTGGCTGATGGGTGTGCCAGGCATAATATGGGATAGACTAGGTGGGCTCGATAGACTGTGTGGACTGTATAGACTGGGTGGGCTCGATAGACTAAGTGGCCTGGATTTTCGTGTAATCTAATATATAAAGCTCAGTTGGTAGTTGTATCTTTGTATGTTTGTATGTTTCACTTTTCGACTTTCTGTTAGACAGCCACGAAAAAACCAAATGACGGACGGGGACCAAATTTGGCAGGACGGTTCCTTTTACCGTGAAGGTGGTTTTAAGTTAGTTTTTGTAAATTTCCTTTTTGCCCGAATGCCGTAAATTAAGTAATCAGAAAATGCAAAGAATAAAAAATTTAATCTCATTTCTGTATTGAACAAATTTACGCGGACGTTCAAATGCCGTTCAAAGCGAGTTACTTTTGGTGACGTTTTTTCCCCCCAATACTTTATTTTCAGCGGTGCGCATTCAAAAAATATTATGTCTAATTACGGTGCGCACATTTTCGTGTACGCTTCATAATTTGAGCTGTGTAGTACAAAGAATTGTCATTTTCTTTACTGTTACTTTCTATATATTAGATAGACACGTAAACATATTTAATTACAACTGCCACACGATGCATTAGATTTAATTGTTTACACGTTTAAATTTAATTGCGAATTTGTTTTAATTATTTTCTGTTCCATAACTCGGCATTTAATAAAAACCTATTTATGTCATAATTGTGTCAGTATTTTTTTCAAGGCTTCATTTTTAGCGGTGCGCGATCTAAAATCTTTTATCGCCTGATTACTGTGCGCACATTTTCGTGTACGCATCTTAAATTTAGCTGTGTCCTATTAATATAACATTTATATTTTGTTTGTCTTTTACATAAGCTATTGTCTTTTACATAACCTATACACTTATACTATTTAAACCTAGGCTACCGGACCTATTAACATAAGTAGATTAAGCTAAATAAAGTGATTCTTAAAACGCTTAATTATTTTGTATTGCGAATTGAATATGTTATGTTCCTTCCTTTGATGATGGATTAACATAGGCCATTTTTAAAATCAATTATTGTCATGGTTTCACATGCGTTTTTAACATAAAATTGATTTGTTTTGTTTGTTTTTAAAAAATTAGGAATATAGCCTAATTTCTTTATGTATCTTTATTATCTTTATCTCATAGACGCTGTTGCAAATATTGTATTAATTACAATTGTGTTACGATGCAGTGTCGTAAATATGTAATAGCTTTTTCAGTGACGACAGTGGCAGAGATCTTTTGGAAAAATGTCAACAAAGCAGTGGCCTTTAATTAATGGATACAAACAAACAAACATAAAAATATCAACTGAGCTTTGTATATTACATATGCGTTTAAATTATTTTATTTCAATTATTTTCACGATGCATTGTATTAATATTTTACATGCAATGAATAAAATTGGGATTTTTTAAATTTATTTATTTAATTCATAACTCGACATTTAATTAATAACCATAGATGTAGCGAGTTTATTTTATGTTGAAAGTGATGGCCTATGTCAAATAAACTTACACTTTAAAACAGTTTACTTAAGCTTTATATACACTATACATTATAAACTTTCGCTACCGAACGTATTAACAAAACTTGACTAAATTTAATGAAGTGATCCTGAAAACGCTTAATTAATATGAATTGCGAATTGAATATGTTTTTATGTTCATTCCTTTGTATTCAGAATAGCATAGGCCATTTCTAAAATTGCCTTTTAATCATTTTTAATATGCACGTATGAACAGTTGGTTGAATCTTTTTTTTTCTTCATTTTTATTTTATTTTTCAGATATAAAATCTGGTGTGTGTGTGTGTGTGTGTGCAATGAATATAATTTACAAAATATGATGACTTATCCAAAATAGGGAACAAAAAAAAAGATTCCTTTTTGAAATTATACACATTGCTTATAAACCGTAAATATAAATCGTAAAATATAGAGACATAAACAATGTTAAATATTATTTCCCTGTTACAACAATTGTGAATACGTCAAAAGGAGGAGTTATTTTGGTCCAGTACATTTACTTTATAACAAGACTTTATTATATGCGGCCAGCTTTCTATATTGTCTAAATATGGTGTGCACATTTTTTTGATATCATTATAATACGACCGGTTTTTTTAAAAAGAATTTTAGAAAGTACGTTTATAATTATGTTTATTTGCGCTATGAGTCACTTAGCTTTTGCCTTTTAAAGGGATAGTGACACATGTTCTTTATCTCATAGACGTGGTTACAAATTATATAACTAACAATTGTGATACGGTGCAGTTTCGTAATTATATATTAAATTTTTGAGTGACGAGGGTGGTAGAGCTCTTTCGGAAAATCTATAAGTTATGTTAACTTAGTACAAGTGGGAATGAAATTGTAAATTTAGTTATTATGGTCGGCAAGAATCATTATTTAATAAATCATATCTTTTAAATAGTAAGGTTATGTTAAAAGGCACTGCATTAAATCAAAACAACTCACGCGGTAAAATGGAATATCTCTGTTTCTCATAAGATTTTAACTAAATAGATGAATCTGAAATTTAACTTGGCAAATAAAAATTGTAATAACCAGCAACTAATACTTGTTAATAAGATACATGGTTTTAACAATGGTCATGATTTAAAACGAGACATGATACTAATAAAGTCATGAATAAATACGAGGCATGATACTAATAAAGTCATAAACAATATTTGACAGTGAAGAATTGTAGAATTTGATTCATCAGAATATCATGTCATTTTGGTTTAAATTTAAATCTTTGCACGTAAAAATCTTTAGGTCCCAACATTCTTTGGTTGAGTGCGTTGGTGTGTGTGTGTGTGTTTGATTTGGACACTGGCTAATCTCTCCTCTCATGGGCCTATCACTGGACTGGCTAATCCCTTCTCTCACGGGCCTATCACTGGACTGGCTAATCCCTTCTCTCGCGGGCCTATCACTGGACTGTATAATCCCTTCTCTCGTGGGCCTATCACTGGACTGGCTAATCCCTTCTCTCGTAGGCCTATCACTGGACTGGCTAATCCCTTCTCTCATGGGCCTATCTCTGGACTGACTAATCTCTTCTCTCGTGGGCCTATCTCTGGACTGACTAATCTCTTCTCTCGTGCGCCTATCTCTGGACTGGCTAATCTCTTCTCTCATGGGCATATCTCTGGACTGACTAATCTCTTCTCTCGTGGGCCTATCTCTGGACTGACTAATCTCTTCTCTCGTGGGCCTATCTCTGGACTGGCTAATCTCTTCTCTCATGGACCTATCTCTGGACTGACTAATCTCTTCTCTCGTGGGCATATCTCTGGACTGACTAATCTCTTCTCTCATGGGCCTATCTCTGGACTGACTAATCTCTTCTCTCGTGGGCCTATCTCTGGACTGACTAATCTCTTCTCTCGTGGTCCTATCTCTGGACTGACTAATCTCTTCTCTCGTGGGCCTATCTCTGGACTGGCTAATCTCTTCTCTCATGGGCCTATCTCTGGACTGACTTATCTCTTCTCTCGTGGGCCTATCTCTGGACTGACTAATCTCTTCTCTCGTAGGCCTATCACTGGACTGGCTAATCCCTTCTCTCATGGGCCTATCTCTGGACTGACTAATCTCTTCTCTCGTAGGTCTATCACTGGACTGGCTAATCCCTTCTCTCATGGGCCTATCTCTGGACTGACTAATCTCTTCTCTCGTTGGCCTATCTCTGGACTGACTAATCTCTTCTCTCGTGGACCTATCTCTGGACTGACTAATCTCTTCTCTCGTAGGCCTATCACTGGACTGGCTAATCCCTTCTCTCATGGGCCTATCTCTGGACTGACTAATCTCTTCTCTCGTGGGCCTATCTCTGGACTGACTAATCTCTTCTCTCGTGGGCCTATCTCTGGACTGACTAATCTCTTCTCTCGTAGGCCTATCACTGGACTGGCTAATCCCTTCTCTCATGGGCCTATCTCTGGACTGACTAATCCCTTCTCTCGTGGGCCTATCTCTGCCGCTCATTTAGCCCACATTGAGTCTGATCTTATCTCTCACCAACTTAATCTAACACGTAACTTTATGTTGTCTCGCCAACCCATTGACAGAACCAACACACGAACGTGGTGACGTCAATAGATAATGGAGAATTGTGGGGGAGGGGGGACCATTCGATCAACAGCTGATAGTTAAACTACAGGACATTGTTGTAATGGGGTCGAGGGAAGTGGCTGATAGGTTAACTACAGGACATTGTTGTAATGGGGTCGAGGGAAGTGTCTGATAGGTTAACTACAGGACATTGTTGTAATGGGGTCGAGGGAAGTGTCTGATAGGTTAACTACAGGACATTGTTGTAATGGGGTCGAGGGAAGTGTCTGATAGGTTAACTACAGGACATTGTTGTAATGGGGTCGAGGGAAGTGGCTGATACTGATAAGTTAACTACAGGACATTGTTGTAATGGGGTCGAGGGAAATGGCTGATACTGATAAGTTAACTACAGGACATTGTTGTAATGGGGTCGAGGGAAATGGCTGATACTGATAAGTTAACTACAGGACATTGTTGTAATGGGGTCGAGGGAAGTGGCTGATACTGATAGGTTAACTACAGGACATTGTTCTAATGGGGTCGAAGGAAGTGGCTGAACATAAAATTGGACACGTTGGAGTAGAGAGTAGGAATATTAAGGACTATATAACTTCTGTACATAAAGTGCATGTAAACAATTGAAATAGATACCAATATATGTATAACTTCTGTATCTCCAAAAAAAAATTAAAGCTGACCTGTCGATATGGTAAAATGTTATTTATTATTTATTTTTTTTTAAATATTTTTTTTTGGGGGGGGGGTAAGTATTGGTTTTAAATTTAAATAAAACGGGCGATATAAAATCTTGGTTGTAACTGGGCAACTTTAATCTGCCTGATTAAGGGCTACAGAGTCTCCCTCCGCCGTTCAAGAGCTGACGATTTGTTTGTTCGCTAAGCCACTAGGTTGATAACAACCTACACACAGTCTACAGTAAGAATTTGGACCAAAGAGTATTGAGTTTAGAAAGTTCATCATAAGAAATAGCTTTGGTTGGTAGAATTTTGAAAGGTTCTCATATAACATAAGTAGGTCCAGAGAGTATTTAAAGTTTGTCAACATAAATAATTTAGTTTTAGAAACGTTGCCATTATAGAAAATAACTTAATAATCAGATCTATACATTCATTGACCGTATTTATTGTCTCGACTTTATTTGTATCGTGTGTCGACTTTATTTGTACCGTGTGTCGACTTTATTTGTATCGTGTGTCAACTTTATTTGTACCGTGTGTCGACTTTATTTGTACCGTGTGTCGACTTTATTTGTACCGTGTGTCGACTTTATTTGTACAGTGTGTCGACTTTATTTGTACCGTGTGTCGACTTTATTTGTATCGTGTGTCGACTTTATTTGTACGTGTCTCGTATTTAATAGCTAGGGGTTGTAGGGCGCCTATGGCCCCCACTTTTTTTGTTTTGTCAAAAGCACAAGTAACTTATCCTTGTTTGATAAAAACGAAATATTGAACTTCCTGAAATGTAAAAAAAAGTATTTTATAATTATAAATCCTCAAATCCTCTTTTTACATCGCTCTCTTTTCCGAAATCAAAATATAAGCTAAAACAATGACGTCATATAATATTTTTTACGACGTGAGTCTTTTAATTTATAAATATTTTGCACACCTCCTGATGCGCGCCTTGTATATATATTTAAATATAAGCACAAAAATGACGTCATAGTGTTACGGATACATACTCCAACCAACCTGTGACTTGGGCTAATATATTGTTTATGACTTTATTAGTATCATGCCTCGTATTTATTCATGACTTTATTAGTATCATGTCTCGTTTTAAATCATGACCATTGTTAAAACCATGTATCTTATTTGATCATGACTTAAGCACCAAAAGGTCACTGTCAGAGATTTACTGTTTTGTATTTTTTAAATTTTATATTGAAGTCCAAGTCATATGGGCCTGGCGAACTGTAGAGCCCATCAGACTAACATTTCGAACATTAAAAGAAAATAATTAAATAAGTATTGAAAGAAACATGATAAAATGGACAAGTTTATTTTGACCGTATCATTTTTTTTTATTATTATAATTTTTTTTTAAAAACTTGTTCGCTGACGAATGCTTTGTGTCGATACGTTCGTTGTTATTTTGTGGCTTCTTTTTCAGGCCCAATCATGGCCTGACCACTTTCTCTCTCTCTCTCTCTCTCTCTCTCTCTAAATATATTTATATATATATATATATATATATATATATATATATATATATATATATATATATATATATATATAATATATATATATATATATATATATATATATATATATATATACCCAGCCTGATGCAAGTCCCACCCACTTATATATTGCTAATTAAACATTTTATTAGGTGTTAGAAGGCGTAACGTTCTGAATAAAGTCTTAATAAATTAAACAACCCCGTAAAAACAAAGTTTTTGACTATAAATCCCTTATATGTGAGACATAACTAAAAGTATTGATTTTGTTCAAAAGCGACAAAAATTTACTGACTGACACCGAGTGATATCCCCTGGCTTTAAAACCGGGGGAAGGGACGGGAGGCGGTGTGGACATCGACGGGTGGCGTCAACGAGTGAACTGAACTGGCACGTGAAATAAAAACAATAACAAACCGTGAATTTGAATTACATATGTTGTAAAGAGATAAACTAAAAATGCATTAATTTAATTACGGTACGTTCGATCGATCTGAAATTTTGAAACGATGCATTGTTATGTGACACGAGTCTATGTGCTAAATTTGAGCTCGATGGCATCACGGGAAGTGAGTCATTTTTTTACTTTTGTTTTTCCGCCCGCCCGCGAACGACAGAGATCACGACAAAGATGACGACAAGATTTTGAAGTTAATATATGGGATTTAATAAAACAAAACCCGTAAAAACAAAGTTTTTGAATATAAATCCCTTATATATGAGACATAACTAAAAGTATTGATTATGTTCAAACGTGACAAACATTTACAGACTGAATCTGTCTAAACTCCCCTTTGCTTTATAACCGGGGGGGGGGAAGGTCTGGTCACCGATCACTGGACCAAGCTCAGCGTGACACGTAATATGTAAACAAAAGCACGCTGGTACATGGACGGGTGGCGTCAACGCGCGAACTGAACTGTCACGTGAAAAAAACACACTCTGAAATTGAATTACATACGTTGTATAGAGATAAACTAAAAATGCATTAATTTAATTACGGTACGTTCGATCGATCTGAAATTTTGATACGATGCATTGTTAGGTGACACGAGTCTATGTGCCAAATTTCAGCTCGATGGCATCACGGGAATTGGGTCATTTTTGACTTTTGTTTTCCCGCCCAACGTACGAAGAGATGATGACAGACAGAGAGAGAGAGACAAGATTTCGAAGTTAATATAAGGGATTTAAAAATTAAAAATCCTTAAACCCAAGATAACTTGACCTGAATGTCAAACGGAGCTCTTCAATGTGGAAATAATAGAAACATTTATAACGCTCTATAACTTTACTTTTTTTTAAAATGCCATCTTTTGGGTGGGGGTGGATTCTGCCAAAACTATCACGATATGACCCCCTACCCCCTACACGGTCTTCACCTTTACAACACCCCATGGCCCTGATACCCTCGCTGAGTGTCCTTGAAAGCTCAGGAGCATAACGAATCTGCTCAATATACAGGAGCATGTGTGATCAACATGCGGGCTATTAAGATAACGAAAGTGAAGATATTCATGAGGAGATAACTATGTCCGATTTTGTCTCTATACATTCTTTCATTTTCTTGTGATCTATCGACTCATTTACTATCATACAAAACTAGCTACACATTGAGCTGTATACATTGGAGAACTAAACGGTTTTTAAACATCAAAAATCATTGCTATCATTCATCCATTTCTTCATCCAAATCCCTTATCTCACCTATTGAACCCTCTGGTTATATAATCTCTATAAGCCACCCGTGGTGTCACTTGTTGAGCTTCCAATTTATTTAATCCTTTCATCCCGACTTTTCAAAGTGTGTGTTCGAGAGTATCTATTCCTACCGTCCATCCACACTCAAAAATCATTGTTGCTGCAGATTTTGATTGTGTTGACATGACCACGGTGCTACTTTAAGAATCCATCTAAGTAGCTTATATCTTATCTTATCTTATCTTATCTGTTTACAGACGCTCCTTCTATACAGAAGATTATTGCGTCCTACGCTTATCTATGGTTTGTGTTTAGTCCTGCAAAATGGTTTCCTTGACTAGAGGACATGAAACAATGTAGTTAAAGTCACAACGACACTTAAACGTGTCAACAGGTAGCCAGACTAACACTACCATCAACAAACGTATGGCTACTTCGTTATAATTGTGAATCAAAGTGATTAACAAATGAAGTCCTGTTTATAGAAAGGATTAGCCAATTATTTGCCCTTACTTAGTTAAACACCAAGTACAGTGATACCTCTAGATACGAATGCTTCAAGATACAAAAGATCCAAGATAAGAACGGTGACTGAAATTTTAAAAAAAATGTGTTCCAAGTTACGAACAAAAATCCAAGTTACGAAAGGCCACTGAGAGAATTTTTTCTCTACAAAATATGAAGGAAAAAAAATTCAAGATACTGAAAAACGCACAGCCGACAATGTGAAAATAACGTGACGTCATACAACGTGCCACTAACAGTTCTGCTCTCCTATTGTTCAATTCCAGCCCTATTGCTGTATCGCAGTGCTGTTAACTCAAGGTGCCCAATTTTCCCAGGCAGGAGTTTAAAAAATTCCCAAATTAGACTAAAAATTCCCAAATTAGACTAAAAATTCCCAAATTAGACTAAAAATTCCCAACGTTTGATACAAATCGACGTTGAACCAAAGCTGGTCTGCCATATCTGGTATATAGGAACGTTTGATATAATGAAGTGGAAATTTATGGAAGGTAAAAATGCTTGTTTCACTTGGACTACATACTAACTATGGTGTAGGGGGAAATATGGCTGAATTCCATTATAAATATCCTCACAATTTCAACTTTACAAAGAAACACCAACGGTATATTGAAACTTGACCCCATAACTCTCTGGCATTAGTAAACACACTCGCCTCTTGGACTAATGTTGAAGCCCCGTCTGGTGTGTCATACACACTCATGTTGGACGATTCCCCTATTAATGTTGAAGTTCTGTCTGGTGTGTCCTTCACACTCGCGTCTTGGACGGTTATTCCCTTATTAATGTTGAAGTCCCGTCTGGTGTGTCCTACACATGTGTTACATAGTGTGTACACTCCCCCCCCCCACCAATACACTAAATGTCAGGTATGTCCCCCCCCCCACCAGGTATGTTTAGATTTAAATCACAATTCACCGAGTCGCAGAAATCAATCGATCGACGAATTTGACAATCATGTGGCCTAGTGGATCAATCGATCAGTTCGATACCAATATCTTTAATCAAGCAGTCGCAGTATATGTGTGTCGTTTGATTTGTTCCTTGGATCGTCCTGATGTTGTGATTGATTTCTACCGCGTGTGGTCCTGGCACTAATGTAGTCAACAACTTTTCAACAAACATCTTTTCATCTCAACGTTCACTTGCTGGATAGGTAAAAACTCTAAATTAGTTTTTGTGTTGGGGAAATACCCAGTGTGTAGAGATAGGGCACACAAAGATATTCCCAGTGTGTAGAGATAGGGCACACAAAGATATTCCCAGTGTGTAGAGATAGGGCACACAAAGATATTCCCAGTGTGTAGAGATAGGGCACACAAAGATATTCCCATTGTGTAGAGATAGGGCACACAAAGATATTCCCAGTGTGTAGAAATAGGGCACACAAAGATATTCCCAGTGTGTAGAGATAGGGCACACAAAGATATTCCCAGTGTGTAGAGATAGGGCACACAAAGATATTCCCAGTGTGTAGAGATAGGGCACACAAAGATATTCCCAGTGTGTAGAGATATGGCACACAAAGATATTCCCAGTGTTTAGAGATAGGGCACACAAAGATATTCCCAGTGTGTAGAGATAGGGCACACAAAGATATTCCCAGTGTGTAGAGATAGGGCACACAAAGATATTCCCAGTGTGTAGAGATAGGGCACACAAAGATATTCCCAGTGTGTAGAGATAGGGCACACAAAGATATTCCCAAGCTTATTGAGTGAGACTTCACTAGTGAGTCTATACGTATCAATGACTTCACTAGTGAGTCTATACGTATCAATGACTTCACTAGTGAGTCTCTATGTATCAATGACTTCACTAGTGAGTCTATACTTATCAATGACTTCACTAGTGAGTATACGTATCAATGACTTCACTAGTGAGTCTATACGTATCAATGACTTCACTAGTGAGTCTATACGTATCAATGACTTCACTAGTGAGTCTATACGTATCAATGACTTCACTAGTGAGTCTATACGTATCAATGACTTCACTAGTGAGTCTATACGTATCAATGACTTCACTAGTGAGTCTATACGTATCAATGACTTCACTAGTGAGTCTATACGTATCAATGACTTCACTAGTGAGTCTATACGTATCAATGACTTCACTAGTGAGTCTATACGTATCAATGACTTCACTAGTGAGTCTATACGTATCAATGACTTCACTAGTGAGTCTATACGTATCAATGACTTCACTAGTGAGTCTATACGTATCAATGACTTCACTGGTGAGTCTATACGTATCAATGACTTCACTAGTGAGTCTATACGTATCAATGACTTCACTAGTGAGTCTATACGTATCAATTGTTTGCCATGTTCACCAAACAAGATATCGTTCAAACATTCATGAGGATTGTGTGTAACCAAGAGGATTTTGTGTAACCAAGAGGATTGTGTATAACCAAGAGGATTGTGTTTAGCCAAGAAGATTGTGTGTAACCAAGAGGATTGTGTGTAACCAAGAGGATTGTGTGTAACCAAGAGGGTTGTGTGTAACCAAGAGGATTGTGTGTAACCAAGAGGATTTTGTGTAACCAAGAGGATTGTGTATAACCAAGAGGATTGTGTTTAGCCAAGAATATTGTGTGTAACCAAGAGGATTGTGTGTAACCAAGAAGATTGAGGCCCAGATATCTTTGCTACAGCTATAAATCAAATAGGTAGATAGAATTATGAAAGTCATTGATTCAAGATTATTCTTGAAATTTTAAGTACATACATATAACTGCAAACATACATATAACTGCAAACACACATATAACTGCAAACACACATATAACTGCATACATACATATAACTGCGAACACACATATTACTGCATACATACATATTACTGCATACATACATATTACTGCATACATACATATTACTGCATACATACATATTACTGCATACATACATATAACTGCAAACATACATATAACTGCAAACATACATATAACTGCAAACACACATATAACTGCAAACACACATATAACTGCAAACACACATATAACTGCAAACATACATATTACTGCATACATACATATTACTGCATACATACATATAACTGCATACATACATATTACTGCATACATACATATTACTGCATACATACATATAACTGCATACATACATATTACTGCATACATACATATTACTGCATACATACATATTACTGCATACATACATATTACTGCATACATACATATAACTGCATACATACATATTACTACATACATACATATTACTGCATACATACATTTAACTGCATACATACATATTACTGCATACATACAGATTACTGCATACATACAGATTACTGCTTACATAAATATTACTGCTTACATACATTTTACAACTTCGTTATTTTATTTTCACAGCTCCTTTCATACATTTGGATTATTTTAAAAATACTATTTCATAGGCACGGCGAAGGGATGGATTGGGGTACATATGTCCCCGGGCACCGAGGTACAGGGGCGCCAAATTGAGGCTCACACCATTATATAATAAGTGAAGAACGGTAATAAAAAAGTGTTTGTTTGTAGTGGCAGGGGCGGATCATGATTGCACGGGGCCCCTGGCTGCAATTTCACCTGGCGCCCGGTCCAGCCACCTTTATTATACAATATAATAAATTTTGCGCCCTTAAATCATTTGGGGTCCATGACTTCAGCCCAATCAGCACCCCCCTTAATCCGCCATAGTGTGTGTGTGGGGGGGGGGTCTATTTTATAGTTTGTCCTCGGACGCAAAATATCTTAGCTATAACTCTGTAATACTTTTTTCAGTATTATTTTTTTCAGACATACCTTTGGTCTCTACCATTGATACTTCTTAAAATCCTTACATGTTTACAGTTACATCAAAAATTTCACCAATCACATGTCTCTCCATTTTGTTATTACACTAAAATTGAATTTCGCTTTTTAAAACCAGAAGCACTTGAGAAGTATAAGTTAAGCATTTTTTTTATTTCGGCTTTTTTTTTAAATGTTTCGTATATCAATTTTATGCCATATCAATAGCAGCTCAAAAAAGTTCTTCGCCATATCGATTTAAATCCGCCCACTGTCAATCCACCAATGAAAATCTCACGTCGCAACAAGCAAACCATCAAATAGACGTGAACTTATATAAATAGGCAACAGCTCCAGGGTACGTCACAAGGGTCAGGTTCGATAACTCAAAATCAAGCCGTTACAATTATTGTTTGTACGAGATTTCAAAAAGATTGGCAACGTACAAAGGTATAAGGGTTTAACTTGCCAGTTTTTGTATTATAGCTGTGCCGATGAACGTTATTTACATAGTTTTGACTTAGAAAATAGACATTAAAAAATCTGTCCATTTCCTTCGCTAACTATACTGAACTGACAACGTTTTAGTTCATTCGTGTTTTTAACTTATTGGGCAGCCAACCCATGCGGTTGGACAAAAAAGGGGGGAGGGGGGATGGACCAAAATATTTAATTAGAACCGCTGACATTTATTTGAACGAAATCACAGATGTAAAGTGTTATGACTTTGGTTAAATCAGTCAGACGAGATGACTGCACAGAGTTTGTAGTCTGTTGCATCGCTTCAACTGATAAATACAATCAATAGATTTGACCATTTGGACTAGCTACCGTAAGTGTATCAAAACTAATTGTCACCTTTCCATGTAAGTTCAATCAATTATTGAACCACTGATGGTCCATTAGTTTGAGAATCACCGTAATAAAGGTTGAAGTCCTGGGAGGGGGGGGGGCGGGAGTGGCATTATACAACTTTTAATTGTCCGGAAATGGTTGTTATATTTGACTGAAGAGTTCACTTCCTGCTATTAATATCCTATCATGAGTTGTCTGTCGCTACCAAACCAGTAATAGTAACACTAATATATCATATATACAACTCTAACAGTAATTCAACTAATCAATATACATAATTTGCAATGTATGTCACGTCTCTCTGTCCCGTCTGCCTGTCCGTGACGCTACTAATTTTAGAAAGCAGCGCACCAAATTACTGCACCAAAAATAACTCTTTTCGAACGTTCCGCATAAAATTGTTCAATATGAAAATAAATGAATAAAATAAAAAATGAATAAAATAAATGAAAGTTCTGTATTACATTATTTTTTATTCTGATGTGTATTTTTTCAAAATAAATAGATTTCAGTTGAAATGTATTTATTTTGAAAACCTCCATCATTTATGACGGGTAATACACTAGTATATCATAAACAATATAATATCCCAAGTCACAGGTTGGTTGGAGTATGTATCCGTAACGCTATGACGTCATTTATTAAAAGATTATAATTAAATATTTATACAAGGCGCGCATCAGGAGGTGTGCAAAATAATTATAAATTAAAACATTCTCACCGTAAAAAAATATTAAATGACGTCATTGTTTTAGCTTATATTTTAATTTTGGAAAAGAGAGCGATGTAAAAAGAGGATTTGAGGATTTATAATTATAAAATACTTTGTGTACATTTCAGGAAGTTTAAAATTTCCTATTTATCAAACAAGGATAAGTTACTTGGGCTTTTGACCAAAAAAAAGTGGGCGCCGTAGGCGCCCTACAACATCTAGTATATATATATAACACTAACAGTATTTCAACTAATCTATACTAATAAAAGGCAAAGACCTGACTCACTCACTCACTGACTGACTCATCACTAATTCTCCAACTTCCCGTGTAGATAGAAGCATGAAACTTTGGGAAGTTGTTGAGTACACTCCCGCAATGGTAACAGGCGGAAAAAAATTAATTATCACTCACTGGGGAAAGGGGGTCAAATGTAGTTGTTTCACCTCATATGAGCTAAATAAAATTTGTTTAAACTGTTGATACTGTGTAAAGGATTTTGACAAAACTTGGAAAATAAAAACTTGATGGCGTATATTAAAATACTATAGGGGCCGTCCATAAAGTACGTCACGCTCCAGAGGGAGGGGAGGGGGTGTAAGAAAGTGTGACAGTTTGTGACAGGGGAAGGGGGGTCCGGCCATGTGTGACGTCACGGTTTTTGATATTTAATTTTAATTATTTTGTTAATTAAAAAGAAATTTTTGATCGAATGTGTGACGTACTTTGAGGTTCCAAGATTTGTGACAGTTTGTGACAGGGGGGAGGGGGAGTTAAAAATGGTCAAAAATAACGTGACGTACTTTATGGACGGCCCCATAGGCTATAAGGCATAAAATTATATGTTTCATTCTTTTGGAACCGAGGGCCCCTGATCTCTTTTTCGTAAACGTTTAAGGGGCCGTCCATAAAGTACGTCACGCTCCAGAGGGGGAGGGTGGGTGTAAGAAAGTGTGACAGTTTGTGACAGGGGGGGGTCCGGCCATGTGTGACGTCACGGTGTTTTATATTAAATTTTAATTATTTTGTTAATACGATAAACAACATTTTTGTTCGAAAGTATGGCGTACTATAGGGGTGGGCGAGATTTGTGACAGTGTGTGACGGGCGGGGGTTGGGGGGGGGGTGTAAAAATTGTCAAAAAATAGCGTGACGTACTTTATGGACGGCCCCTAAGAAATTTTTAACCATTAGATTTCACACGACCATCATGATCCAGATTGAAATAAACTGTTGTTTTGAACTTTACATCTTACACCGATAGGCCCCGGGCCCTTATGGTATTTTTTTTAAAGCCGTATAAACAGTATTTTATTCATCGCACGGCCATTAAACTTTGGAACGTTTTTGAGTACGCTCCCGTGAAGGTTTCTTACATTAAAAGTTTTTAAAACACCACTTATTAGGGGCTGGTGGCCCATAATGCCATTTTAAAACATGAGTTATATAAAAGATATTTTAAACAGTGGCTACTGGGTATATGGATGAATTATTGACAAAATTTTATATTAAAAAATAATATTCTATATAGTAATGAGCTCCTAGCGTCTGTTCCTTTGTGGTAGGGTCCAAAATAATTTATCGTAAACTTTTAAAGCTTTATTTCCCATTAGCTTTTAAACATTTTAAATGAATATAGACACGTATCTCCATAATGACCTAGGTTGAAATCTTCAGGCCTTTTGAGATATGCACATCCTGCACCCATTTTCCACGGGGGCCCTTAATGTAATTGTATTCCCCATTTAATTTTACATGACCTTGACAAATATTGACAAACAAGTCTATCCATCATGATCCAGATTGAAATCAATTGGTGTTTTGAATTGGTGTTACGCGGGTTTTCAATGCTAACTGAAATCATAATTTTCCGGTGCACAGGGCGGGTATTTTGCTAGTAAATCATATATCATCATATATATATTTAATTTACGCTCAATTATCGCTGATACCTAACGCTGAGGGATATCACTCTGCTTTTTTAAAATTTTGCGTTGTAAGCAGTGCTGATTGACTCATATAGTTATTTTTTGGTGCAGTAATTTGGTGCGCTGCTTTCTAAAATTAGTTTAAAAATCGTGTGGTGATTAGCACTGTAAAAATAAAACTATATAATTTGCAATTGTCACGCAAGTCAGTTTGTCTGTCCTGACGCTACTAATTTTAGAAAGCAGGGAAAACCAATTTACTGCTCCAATGCATCAAAAAGTGTGCAAATTAAAGATGCGCTGTAAAAAAATATTATATGCCGTATTGTTTTCGCTCATATTTTAATTTTGGAAAAGGGATCAATGTAAAAAGAGGATTTGATGATGGTTAATTATAAAATCAAAAAAAAACAAAGGTGGCGCCGTAGGCGTCCTACAACCCCAAAGCCCTATCATAAAATACTTTGTGTACATTTCAGAAAGTTTAATATTTCGTATTTATCAAACAAGGACAAGTTAGTTGGGCTTTTGAAAAAGGTGGGTGCCGTAGGCGCCCTTAAAAAATGCATTTTTTATAAAATAAATAGATTTCAGCTGAAAACTTCCGTCATTTTTGACGGGTGTACGCTAGTTATTATATAAATGCTTTGTTTAATTTTCAGGAATATTTCGTATTTATCATACAGGATAAGTTACTTGGGCTTTTGACACAACAAAAAAGTGGGCGCCTAGGCGCCCTACAACCTCTATTTTAAATTACTTTGTGTACATTTAAGGTAGTTTAATATTACGTATCTATCATACAAGGACAAGTTTGTTGGGCTTTTGAAAAAAGTGGGCGCCCGTAGGCGCCCTAAATAAAAGTGGGCGCCGCAGCACAACCTATATTATATACATACTTTGTGTACATTTCAGGAATATTTCGTATTTATCATACAAGGATAAGTTACTTGGGCTTTTGTCATAAAAAATAAAATTTAAAAAAAAACTATTATAAAATACTTTGTGTACATTTAAGAAATTTTAATATTGCGTATTTATTATACAAGGACAAGTTAGTTGGGCTCTTCTTATCTTATCTATACAGACGCTCCTTCTATGCAGAAGATAGTTGCGTCCACAGACCATGACAGATGATCTGTTGGCAAGTGATGCAGCTTTCACAGGCCACGGCTTTGTGGGTTCCACGCATTACCCAGCCGCCTAACTACATGTAGTGTTAGGTACCCATTCGGAGCGGGGTGACTCAGGGACGCCCTAGGCCCCGGGAACAAACCCTTGCCTTCACACGGATTCGAACCCGTGACCATCGGTACGACAGCCCAGTGCGCTTACACTCGACCACCGCGTGGGCTTTTGAAAAAGGTGAGCGCCGTAGGCGCCCTTAAAAAAGGGGGGCGCCGCAGGCGCCACGGCGCCGCAGCACAAACTAGTCATATATATATTTACGCTCAATTATGGCTCACGCCTAACGCCAAGGGACATCACTCTGCTTTTTTAAAAAATTGAAAATATAGACTTACAAATCATAAACATTTTCGTTTTCAGAATAACATTAACCAAACAACGCTCGAACCTTTGACGTCACTAACAGTATTTTAACTAATATATCATATATACAACACTAAAAGTATTTCAACTAATATATCATATATATAACACTAACAGTATTTCAACTTTTTACATTCATTTATTTAGAGTTTAAATGATTTATACAAATCTAAACAACAATACGAGTGAGCTATCATTTGCTTATGTGTATGCAGCCTACAGACTACTGTTATCTTCAACTTATCAAGACATGTGTCTGCCGCCTACAGACTACTGTTACGATACACGCGTGCGTACACAGCCATCTGCTATTATGAATTATTTTTTTTTAGCTTGAGGCTGAAATGGCGCCTCCATTTACATCGTACAAGGTGCTATATATCAGTGCAATCTTCACTAAAATGTCAGTGAGACCCTCCCACCCACCCCCTGGGCACACACACATCCATAATCTCAGCATGTTATAGCTACACCTAACAGCACAGCATATCTCAGCATGTTATAGCTACACCTAACAGCACAGCATATCTCAGCATGTTATAGCTACACCTAACAGCACAGCATATCTCAGCATGTTATAGCTACACCTAACAGCACAGCATATCTCAGCATGTTATAGCTACACCTAACAGCACAGCATATCTCAGCATGTTATAGCTACACCTAACAGCACAGCATATCTCAGCATGTTATAGCTACACCCTAACAGCACAGCATATCTCAGCATGTTATAGCTACACCTAACAGCACAGCATATCTCAGCATGTTATAGCTACACCCAACAGCACAGCATATCTCAGCATGTTATAGCTACACCTAACAGCACAGCCTATTTTGTTATTCTAAAACGTCATCTTCACAACATATAAGTTATATAACTTGCTTCTTCACTCAACCGTTACAGGAAGACATCACGTGACCATCACAAGAGAGGCGTCACTTGACCATCACAAGAGAGGCGTCACGTGACCATCCCAGGAGGTGCGCTATTCAAGGTGAAACCAATGGCCGAAATGTACGACACCCAACCACTTCGGAATGACACCCATTTTAAGATGTCTAGAACCACCCCTGTACAAGACCCAGGTATACAGATGTCTAGAACCACCCCTGTACATGACCCGGGTATACAGATGTCTAGAACCACCCCTGTACATGACCCGGGTATACAGATGTCTAGAACCACCCCTCTAAATGATCCGGACCTCCAGCTCACAAAAACTAATTTTCATGTGTCCGCCCAAAACGGGTTTCGAGTGAATCTTTTGGCCAACAGCCTGAGGGCCAAACTGAAGCGACAACGACTACAGGCAATGAGAGACCCTCATGGTCAACAAGGGGCTGGACGTCCCTCGGACACAATGACCAACAGCACATACTTGGCAAACCTCCAGCAAGATGAATTTCCTCACATGAGCATCTCCAGGGAACAAATATCACGTAGCACTGTGCCGACCAGCAGCCAAGGGACTTCATCCCTAAAGGGGAGTGATCATTTAACGAGAAGTCGTCTAAACAGCAGCATCTTTAGTAGTGACCAAAGTCATCATACCAGTCATCATACCAGTCATCATACAAGTCATCATACAAGTACACCAACGATCAGAACCGGCAAGGTGGAACCTGACACCAGCTCAACTCACAAGACAGACTTTGCTGAGCGAGGCCATTTAAACTGTGAGATAATGGTCGTGAAGAGAGAAGGAATTTTTCAACCCGTCAACAAGTACGAGACCGGAAGCCATGTCATCAAAGGAGTCGACTCGTTAAATCGGAGCCATGTTTGTGATTACGACACGTACATCCTGGCCGAGGACGGGCAGAGACATGTGAAGAGAGACCGTCCGAAACAAAAGATGGTTTCTTGGAGACCTGGGAAAGAAGAGGATAGCTCCCGAGCTGGTTTGCCAGTGAAAGACGAGAAGGCGCCTTGTCATGAAGATCATATCCTGCCCAAAGTTGCACGTGAGGACTACGCTTTCAGGCGACCTATATTCGTGCCCGAACAAAGTAAGATACCAAGTGTCGGGGTCAGCTGGACCGTGCGAACAGAGCTTCAAAAAAATTATGATAAAAAACAAACTCCTCTAAGACCAATGTGGAGCTGGTTGGTGGCGTCATCAGGAGGCCACCAGAGACAGGCTGCATCCGGAGACGTGAACAAACAACTGACACAGTCACAGACTTCACCAGACCACCGAGGTTCCGATCTGAGAACACGAACTTCCAAGGATCTTCATCCCGTGTCTACAGCACTTGGTCGTTTGGGAATCACTGCTTCAAGGGTCAAGTGGTCAGTTCCGAGCACAGGTCACGGTCATGTCAATGTACAGCAGATGGTGATGGAACGACTGGAGCTGGTCAAACGGCCAGGCTCTCTGCTGTACCAATAACATGGCTCATGCTGTAATAATGATATGGCTCTCTGCTGTACCAATACCATGGCTCTCTGCTGTACCAATAACATGGCTCTCTGCTGTACCAATAACATGGCTCATGCTGTAAAAATGACATGGCTCTCTGCTGTACCAATGACACGGCTCTATGCTGTACCAATAACATGGCTCATGCTGTAACAATGACATGGCTCTCTACTGTACCAATAACATGGCTCATGCTGTACCAATAACATGGCTCTCTGATGTACCAATAACATGGCTCTCTACTGTACCAATATCATGGCTCATGCTGTAATAATGACATGGATCTCTGATGTACCAATAACATGGCTCATGTTGTACCAATAACATGGCTCTCTGATGTACCAATAACATGGCTCTCTGCTGTACCAATGACATGGCTCTCTGCTGTACCAATAACATGGTTCTATGCTGTACCAATGACATGGCTCTATGATGTACCAATAACATGGCTCTCTGCTGTACCAATAACATGGCTCTATGCTGTACCAATAACATGCTCTCTGCTGTACCAATGACATGGTCTTTGATTATCAATAACATGGCTCATGCTGTACAATAACATGGCTCTCTGATGTATCAATAACATGGCTCTCTGCTGTACCAATGACATGGCTCTCTGCTGTACCAATAACATGGTCTATGCTGTACCAATGACATGGCTCTATGCTGTACCAATAACATGGCTCTCTGCTGTACCAATAACATTGCTCTATGCTGTACCAATAACATGGCTCTATGCTGTACCAATGACATGTGTCTTTGATGTATCAATAACATGGCTCATGCTGTAATAATGATATGGCTCTCTGATGTATCAATAACATGGCTCTCTGCTGTACCAATAACATGGCTCTCTGTTGTACCAATCACATCGCTCTCTGCTGTACCAATGACATGGCTCTATGCTGTACGCACATCACATTCGAGATTACATTTCTAATAAACCCCATAGAGAGACACCAGTAAACCTTCAAAATGGGATGCAATATCTAAATTATTTTATTGACGTCATAGAAACACTCCTTGGGTTACGATTTGTCTTATTGCTTATGGTGTTTGGAAACTGTTGAGGTATTATTAACATGAAATATTCAGTCAACGAAAATGTGTTGAAATGGAATTATGAAAAATAATACTCTATAATAAGATTGTGTTTAGAAGACATGAGAGAGCCACTGTTTGAGAGAGCCAATGTTTGAGAGAGCCAATGTTTGATTTTGGTGCATTTCAGTTTTCAACGTTCAAATAATTTGTTCTGTCATTTAGAAGATAATGTGCAGCGATATTTATTTTCATTTTTCGCCAAGGTAATGGGTTAAGGCCCTTTCAGCGGTTATTTAAATTTTATGCATTCGTATTTTGGAAAATCGCTACAAATACAACATTCCGTTTTCCTGTTGATACATTATTTGAGCTTTTAATAATGTGTAAAGGGAAAGAAAAAAAAGAGCCATGGTTTATTCGATGTGATTAATATTATTATTATTTTGTTTTAGGGCTGCGGAAAATAACTATTAACTTCTCGATTAATCGTTAAAAAAATGTATCGATTGAAATAATTTTAATGGATAAAAATTCGATTAAAATTCAAGAAAATATTTTTCTTTTCAATTATTAAAAAATAATTAATTATTAATAATACATAATAATTAGTTTATTTTTAACGAACAAACTTCTCCCGCGTATTATTATAATTTATTAATTTATGTAGACGTGCAGATGTAAACAACAGATATTAACAACCGACAGCTTCAGCATAGTTACAGTTAAGAATATAAATGGAAAGTTGAGGAAATATTTTGTGTTTAAGCTAACTGCGGATGGCACAGTAGAAGATGGTGAAAAAGTTTACTGTGTCTCTGCCGTAGACAATCGCGTTTAGGGGATCAAATGCATCTCTGAGTTACCACCTTCAGCACAAACATATTAGACAGGGGAAATAACTCAATAAACCAAAAAATATCAATTACTTGTTTTTGTTACTTCCCTTGAGATTATCCGTTTAATGTCGTCATCAATTAAAATTTTTGGCTTTAATTGAAATTCTTCAGCCCTAATTTTTTTTTAATTGTCCGTTTTTGTGTATGCGTGCATGTCAGTTTTATGTACGTAATTATAAATTTAATTTTCTATATCAATGTATAACATCCCTTTTTCGGTTTATGAAATTTACAATTGGTTGGTGTTTGGTTGTCAACTTTCGATGCGTTTTGAACTACAAAGCCATTATTTATTACTGCAAATGAAATTTGTCAACTTATGCTTCAGTTTAGCTTTTGTTTTTCTTTTATACCCTTCGAAATTGCATATATGTATGTTTAAAAAATAACATATTTGAAAATCGGACTCCTCCCCACAATAGTTTTTGTTGGATTTTTATTTACATGTAATATTTTAATGCGTCTTAGACTCATTTTAATTTTTTTTAAACTTTGTTTTTAATATATAACTGGAAGGTGTGCTGACCTGACAATAATGAAAACGTTTTTTGTTTTTTTTTAAATTCCTAAAACGTTTATATTAACTTGTATTGACGATATTAACTGTTGATTGTTTTATTATTTTCTTTTATCCTTTAATAAACTATACTTCAAAGGTTTCATACAAAATAAATAGTTCTTTGTTATTCAAATTTGTAAATAGTTACAATTTTTTGTTTACATGTTTTTGATAATGTGTAGGTAATAATGTAAGGACCAATGGGCGCAAAAACTGACAAGTCATAAAAGATCTGGAAAAGTTGCTGACTTGACAGTAATAAAAACGTTTAAAATGTGAATTACTAACACGTGTATATTAAATTGTAAATATTATTAACTGTGCTTTCTATGTTTCATGCAAAATAAATAGTTCATTGTTATTAACATGTGTAAAAATTACATTTTATTTGTTACATGTTTTGGTAATATTGTGGTAATAATGTATGGACAAATGGGCGAATAAACTGGCAAGTCATAATCACCAACGAAGCTTAAACTGCTTCAAATCACAGATGTGCTTGATGTGGATCACATTACAGTCGTCACATAATTTATTTTTAACGCACTGTGCTGTATTATTGGTGCACTCATAATTGATGCACACTACTCAATGCCGCAAGTTAACGTCCGGCTGACTCCTCAGCAATATTTGTAAATACTTCGAACTTCAAACTTCTTTGCTGCAGTATCACTTTATGCTGCGTGTAATTCACTATGCATTGCATTTACTATTATCATGATTATATCATTATTATTCATGCAAACTTATATAACGCGAAGCCTAAGCTTGGAAGTTTTCTCATTACACATATATTTGTATATATAACCAAAATACAACATGTAAATAATTTGCTATGTCCGTTCGCAACACTAAGTTTTGGAAAGCGCACCGCTAAAAAAATTGCCTTGAACATAATACTGGGGGAAAAAACACTATTTTCAAACGTCGGCATAAAATTGTTTAATATGGAAATGAGATTTATTTTTTCTCTCTTTGTCGCTACATTTTCTGATTATTTACTATGCGGCTTTCAGGCAAACGGGAAAATTACAAAAACTGAAATATATTTACTTTGAAAACTTCTGTCATTTTTGACAGGACAGATAATGCATTAGTTCAGTGGTTCCTAACCTTTTGGGGTCCATGCACCCCTTCAGATGCCCCCAAAAAAGTTCATGCACCCCCCTCGTAAAACTTGCAGAAAATGCATAATAAACTATGTTTATTTTAGGTTTTGACAATAGCCAACAGTGAATTTAGTGAGAGATCTGCTGCTTCTTATGATCAATCAGCGATTTAAATCTGGGGACTGTTTTGGACAAAGCAACTCTTATGTCATCCTCTGCATTCAACTTATTCCTTTCCTTGTTTTTAATCGTCAAAGGTGTGGAGAATCCTGCTTCACAGAGATAGGTTGTGGCAAATGGAAGGAGAGTCAGTACTGCCCTTTTGGCTAGGAATCTAGCTGGGCGCACCAAAATTCAATCAATGTATTGCAACTGAAGGCACTCCTCAGTATTTCTCTGGTTCTCAAATCAATCAGGTCATCTTTCGCAAGGTCACTGTCATCAATGTTGTCCAAGTCACAGAGAAAAGGATTGCGAATCCAATGGTCTTTCCTAGCAATTTCTTGACAGAAATACCCATCAAATGACCTTTGCAATGTTGAAAGATGTTCCCCTTTGATGTTGTCGGGCTGTGATCCCTCAGTGCTTCCTTCTGCAGCAGATATTACAACTTCATCCAAGAGTGGAAAGTTGGCCAAGTTGGACTTTTCTAGTCGTCGCTGGAATAGTGGCAGTTTGTTAAGGAAGGCTTGCAATCTCTCAGTAGCATCCATTACAGTCACAGCAGGTCCTTGGGGAGATGTGTTCAACTCATTCAAGATGGAGAAGATGTCAGACAGGTATGCCAAGTAATGAATGAAATTTGGACAGTCAAACTTCTCAGCAAGGTCACTCTCTTTTTCTCGCAAGAAAATGGCAAGCTCCACTCTCAGTTCTACTAACCGAGAAAGTATCCGTCCCCCTGGACAACCAGGGCACCCTCAGTGTGTTAGAGTAGAACTCCATGCTCAGAGCTCACCTCCTGACAGAACAACTTGAAGAGGCAGTGGTTCAAGGCATGTGAGCGGATAAAATTTACAACTTCGACTACAGTAGAGGTTGGAGGTAGATTTTTGCATGCCATGGGCCTGACAATGAAGAATACAGTGTGTAGTAACAATATCTGGAATTTCGTTCTTTACCAGTGCTAAAAATTCTGACTTATTACCGAGCATCGAGGGAGCACCACCTGTGCAAATTGAAGAAATTCCTTAAGTCCAGTCAAACTGGTTTTCAGTGAAGAATGTCCTGACTAGCTGCTGCACATCACCAGCTTTGGTAGTAGCTAGGAGTGGCTTAAAAAAGAGAAATTCCTCCTTCAGCAATCCACTGTGAACATATCTCACAAATACAAGAATCTGACTGCATTGTGCTACATCAGTGGATTCATCCAGCTGCATGCTAAATGGAAAAGGACTGCTTCTCATCTTGCACAAGACTTGATACAGAAAGTCTGCAGCCATGTCATTAATCCTGGAATGAATAGTGTCATTGGACAAAGGAACTTTCTCAACCTGCTTCCTCTGCTGGTGACCACACATCAGTTCCACCATCTCCAGAGCACAAGACTTCACCAAAGTTTCTCCAATGGTGTGGGGCTTCTTGTTCTTTGCAATAAGATATGCAACCTTGAATGATGCCTCCAGTGCAGGTTTATGTGACAAAGAAAATCTTGGGCAAGGTACCTTGGGTCAAGAAATGAGCTCTCTTCTGCTTGAAAACCTCCACACTTTCCTTGGAATTGGATGGATGGACTTTCTACAAGTGCTCTCGGAGTCTAACAGGCTTCATGTTGTCATTGCACAGGACTTTTCCCCTGAGGAAGCACTGAGGCTTTTGTGTTCCACTTCCACCTCTCTCTCTCTTTGTTTTTATATTTATTAACGATTTTGAGGGGGTGATGACAATCGGAACGTCGTACCAGTCACAGGCAAATTTTTAACTGACGAAGTTGATTTTTTAATGACCGGTATTGGATGCTAAACTCAAGATTTTAGGTTTCAATGACAAATATTGGCTTACAATTAACGTTTTTAAGACCTTTGCAGCGTAACGAGCAATAAAAGTGAAGGGGAAAAATCCCAACGTTTACATCCACTCAAAACATAAAACAAAAGAGCCATACATCTGACGTATTTGATGATAAAATTAAATTATTTTTAGAAAACTGTGACGTAAAACACGAAATTACGAGGAACATGCGCGAACGAGTATCAAAAGGGTTGTATATGGGCTCCCTTTGACGCGGCATGCCTTGCTTATGGTTTACATTTTCAGATTATCAGTTTTTCTTTCTTTTTTTCCTTCTTCTTTTTTCTTTGTTCCTCTTTTTCTTTTTTTTTCTCTCTGAATCGTTCATGCACCCCCTGGAACCTGCTCATCCACCCCTTGGGGTGCATGCACCACTGGTTAGGAACCCCTGCACTAGTTGATATATAATTCTATATGCCCTGCCCCTTTCTTTCAGAGCTGGGGGTAAGGGTACAGTTTTTAAATAGAATGGCTAAATCTAAATAAACTGGAGCATTTTTTTTCCTTCAGAAATGAGGTAAATTTAAAAGCTACCTCAACATTCATCCTTAGGGTTAGACTTGATCTCTTCTGATAGGGACAAGTTTATCACTTGATCTCTTCTGATAGGGACAAGTTTATCACTTGATCTCTTCTGATAGGGACAAGTTTATCACTTGATCTCTTCTGATAGGGACAAGTTTATCACTTGATCTCTTCTGATAGTGACAAGTTTATCACTTGATCTCTTCTGATAGGGACAAGTTTATCACTTGATCTCTTCTGATAGGGACAAGTTTATCACTTGATCTCTTCTGATAGGGACAAGTTTATCACTTGATCTCTTCTGATAGGGACAAGTTTATCACTTGATCTCTTCTGATAGGGACAAGTTTATCACTTGATCTCTTCTGATAGGGACAAGTTTATCACTTGATCTCTTCTGACAGGGACAAGTTTATCACTTGATCTCTTCTGATAGGGACAAGTTTATCACTTGATCTCTTCTGATAGGGACAAGTTTATCACTTGATCTCTTCTGATAGGGACAAGTTTATCACTTGATCTCTTCTGATAGGGACAAGTTTATCACTTGATCTCTTCTGATAGGGACAAGTTTATCACTTGATCTCTTCTGATAGGGACAAGTTTATCACTTGATCTCTTCTGATAGGGACAAGTTTATCACTTGATCTCTTCTGATAGGGACAAGTTTATCACTTGATCTCTTCTGATAGGGACAAGTTTATCACTTGATCTCTTCTGATAGTGACAAGTTTATCACTTGATCTCTTCTGATAGGGACAAGTTTATCACTTGATCTCTTCTGACAGGACAAGTTTATCACTTGATCTCTTCTGATAGGGACAAGTTTATCACTTGATCTCTTCTGATAGGGACAAGTTTATCACTTGATCTCTTCTTACAGGACAAGTTTATCACTTGATCTCTTCTGATAGGGACAAGTTTATCACTTGATCTCTTCTGATAGGGACAAGTTTATCACTTGATCTCTTCTGATAGTGACAAGTTTATCACTTGATCTCTTCTGATAGGGACAAGTTTATCACTTGATCTCTTCTGACAGGACAAGTTTATCACTTGATCTCTTCTGATAGGGACAAGTTTATCACTTGATCTCTTCTGATAGGGACAAGTTTATCACTTGATCTCTTCTGATAGTGACAAGTTTATCACTTGATCTCTTCTGATAGGGACAAGTTTATCACTTGATCTCTTCTGACAGGACAAGTTTATCACTTGATCTCTTCTGATAGGGACAAGTTTATCACTTGATCTCTTCTTACAGGACAAGTTTATCACTTGATCTCTTCTGATAGGGACAAGTTTATCACTTGATCTCTTCTGATAGGGACAAGTTTATCACTTGATCTCTTCTGATAGTGACAAGTTTATCACTTGATCTCTTCTGATAGGGACAAGTTTATCACTTGATCTCTTCTGACAGGACAAGTTTATCACTTGATCTCTTCTGATAGGGACAAGTTTATCACTTGATCTCTTCTGATAGGGACAAGTTTATCACTTGATCTCTTCTGATAGTGACAAGTTTATCACTTGATCTCTTCTGATAGGGACAAGTTTATCACTTGATCTCTTCTGACAGGACAAGTTTATCACTTGATCTCTTCTGATAGGGACAAGTTTATCACTTGATCTCTTCTGATAGGGACAAGTTTATCACTTGATCTCTTCTTACAGGACAAGTTTATCACTTGATCTCTTCTGATAGGGACAAGTTTATCACTTGTTCTCTTCTGATAGGGACAAGTTTATCACTTGATCTCTTCTGACAGGACAAGTTTATCACTTGATCTCTTCTGATAGGGACAAGTTTATCACTTGATCTCTTCTGATAGGGACAAGTTTATCACTTGATCTCTTCTGACAGGACAAGTTTATCACTTGATCTCTTCTGATAGGGACAAGTTTATCACTTGATCTCTTCTGACAGGACAAGTTTATCTCTTCATCATTTATGCTAATCACAAGTTGATGGTCATGGCCCCAAAGCAACACTTAGCCAATAAACAAATGTTAACATTTGCAATGTCAAGTTTTTTTTATAAATGTGGATATTTTTTTATTCTTAAACTTAAACTATGGCACCTGTTGATTTAAATGTAACCTCTCCTGGAGCCTCAAGCAATTGACAAGGTTGAACCTCTCCTGGAGCCTCAAGCAATTGACAAGGTTGAACCTCTCCTGGAGCCTCAAGCAATTGACAAGGTTGAACCTCTCCTGGAGCCTCAAGCAATTGACAAGGTTGAACCTCTCCTGGAGCCTCAAGCAATTGACAAGGTTGAACCTCTCCTGGAGCCTCAAGCAATTGACAAGGTTGAACCTCTCCTGGAGCCTCAAGCAATTGACAAGGTTGAACCTCTCCTGGAGCCTCAAGCAATTGACAAGGTTGAACCTCTCATGGAGCCTCAAGCAATTGACAAGGTTGAACCTCTCCTGGAGCCTCAAGCAATTGACAAGGTTGAACCTCTCCTGGAGCCTCAAGCAATTGACAAGGTTGAACCTCTCCTGGAGCCTCAAGCAATTGACAAGGTTGATCCTCTCCTTGAGCCTCAAGCAATTGACAAGGTTGATCCTCTCCTTGAGCCTCAAGCAATTGACAAGGTTGAACCTCTCCTGGAGCCTCAAGCAATTGACAAGGTTGAACCTCTCCTGGAGCCTCAAGCAATTGACAAGGTTTAACATTTTATTGGCTTTCATTGTTAAATTTTAATGATAGTATAATTTATGCAAACTTTTAATTATAGTATAATTTATGCAAACTTTTAATTATAGTATAATTTATACAAACTTTTAATGATAGTATAATTTATGCAAACTTTTAATTATAGTATAATTTATGCAAACTTTTAATTATAGTATAATTTATGCAAACTTTTAATTATAGTATAATTTATACAAACTTTTAATGATAGTATAATTTATGCAAACTTTTAATTATAGTATAATTTATTCAAACTTTTAAAGGTTAAGACAAACATTTAGTATACTCCACTAATTACAGGTGCTAATGATTGATGTAGACTCAGGTACATGACACATTTCATAGACGGGATGTCATGTTAGATCTGTCAATGTTATCTAGAGGTCATAAATTAGATGACATTATGAACGGGTTGTTATGTCAGATCTGTGTCAATGTTATCTAGAGCATTGCTTCTCAAAGTGGTGGTCCGCGGACCAGTGCCGGTCCGTGGGCCATCCGCAGAAGTTGTCAAAAGAGGACAGAAAAAAATTGTCAGTGCAGGGAAAATTGTGCACTGGTCCCTGGTGCAATGGAAAAAAATTCCTGCCGGTCCGCCATACTAAAAAGTTTGAGCACTGATCTAAATGTCATAAAATAGATGACATTATGAACGGGGTGTTATGTAAGATCTGTGTCAATGTTATCCTGGGTATAGCCAAGTACATCAGCTGACAAGGTAGATGATTTGCGCACAAAGTAGATTGACAAAATCTTACAATTAATTGCACATATAGATATATCTTGATCCATTGTTTCATTAACAGGCACGATACACCAGCACAGAAATATTGACCCAGTTCCATTGAATTATTCCTCTAGCATTGTGTAGAATATTGATCCAGTTCCATTGAATTATTCCTCTAGCATAGTGTAGAATATTTATCCAGTTCCATTGAATTATTCCTCTAGCATAGTGTAGAATATTGATCCAGTTCCATTGAATTATTCCTCTAGCATAGTGTAGAATATTTATCCAGTTCCATTGAATTATTGCTCTAGCATAGTGTAGAATATTGATCCAGTTCCATTGAATTATTCCTCTAGCATAGTGTAGAATATTTATCCAGTTCCATTGAATTATTCCTCTAGCATAGTGTAGAATATTGATCCAGTTCCATTGAATTATTGCTCTAGCATAGTGTAGAATAGTTACTTCAGAAGAATGGATCAGATCCCAGCTCTATCATTATACAACTAGACCAGCACCCTAATTACATTACCACTACATTGGCCAAGAACCACTACCCAATCCTAGCTCTATCATTATACAACTAGACCAGCACCCTGATTACATTACCACTACATTGGCCAAGAACCATTACTCAGACATAATTAATCCACACAATGTAATTAGAATAAGATGATAAAAAGACAATTGTTTTTAAAGAGACCATTTATTACAACAGATCTTTATACACAAATGGACTTTTAAAAACCATACAACCTTTGGTCAAACATTTTTTCCTTCTTAAAACCATGCATGATTTGCTAAAACATTTTTCCTTCAATCTGTTATATCCATATGCTAAGAATGTAAATGGTATGGTCATCATGTGAAGGCACTCACGCACATACACTCATTTACAGTTACACCACAAGTGTTCATCTGATTGGTGAGTCGTTTGTACAAATGTACATATACAGAAATTGATGGTTAAACTCCAGGCAAATTGAAAAACCAAATAATGAATTTTTGGCAGTTTTCAATGACAGACAATAAATCAACAGCCCTGTTCTCCACTATGACTGCCCCCCCCCCAAAATGTCATGTTTTTTACATGAATTTCTAACTTACACATGAGGCCTGCTGGTTTTTATACATGAAATCTCATTAAAGTTAAAGCCAATAGATCATACCACTAATGTGATCTCTGTTGAGAAATTTGAAAAGATACATTACAACTAATCTAAAATATGTAATTTAGACCGGGTACGTAAAGGCCTGGCAAAACAGTATTCTGTGATGTCTTGTCAGGCCTACACGTACCCTGTTTAAATAACATATATATATTTCTTTTAAATCTAAAAGCCTGATTGCAGTCTCACCCACATTTTGAATAAAAGTTAGAACTAATCCTACGCTGAATGGAAGCTGGCCAGTGATGACCAGGTCAGGAATACGTGACGTCTGCAAGACTTCACATGGTATTCAAGTAGTTATTGTTTTGTTTACACTGACACTCACCAGCAACTTTTAATAGACACAATGGGAAGTTGTAAAGTAACGAAGCAGGGAGTGAAAACTTTATTGAATCTCAGAATATTATTAAAATAATGTTTCAATATAATTTTCACTTTGAGATAAACTTCAACAATGTTTCATTTCTTAACATAAAGCATGTACAAAAATAAACCTGAAAAATAGGTCAGATAAAAGTTTCCAGGATTTGCTGGCACAAAATGAGCCACGTGGTACACATCCTGCTTTCTGACAGACTAAGATACCAAGTTCAAGGAGTTTTGTTTTATTTGTTGGTTAAAAGGTATTTTACAAATTACAAATTCTTAGAATTTACATCCATGATAAACAAATTAATTACATAATTGTCAACAGTTTTGTAGCAAATTATATGATTTTACTACATAAGGGGTGGTGAAAATTTTAATATATAAAGTCAATTATTCTAAATTGAATTTAAATCGCAACATGCACCAGGTAACTGATAAAAATAATTAATTCATTGATGAATAGTTATTTAATTATAGATATATAGATTGTTTAAATATATCCTTTTGTATACAATTTAACATAAAATAAGTGTCCTTGGGTTGTTCTTTATGTCACTGTTTTTTTTTACTGTGGGCACTTGAATTTCTCATTAAAATTTCTGGATTAAAATTCCTTGTGATGATGGATAGATTTAAAACTCAGAAATTTGTAAACTCTGAAATTCTACAATGCTTTTTAAAACTGTAGGCAAAAGAAAGGTATTTATACCAGCTGAAAACTATTGCTCAAATAAGGCTGCAGTTTATTCTGTGAAAAATAAAATTTAGTTATGGCTGGGCAATAGAGAAAAAAACTAATGAGTTATTCTAATATTATTGATAGATACACTTAATAATATCACATGTCAAATTCTACACAAGTGGTTTATCTTCCAGCTAGTGGATTTGTCTGTACAGTGACAAGAAATTGCTCCCATAAACCATTGCAACAAAATCAATTCAATCAATTTTGAGGACAAACTTTAATCCTGATCATAGAGCAGCTATAGGATATTTAGCTAATGACATCAGACATATTCAGATACCTAGCCATATAGATCATTAACAGTTACCTGGTAAGCTTGCTAAATGAACCAGAAGCCAGCAGTTATTTTTAAATTTAAAAAATTTAACACGTTTATATAAAAGTGAAAGAGAAAGAAAAAAGGTATGTTAAAATAATTTAAAGAGCTCTGCAAATAAGGCTCTTGTACTTCTTATATTTATTGCTGCTGATGGTGGCTGATTTTGGAAGTAAGTAAATTTATGTTCAATAAATTTTGTAAAGAAGAAAGGAAAAGGTTGATGTGAATAAGTAAAAAGAAATCTTTGCAGTGGATGAGTCAAAGAAAAATTAAATATCTTTGAAATACACACTGACTCTAATTGCCTCATAATTTCAGCTGAATCATTAACATTAAATTAAGTTATTCTAAACTGCTAACAATTTTAAAAAGCTGTAAAGTAAAAAATAATAATATAAAAGCGGTAATGGTTAATCTTGCTCGTAAAAGTTCATTGTCAAACTTTGTCCACACAAAAGAAATATTCTGTGGGATGATAAAAAAAATTATCCAAAGCTTTAATGCTGACTTCTTTAAAAAAACAAATCTAAGTAGGAGGTTGAATCAACTTGAAATTATGAATCAATGTAGTACTAGTACCAGCATAAACAGAATTGAAGGGAATTGAAGCCTAAAACCATTGTTTAAAAACACAAGTCTTTAGATTTTTATTTTGCTCATCACAGATTGAGGAGCAAGACCAGCCTTTTGTTTATACAATTACAATTGAACAATTCTTTCATCAAAATTATTGGATAAGTGAAGAGATTAAAATAAACAGACACTTTCTAAATGACAATCTAAAAAGATAGTGAGGATTTAATACACTATTTCTTGATGCTGCCAAATTACACATAAAAAGATGCATGTTTAAAAATTCCTAGACACTTTTTCAACCACAAAATCAGTTTTGCACAAACAATATTTGTTATTTTAGAAAAAAACTTTTTTCAGATACATATGATTCCTCATTAACAGAATATTTATACAACCATCCCTACTTACATAATGCCTTAGCAACATTCAATAAATGGCTATTAACTTCAACCTTTACAATTTTTTTAATTGAGTCTTTTCTTAATATATACTAAATACTATATACTACATGACTGAAAATCTGCTATTTTTTTTAACAACTGCCATCGACAATGAGCTATAAATTTTTTAATAAATATATCTAACAACAATTACAAATTTTTCAAACTTCTAAGTAACAAATGAAAACCCCAAGGGAAGAAACGGCTACGAATTTTAGTTATTCCCTATATCTGACAGAGGGTCACAAATAGAATGTTATGGAAGATGTTTTATGAAAAATAACGTCTCTGACCATAAGAAAAATTCAAATGTATTTAGTTAATTAATGATAAATCTGTATAGCTCTCTAACTTCAAAACTTGAATATCTAGAAACTACAAAAATGTCACATAGCCGTTTTCTTCCCACGAGGTCTTCAAATATTTAGGTTCTTCTACTGTTGAAAGGTTAATAATTTTTTAACAAATTTTTTTTAAACATATTAACACTCAAGATAATTATACATGTTTCTACATTAAACTAAAATAAATTGAAAACTTGATTTTCTTTTCTCCCCTTGGAATTTTGTTGACAGCCTCTACTTGAAAGAGACCTACTGCCACATGTAAATAAGAATAGATCATGAGGCAGTTATTACACTCTGTGGGACATCTAAGCGTGAACCATTTTATCCAAGTCAGAAATTTTCAATTAAATTTAATGTAAACTAAAATACACATTTTAATTAATGCAGTAATTTTTAATTAGGATCATACAAGAACTTCCATTTGAAAAACTCCACACACCATGACATATTGTGAAGAACAACTGGTGGCCTCTAACAGATTAGAGTACTTCCATTATCAAGCTTGTAGAAATAATACGCTGTGTGAATAATAAAACTGAGATCACTGCACAGACTAAAAATGTAATTTTAAAAAGGCAAAATAATTTCTGGTCTTTTAAAAGGATGATGTGTTCAACAGTCACACACTTAGTTTTATTATTTCCTTACACCTTCGAAGAATAGAGCGCAGCACTATGAAGTCAAATTTATTACCACCATTAAAGAGGAAGATGAGACAACACACCCTTAAGCTATAAACAGCATTTATTATGAATAAATTGATCCCTGATTTTAATAGACATGGAGAAGAGACTTTTTATGTTATTGATAAATCAACTTGTGAAGTTAGATTTAAGTATTTTCTTAAAATTTATAAATTAATTGAAAAATTTGGTGGTAATTTCTGTGACCTGGTTTACTTATGAAAACAATTATTGGAATTCCAGAATCACGGAAACAAAATTAATATAATGTGTTATTTCACCAATAATATTTAATTTATTGGTTTTAAGTATGTAAGGGACAAACAACCAATGTGGTGTTGTTACAACAATGAAATAAACTAAAAAGGCAGTAATGACAATGCAGGTCTTTACAATGACCAACAAAGAGATAAAAACTAAAGCCAAGATCTCTATGGATAGGGAAATTCAAATGGTTAGCACAATCTGACTGGAAAAAAAAATGGAACACACTGATTTTCTTAAATGTCACTTCAATCAGTTGAATGGATGTCTTAGTAACAGCCATCAAACGCAAGCGCTTTAGAAAGTTTGTTTGAGTCACAGATGAGAACTTAGGAACATAAGATCTTTTAATGTTACGTTCCAACTCTTGGTCGTTTTGGAGATGGGGCTATCACATCCTCTTCTTCTTCCTCTTCCTCTTCTTCTGAATCTTCATCAGGGTAATCCACTAAACCTTTGAGCCCAGGCTGAGAAAGAGAAAAACACATTATTAAAAAATGTATTTTGTAATAAATCTCAAGTTCAATAAATAAATAATAAATAATGACTGTGATAAAGATTATTTTTTCGCCCAAGGTAAATTAAGCATCAAACACTTGTTAACAAGTAGTAATTAGTTAAAAGCTCTAGCACAATTCCAAATAAATGCTAATAAATAAATGGTACAAAAAAATTTGGTCTATTAATTAACAGAGAGAAATGAAAATACTATTTACAGTTTTTGTGGTTACTGCATTGGTAGAAGGCGGACTGTCAGAAACACGAGATGTTGTGATGCTGGCAGAGGAAGTGGTGGTAGTGGTTGCTACAGTACTATTGATGGTGGTAGTGGTTGCTACAGTACTATTGATGTTGCCAGAAGATCCTTTACTGGCTTGAACGTTATTTGGAGAAACATGAGGTGTAGGGCATAGCCTGTTGGGTGAGCGTGGTGATGTAGGCGGACTGCTGGGTGACTCAGGTGATCCTGGTGCAGGCGGAGATCCACCTGGAGAACCTGGACTATCTGGCATGCTCAGTAACGAAGAAAGGGAAGAGTTGCTGCCAGTCTTGATACTAATGTTGATTGCTGATTTTGAACCACTAAGCATTCGTGGCGGAGACTCACCAACGTCTGATTGATTTTCTTTGGCTGAAGGACAAATAAAAAGGCTTAGCAGATTGTTTTTGTTGAGAAGTTGAATTGGGTGGGGCCAGCTCTATTATTAGTGAAACAAAATAATAACCAAGTGATTTATAAAAGCTCAAATTTATTCATTTCAAAAGTTTGCAACATCACAATCTTGAAGATTTCTTGCATACACAAAAATAAGTCACAATAAGAGCCAAATTCTCAGTATGGTGTTTCTAAAAATATTTATGAGAAATTAATTAACCTTTAATGATTAAACATTTAATATTTAGTTAAAAACATATGAATAAAATATTCACGTCCTTGACCATAAAAGTTTCAAATACTTTGAGATTATTAAAATAAAAATTCAACAGTACAGTGGGTCCTTGCATAATCTAACAGGGAAAAAATGAATGTTCACATTGCCTAGAAATGAATATACTTGCTTAGCCATAAATGTCACAATAACAAAAGACACACATTGAAAAATAAAAACAACTCCCAAGCCAACGAATGCCTTCCTCGGATGACACAGAGCAAATTTGCAAGGAAGCAGGAGTCAAAGAGATTTCTGTGTCCCATTGTGATATATTTTTAAAAACTGTATTTTGAGCTTGTGTCTTTGCTTGTTAGAATGTTATGCTTGGGAATAATAGTAAAAAAAAATTGTATTGCACCATGGAGAATCAAATCTACCTAACAAATAGCGAGCCATGTTCCAGAATGTAAAAAGTTTGCTATGCGCAGGCCCAATGTACACATTTGAGTGTGTGTGTAAATGTTTACACATGCTAACAAATTATGAGAAATTATTTAGGGACTACATGTTATTCACTGAATCATGTCAAATAAAACAATGTTTAAAAACAAGTGATGGTTTTAAGAAAAATGTTAATTAAATTAGTAACAAGAATTCCAGTTATAGAAAAGAAGTAACAATCAAGATTAAGACTTCTGTGTTATAAAATTATTTAACAGCTGTTAAAATGAAGAATCATACGCAGAAAGTGTGATTTTGGCAAGCCATATTTTCTTGAACATTTGAGAGCACCCAATACTCCACCAAAATGCAATCTGACTGCAGAAGATGTCCTTGCAATATTTGCTGAAATTCAATTATTGGATATTTACAAAATCTCAGGACTTCCTCTATGATGCAAACCATTCATCTGTTTAATTCAAGGACTGTAAAACCCTAAATAATTAAAGTAAACATTCATCTGTTCAATTCAAGGACTGTAAAACCCTAAATAATTAAAGTAACCATTCATCTGTTCAATTATCTTCTTATCTTATCTATACAGACGCTCCTTCTATGCAGACTATAATTGCGTCCACAGACCATGACAGATGATCTGTTGGCAAGTGATGCAGCGTTCACAGGCCACGGCTTTGTGGGTTCCACCCATTACCCAGCCGCCTAACTAGTGTTAGGTACCTATTCGGAGCTGGGTGACTCAGGGACGCCCTAGGCCCCGGGAGCAAATCCTTGCCTTCACGTGGATTCGAACCCGTGACCATCGGTACGCCAGTCGAGCGCGCTGCCACTCAACCACCGCGTCCCCCCAAGGACTGTAACACCCTAAATAATTAAAGTAACCATTCATCTGTTCAATTCAAGGACTGTAACACCCTAAATAATTAAAGTAACCATTCATCTATTCAATTCAAGGACTGTAACACCCTAAATAATTAAAGTAACCAGTCATCTGTTCAATTCAAGGACTGTAACACCCTAAATAATTAAAGTAACCATTTATCTGTTCATTCAAGGACTGTAACACCCTAAATAATTAAAGTAACCATTCATCTGTTCGATTCAAGGACTGTAACACCCTAAATAATTAAAGTAACCATTCATCTATTCAATTCAAGGACTGTAACACCCTAAATAATTAAAGTAACCATTCATCTGTTCAATTCAAGGACTGTAACACCCTAAATAAATAAAGTAAACCATTTATCTGTTCATTCAAGGACTGTAACACCCTAAATAATTAAAGTAACCATTCATCTGTTCAATTCAAGGACTGTAACACCCTAAATAATTAAAGTAACCATTCATCTGTTCAATTCAAGGACTGTAACACCCTAAATAAATAAAGTAACCATTTATCTGTTCATTCAAGGACTGTAACACCCTAAATAATTAAAGTAACCATTTCATCTGTTCATTCAAGGACTGTAACACCCTAAATAATTAAAGTAACCATTCATCTGTTCAATTCAAGGACTGTAACACCCTAAATATTAAAGTAACCATTATCTGTTCAATTCAAGGACTGTAACACCCTAAATAATTAAAGTAACCATTTATCTGTTCAATTCAAGGACTGTAACACCCTAAATTATTAAAGTAACCATTTATCTGTTCAATTCAAGGACTGTAACACCCTAAATTATTAAAGTAACCATTTATCTGTTCAATTCAAGGACTGTAACACCCTAAATTATTAAAGTAACCATTTATCTGTTCAATTCAAGGACTGTAACACCCTAAATTATTAAAGTAACCATTTATCTGTTCAATTCAAGGACTGTAACACCCTAAATTATTAAAGTAACCATTTATCTGTTCAATTCAAGGACTGTAACACCCTAAATTATTAAAGTAACCAGTCATCTGTTCAATTCAAGGACTGTAACACCCTAAATAATTAAAGTTAAAACAACTAACAACGCCAGGGTACAGCACTCATTGTGTAAATAGTAAACAATTAGCTAGTTATAAGGAAGCTGTGAAATTTCCACTGCACTAACTTTTATAGAAACTCACATTAGAATTGTTCTGTGGTATTTTCAGGCCTGCCAACGTGCCAAGAAAAAAAATCTGTAGAGGGGTCCACGCGCGGCGTTGCAGCACCCCACGGCGCTGGTTTAAAAACTACATACTAAATAAATATAAAGTAATAAGTTAAATCCATTATCTTTTAATTTAAGTGTCTACAGAACACCACAGAATACTGGAAATGTTTACATTGCATTCAGATACACGAGAGAATAACCATGTTTTTCACATATGAACAGAGGCTGCATAGAGTTCAGCTTTCCAGCATTTCCCTAGTGGCCTTTTTGAACTTGAACAGTTCTTTCGTCAATTGAAGTTAGCTTTGCTTTTAGATAAATATTAGTTTTTAGTTAGAAAAAAAACTTTAGAAAGAGTATCATTCATCTGAATTAACCGAATTAATAATTGCTTTTGTTTCATTGTAATTTTTCGGGAAACATTTCTTTGAATCTGGCATTAAAAAGATAGGTATTAGTATTAGAAAAATCTTTATTTCTTCCAAAAAGTAGGATGGTAAATAAAACTTTCCATCTCATATCTGAATTTCCTTTCCTTCAACAATAATAACAAAGTAATTGTTAACAGATGTAGATTCACTACTTTTACTTTAACTAATTATCAGTTGTAATTTTTGCATTAAACTATTTTTTATTGTTATTGAACCCACCACTTTCAAAAGATAATTAGGTCTGGCACAGATTGCAAATGTTTCGCCACGGCCACAGGCGAGTGTTTTTCCAAATACTGATCACTGATACTGTTTCGAAAACGAATGTCCCAATGCCAATGACAAATGACGTCTTTTCTTTATTTGTTTAGTTAGACTAGTCTTAGTACTAGTACAAACACTCTGAAGCTCAGTCACTGGAAAACCGTTTTTAGCAGCGTTCCTTACAAATGTATCCATTTTTTTTAGTCACAGAACAGCTGAATTTTTCTTTTTTTTTATTAGGCTGGTAAAAGGAATAATGTACGATCGGATGGCCAACGAAGAAATAGTTAGATAACGCGGTTCGCTTGGATAACGGAAGTACAGGAAAAAACCTAGGAAGTGGCATTTTCATTTTTGAAATACATCACCGCCATTATTAGTATTAGCTTTTTCTTTTTATAATTTTTTCGCATTCGGATTTTTCATGGTGAATTTTTTTTTCTTTCGGAAAATCGGGAGATTAAGGGTCTTATCGGGATTTCGTAAGCATGGGTAAAAAATCCGTATAATCCCGAAAAAATCGGGAGGGTTGGCAGGCCTGTATTTTAATAATTTTGGGAGGGAACACATTCTTGTAAATAATATTGACACAACTTATAAAAATGGCCTGGAAAAAATATTTTATGAATTTCTTTTGCTAAACCTATGCAATAAAATTTAAGAAACAAAATGGTCAGTCAATGATTTCAAACTAATATTTGACTTACTTTTTTTGTTCTCCCATAGTTTGTGTATATGATCAAGATCAGATTCTATTTTGTTCTTAAGAAGTTCTGATACTTGAGGTGCATTATCATTCTCTTCATTTTCATCATCCTGGCTGAACCACATTTCTTCATCTTCATCTGGTGCTCTAGCATCTCTGCGAAATCTGTTGTTGCGAACTATGGATGCTGCATGGCTGTCAACAAATAATACAAGAAAATTAGTTACGTAAATAAAGCTATCTTATTACTGTTAAGTGAAAATTGTATTCAATTTGTTATGATGTAGAAATTAAAGAATACCATGCATGTTTCCCTCATAAATTAAATTAAATACCACCAGAATGCATGTGATATTCAGACATAAAGAAAAAAACAGTAGGTTATCTAAAAAAAGATTTTTTTAAGTATCAGTAAATGAAAAATGTGTATGAAATATGATCAGCTCTAATCTAGCATCCAGATGTGTCTAAGCAAAGCCGATTTAACAAAAGACGTTCAATTCCGAACTTACACCAGTTTTTGTTTATTAAGGTACATTCAAAATGAAGAAAAAGAATAAACTCATGTAATTTTAAGAACAAAAACTAACAGAACAAAGAAATTATTTAATCAGGAAGAAAATCCATTTGTATATGTTATATTAAATTCAGGAAATATAAGCACTGAAAATTCAGAGACGAATATTTTTACAAGTAAATTCATTTTCAAAGTCTTTGTGCTGAGACGTTTATACGAACATTAACAACATTGATAAACTTCTGCTTTACCTTGTTACTTGCTGCTCAAATTCACAGACCAGATTACATTTTTATTGCAATACATTTACTTTTCTTCCAATTGTTCCATTAATTAAACATAGTTTACTTAAAATAATTATTAAAAACACACTTTTTAGCAACAATTTTTGGACAGACAAAAAATAGTGAACAGTTTAGTGATTTAACTAACGATTAAAAGAACATTTTGTTTAGCACTAAAATTATTATCTGAACACCTGGGTTTGTTGTATAGACAACATCTTTGTTGTGCTTTTAGAAATCCTTAACATGAATAAGAGAGGAGCAGTCATTTGCTTACACTACTGGGTCCTAATAGTTGTGATAAGACAGGACCAAATCATTATTTGTAACATTGTTTCCATGACAGGTTTTCATCTATTAATTTTTAGGAATAATACAAATGACATTGACTTGAACCTGCAGAAGCAACTAATATATATATATAAATATTATATATATATAAGTGAAATAGTATTTTGCCTGTATCTCAGCTAAAGGCATGTATATCCATCATGATCGGGAATCAAATAATGGCATGGGGTTTTGGAGCCTTTACAAAATATACTATTAGGTGCAAACAATGTTTTTTCCAATATGAATTATTTAAGTATAATTCCAAACTTTTGACAAGTGCATGGATGAACAGATCTAAGCAAAACCTTGTCCACTAACACTTGTTCACCTATATTAAAATACTGGGGGTGGAGGGAGAGAGAGAGAATGAGGTCATAATATTCAATAATTTGGGGACCAATTTTAATTTCTGACATTTTTGTGTCTGTTTTCAAAAGTTTTTATGCTTGCATGCATAAATAATAAAATATCAATATTATTCCTAAATTAAAGTAATAAGTTCTAAATATTTAAGGGTGACAATATTGAATAATTATAGTCAGAGTTGTGAATATAATATACAGCATCTTAACTTTAAAATATATCTTTTAAAATTGAAGTAAGATCATTTCAAATAATAAATAAACATTTATTTTTTTTAATACAAAATTATCCTAAGTTCTATAGTGACCATTGAAATATTTCAAGCTACATGAATGGGGCATTGCAACTTGCAATATATATTGTACCTGAAGAAAATGTATAAAAATGTCTAATGACTCTCATAAGCTTATTGACTTTAAATATTCTTTGAAACATTGGCTTTTGAATGAGTATTTTCATCATATTATTGATGAATAGGAACTAACAGGTGATTTTTACAAGTCCAATCAAAATTTCTTCCCAAAAGCTTGATGAAGGAAATTAAACTTGTTACAAGTTTCAGTGAATATTCTATTTCAATAAATAATAAAAGGTTAATAGCCTACAAAAAAGAAGTAGATTAAAAATAAAAAATAATTCATTTTTCACCCTCCAAATGTTACTGAAAGTTAGATTATAATAGAACAGGCAGGCAGGCAGGCCAAACTGGTAAACTCACAACTAAAAGTGCACAGCATATCAGGAACTTGGTCAACTATGAACAAATTATTTTTAAATGAAATGAGAAAATCTATCAGATCTGACAATGTAATAATTTCCTACCACAAGCTAATATGTATTGCAAGTTATGCAATGTCTCTGTTAAAAAAAAACTGTTAAAATCAGATAAATATGTTTAAAAAAATCTTATTAAAACATTGGCAGATCTGAGCAAACAAGGGTGAAACATATACCGGTCACTATCTTCATCATCATCATCTTCAATTTCTTGCAACACCTGAAAATCCGACCACTTTCTTTTTCCAGATTTTTTCAGTTTAATAGGTGTAACTTTTTTTAGTGGGCTATTAGAGAAAGCAAATTAAAATTATGTTACACCTTACACTTTGTCTAACAATGATGCAGAGTTTAAAAACAAACAATGAAAACACAGAGACCATGAACCAGTCCACATTTATCAGATTTAAGAAAGATAACTTGCAAAGAGTTGAACAAATTCTGAGAAAAACACAGATTATTAAAAATATTTAAGCCAGCTAAGGACAAAATGATCCTCACCTATCAAAAGAGTGTTTTTCTCTGTTCCTGTCTCTCTGTTGCTCATAGCGAACTTTGAGTGTTTCAAAAGTTTTGACATATTTGATGCCCTCTAAATCTCTTTGAAATGTCTCAACTATGTATACACTCAAAGATTTGATGTCCTCCTTCAAAATAGAATAATGCATTAAGCTATTTAAAAAAAACTAACAAAAGCCTTCAAAATAAGCTAAATATTTATGTAAAACAAATCAAAACATGTTTATAAAAATTAATTCAATAAAGCATACCACTTTGATGAATTCGAAGAGCTCAATCATAGCAGAATTAATGAGGTTATATCTGTCACCATTGGCAAGGAAAGCATCCACTATAGGTCTGAACAGATTCTCCTTGATAATATATCGATTATAGAACTCTTCTTTTAAACCAACAATCTTCCGACAAAACCTTAAGGCACCTTCAAAATATGAAACAAATTACTATATGACAAAGCAGTAAAACATGAAACTATTTACTTAATTTACAAACCAATCTACAAGTTATACACTTATTTTAACGCAATAATAAACAGAGACAGGGAGGACACAACAACAAAAAATTCAATAGGCACAATTTCATTATCTTTTTACATAGCTAACATAAAAGGATGACAATGATATTTATTTAAATCTTCTACCTAAACGCTAGATTAAAAAGACACACAAAATTTGTGAATATAAAAACAATAATTATTGAAAGTGTGGATGTTTCTGTAAAATTCTTCATTAGTACACATAAACAATAATTGTGCAATTAAATTTACATGCTATATCTACCCCACCTATCAAAACTAATTAAGAAAAATGAGCAGGAAAGTCTGACAAAAACCAAGGTTCTAGTATATCAATAATTAAAGCAAACTTTATTAATTTAATAACACAAAATTTTTGTGTTTTTTTAATCTATTATTAGTACAGAAACTTTGTACTATTCATAGACTCATGACATTCTCTGACATTCCAAATTTTCCCATTTCTTTTTTTTTAAATAATGGAGCAGTAAGAAAACTATGCACACTCTTAAGGATTTCTTACAAATAAAATGGTACTACTCACAAAGAACTAGGAAAGCATGCCGAGACTTAAGCAACACAAGAACTCGCCGCAACACATCTTTAGTGATGATGTAGTTTTTTATGTGGTATGTATGATGTTCAACACAAAAAGTCAAAAGCTCCAAAATTAAACCCAGAAGCTGAGCACTTTGGTAGTCATCTGAAACAAAAGAATATTAAAATAAAATTTTTATAGTTCTCTAACCGATATTTCTATTAGACCTTAATAAAAAGGTTCATGTTCATCAATAACAACTTTTGTAAAGACATATATAATTCTACGTTACTAACAAAAGTTAATACTTAAAGTTGAGATTGATGAACGTGTAAATTAGCACATTAAACTCACCTCGACTAGGTTTATTATCGGCTGTGTTGGCAAATAAAGGGGCTGTTAAAACATGCATGCTGTGTTTGTAGAAAAAACTGAGAAACTCTGATTTTTCAGTCTTCTGTAAGATATAATACAAAATTTAATAACGTATATAATTACATAGTTTTAACTCTATTTCAAACATTAAAAACAATTCACATAAAACATTTAAGGGAATAATCTGATGAATGACAGATACTCACACTTGCAGTAGCGAGCATATTTTCTGGATCAAGAAGTAATCGAAGAATTCCTATCAACTGTACTGCACCACCTAATTCTGAAAAATAAAATTTTGGAAAAGTCACTGAACAAAGAAAACATGCGCATCAACATGAAAAAATTTATGAAAATTATCTTTATATAAGCAGGTTTTTCCTCTTTAAAAATATTCAAAATGTCATTAAAATGTATGAGAAATGGTGCTACATTAAAAGTTGAAGAATATATTTCTTAAAATACTGCAAAACAGCTACAAAAAGCAGATTAACCTTATAAAGGACGAGCTAGTTCCCACGTACACATTATTACCACAAAAACGCTAAAACTTTCTACTTAATTGATGCTTATCTTGCTACCATTCCATTTCAAAATTAATTTCCATGTTTTATAAATTAAATCCCTAGAATGCCACATCACTAGGTAATTTCATTTCCACATTGGAACACACACACACACAAAAAGTCTGAGTGGCTTTGATTATCTAATTTTAAAAAAAGTCTGATGAGACTTTGAAAAAGAAAGTAGCCAAAGTTCATGGACACTTTGGAAGGGTTTAGCCCCATTATAGGTAATGATGTTTTTGGCTTCTACACCCCTTAAAGGGTTCATTAAAAAATATTTAGACAAGTGGTAGCAAAAATATTTTAATAAAATTATTAAATATATTAATTTAATTAATTAAATAAGATTAATTTAATATTTATAGATAAAGTTCACAAAATTAACTATCCATTAATAAATAGTTAATTTCGATTAAATTAAAAAATGTCTGGGCTTCAGAAATGGCCACATGTGCTTTATTTACACATTAGCACTATTTTTTCTTGTACAAATGTCATCAGATAACCAACTACACTAACACACCAGCATATTAACAGTACTTGGTTCAAGTGATGAACATTTCTTATTAACAATATACCCAGCAGAGCTAACTAAACATTCACACATTGTGTACTTTCATTTCCTCTAGACTTCCAGATATCAGTTATAGGTGGTAATCCAAATTTTCATTGCTAAGAATTTAACGTTAATTACAGCCTAATATTTACCCATTTCAATAATTAGACCATTCAATAAGATGCCTACCTGGATCTGTGTCATTTATCATCTGTTCAATGACTAGGTTTATCAAAAGATCCTCCTATTAAAAAACAAAATAAGTTCTTGTTGAATAGCATAAACAAAGTAGGAAATCAAAGTGTTATCTTAAAGTGTCAGATAGAAGGAATAATTATATTATAGCTTACTAATGAGATTCCTTTTAAAGACAACAAGCTTAAATAAATCTTTTATCTTATAAACAATTAATTTTAGTGGATAAAAATGAAACTATTATTACTTACGTCATCTACACTTATACTTTCATGCAGAATGAATTCTCGAACCATGGACGGACTAAACTCAACAATGTATGAGAAGATGTCAATAGCAGCTAACTTCATTCTTTCATCATCTAAACCCTAATTAATATGGATTTACAAAATTAATAATACAAATTTTTTTAAATCCCAGTGCTTATGGACATTCATGCAAGTTAAATTTAGTATATGCCTCTTTTTTAAAAATGACTAATAGGACAAAAATACAAAAGCATATTATTTTTAAAAATACTACCTGTCATTCACTAACTTCACTAGTTATTTAAATTTCTATATGGAAGCAGCATGTTTAAATAATGTTGTTTTTATTTAACACTGCACCTGAAAATACAGAACTAAAAAATTACTACAAAAAAAAATTTCAACAGCACTTACCAAGATGATTTCTATGGATGACAATATTCCAAGATTTGATAAAGTCTGTAATATTAATATACATAAATAAAATAAATTTTAATACTTTAGTTAAATACTAGCAAAAATAAATTTTTGGGAAAGAGGACTAATTATGAAAGTTAAGAGTTTCTATTGTAAATCAGCTTTCCTTTTCAGTGAATATTTTTTAAGGCAATAGGATCCAACCTACCCAGCATTCAAGACATATAGAAAAGGAAACATGTAAATGTATCACATAATCTATAGTGCTGGTTCTTGTTATAAATGAAAAACCTATGGGGGAGTGCGTTGGGGTTGAAAGTGTTTTTGTTAATAAATAACCCACTAAAGCTTAAATTTCTAAGTACCTTTTATTAATAAGCCAAATCAACAATTAGACAACTTGGTATCAAACCCTAAACTTTTCAAAACTTTACCTTCAGATTTGTTTCAAATCTCAAAAAATATATTGCATATTAATCTTTGAAAATGTTTAGATTGAATTTATTGTAGTTTCTTGCAATTTATAGTTATATTATTTTTACTGTTCTTACTAATCAAGCGAGCTTTTATAAATTCTTGCTATGTTATTTAAAATGTATTTATGTTAATCTGGGATGTATGTCTATAGAAGGTTTATGAGGGACATTTTAAGGTAAAAAGCAATGTACAATAGTTATATTTTAAAAAATAAACTTAGTGCAATTAGGTAAAATTATAAAATGTTGAATGAAATTTGCTGCTATATTGGATGGTTTCTAAGAATGTTGGATACAAATGTTTGCTCTGAAAAAAAAATATACAGTGGGACCCACTTAACTCGTCAGCTCTATTAAGTCGACGTTTTTTATTGGAACCGCCAAATTCTCTCTTTGTCTTTGCATTTTTTCATCGGTTAATTCATTTTTTAAAGTCGCCGATCCCTAATATTTCGAGCACAAAAGAGTGCCAAATTTGCAACTTAACGTCGGTTAGCTCAATCCCCGCCTGTTCGCACAGCGACGCACACTCGCATTTTTAGTTAAAAAAGCACCAAAATCTCGCTTTCCTCGAGACTTCCGGCTATTGTGTGATTTTACAAGATTTTAATAAAGATTACCGGATGTTTTTTTATCTTGTTTCACTTTTGTTCCGGGTGTGAATTAGTTTGACACGGCAATGACATGTCTCTATCGAGTATGTATTCACCAGAGGTACTCGAAAATCACGTTAGCGGTCTTTAATCATTGGTATTTCGCAGTGCATGTTATATTATTATTAAACTTAATTCATTTTCTGATGCATTAATCATTTTATCTTTAGAAAAGAAAAGAAAGGTTTGTATCGAGAATCGACGGTGGTTTTTATATAATTAAATAAAAAATTATTATTCTTTTAAAAGTTTGTTGTTGCTTTGTTTCAAGTAAGATACGTGACTGTGACTAACACGCGCATGACGGTGAAATCAAATCATTTTCTTAATATTCCAGTATACATATAATATATAGGGGTCTACCGATATCTGGATATCGGCAATATCGGTATCGGTAGCATGTAAAGGTCCCGATATTGACGTCACCGATATTTCATAATAAGTGACATTTTGACCCCCCAAAAAAACGGAAACAAAAAAAACTACCATTTAGATTTACAATATCTCGACAAATTAATATATTGACCCCGATACCGGTATTGAAATAGTCAAAAGAGTCCTAGTATTAATATGTGCAGCCACGATACAGTGTGCCAAGTGCGTTGATATTGTTTAGGTATCGGCCGATTTTCGTATGCTCAGAAATACTGTGTAAATAGTTCCGATGCCAAGTATACCGTAATTGCTCTAATAAATGTATAACATGTAAACATTATGTTCACGTAATTGCTCTAATAGCAAAGATGCACGCAGAATCGCAGATGTCTAAAACATTTCGTTTCGTATGGAATAACAAAATGTACCGTGTGAAGACTTGTTGTCATTGGCAACCATTCAACCTCATTTTCATTCTATTACTATTGCTTTGTTCTGATTGTTTCATTCATAAAGGTGGCCGTGTGCAAAAGCCATTAAACTATTGGTTAGAATTAATAATTATGAGTCAAGGTTGAAGTTTCAAAAGGACTTCCTAATTTTGCTTGTACATTTGTATAAAGGACGGTTAGTTTTGTTATGAGTCCTATGTAGGTCATGATCTGGAACTTGTAAACACATCGGAAACTTCGTTTCGGGAAAAAAAATCGGTAATATCGGCAAAACTGGATATCGGTAGACCCCTTAATTATAAAATATAAATAATTACGAGTGATAAATTTAAGAATGACGTCATCAAATATGACCGCTGGTTTTTGTCCTAACAAATACTCATATCGGCAAAAAATATCGGTAATATCGGCAAAAATGCTTATATCGGTAGACCCCTAATATAAAAGTTAAATAATTAGGAGTGATAAATTTAAGAATGACGTCATCAAATAAGACCGCTGGTTTTTGTCCTAACAAATATTCATATCGGAAAAAAAATATCTGTAACATCGGCGAAAATGCATATCGGTAGTCCCCTAATATAAAAGATAAATAATTACGAGTGATAAATTTAAGAATGACGTCATCAAATATTACCGCTGGTTTTTGTCCGAACAAATACTCATATCGGCACTTACATCGGCAAAAAAAATATCGGTAATATCGGTATCGGTAATATCGGCAAAAAGGCATATCGGTAGACCCCTAATAATATACATGTCATATCTGTTGTAGGTCGAATTCTGATTCTGATGCAAAAAATTTGACCTTAGTTTTAACGCATGCGCAGACAATTATAAACTGGTAACTTTTTTTTATTAAATGGAATCGAAACACGACCACAGAGACGTAATCAAAGTCATTTACTTCGGAAAAACAAAAAAAATATATACAAATTCCCGACTAGTCATAACTTTTCCAGACTATTTCCCGACTTTCAAGACCGGGAAAATTATTTTAAGAATTCATGACTTTTTCCTGTTTTCCCGACTGAGTGGGAACCCTGGGTTATATTTAAACGGTCCTAACCTTAGGAAAGAGTGAAGAAATATTAGGGTCCCGATATGATTCCGATTAATCATCCCATCACAAATTAACACACATCATGTATATAAAGAAATTTCAAGCGCATGTTAATATTTTGCCGACATATTGGTTTTCGTTTAACTCGATCGGTTATCTCGGCGCCATTTTTCATACCCTGAGGCCGTCGACTTAAGCGGGTCCCACTGTACCAAGATATTGTCAGCCATCTATCAGATACCGTTACTTAATTATGAAAGAACATTTTACCTTATAAAACGATTCTCTATTTGGTTGCTGCAAAGTTTGTGAAAATGTACAGAATTCTTTGAGGAATAACACCAAGTCTCTCCTATGATTGTCATCTGTTTCCTCGCCAGTCAGTTGAGCAAACAAAGTTGTTAAAAATTTCACATCATCCTAAAAAATACAATATTTAAACAATGCAAACATTTACAAATTAATTATTAAAAAGTTACACCCTTTTTAAAAAAAGAAATTTAAACTTATTTCTTAAACTAAATAAAATAAAGAGAAGGAATAAAGGTACCAACCTGAATCATACTGACTATTTCCACTTTATTAAAAAAGATAAATGACGAGAGAGAAGATAGCATGTTCTCTTCAAAGACTGAAGGTGTAGGGAGGATTACATCTTGAATGTACTGTACTCTATAAGTCTGATGGATTTTGGTCTCCAACTCAGAATTGGTCATAGGGACCACCTGACAATAAGTACATTCCAATGATTAGCATTTTTGTAAAAAAAACATTTAAATTTAAACAGCAATCCATATCTTGATTTAACAATTAATGTATGACATGCTTTTTCTTCAAGAAAGGAGGGGGGGGGGAAAAAGGAATTAAACTTGCTGTGACTGCTCCTAGTGGAATGGTAAGGTTACGTCTCACGTCACGATTGTAGGAATTTAGAATCTTTATGTTTTAAATAATCACTTAAAACACCTTAAGTGTTTAACACCTTAAATCACCTTACAAAAAATTTGAAGCTTCCAGAATATACCAGAAAAAACATTTTAAAAAAACAATCAATCATGCAGAAATCACAAAGAAAACCTTACTGATACAAATGTTAAGTGACTTTTTATCAACCTTAAAATCTTGTAACTGAAATTTTCATTTACCTTTTATATAAGTAAATAATACTTTAAGAATTTATACCTCTTTGAACTTAGCAGTGTTGCGTAAATACTCCCTATGTTTGGTTGGTGTTGATAATGTAGGATCGTACTCAAGGATACCAATAATGTCAAAAATAATATCATCGGAAAACATGATTTCAAACAATGCATTTTTATTCAGGAGGAAAATGCTCTTGAAAATTTCATATAAATGATGAAGTCCATCTATGTTTTCCAAGTCCTCACACATATGGAACAGGTCTACAAGTTTTCGAATATAGCTTTCCGCTTCAATGGCAACTGCCAGTTTTTCCCTACGTATAGGAGATGGCAGTACAGAAGAAAAAAGCTCAGCAATTTCCTCTAGTTTACTTGTCTCGCAGGGTGGGAGCTCAATTGGAGGTGCAGCATCTGGCATATCATCAAATCTTTCATCTTCTGATTCTTCTACCACATCTTGTGTTATATCAACGCTTGGATCTTTACCTTGAACCTGCAATATCAAAAGGAGTTGTAATTCACATAAAAAATATTTGGATACAGTACAATTATTAGGATACAAATTAAATTCAAATAATACAGAAATATAGGGAGGACTACATTCAGAGTGAAGCAATAAAACTTTTTTTTTAAAAGGGAACATGAACAACTTAACCCATGGAATAAAAAAGGTGGATTTTTAGACCAAAAGCCACCAACAGAAAGAAAACAAAAAACAAAACACTTGATCTCGTTTACCTGACAAATTTTCTCCCAAATTTCATCACAACCAGCTTTTTCTTGAAAACTGAGTGCTAAATCATAATTGTCAGCTTCTGACCAGACGATCAAAGTTTCCTGCAATAATTTAAGTTTCAAAACTATATTAAGGGTTTTAAAACTTGTAAATATTACAAATATCAAAAAAATGTTATTCATTTATTACATAAATTTGGGATTTAATTTTTTTTTAGAGCTTTGAATATGAATTTAAAGACACTTACTTGTTGTTTTTGATATGCGGTGTCTTGTTGAATCTTTGATTCCAAAAGAATAGACCCTGTAAATATGTTTACAAACTAGAAATCTCAAACTTAAAAAGGGTCATTTTTAACATAAATGTAAATAAAATAAATTTCAACATATTAAACCTCATACCTCTAAAAAAATAATTATTAAACACTAATGTTTTCAGCAATAGGCCAGATTTATTTGTCACCATTTTGAAAATTCTTGAAAATGTATCTTCTAATAGTGATGGGAGTCCTGTTTTTATCGACCACTACTTGATGTAAATGTTGGCTCTAAGGATGTTGCATTCAAAAGTTAACAAGGAAAAAGGCTGAATAGCAAATAACCCTTATTACTATAATTATAAATTTCAGTTTATGCAATACAATACCATAAAATAATTAGGATACAATGACAATTGTTAAAAAGTGACAAGTGTTTAAAATTTTAAGTACAGCATATTCACATTTTAATGTATAAATCTGATTTTAGTTTAATATCTTGCAGATTGTTTTAAGTGGTTTATAATCTAGGTAGTTACATTAATTCACACTGCCCTGTCCTAATTCAATAAATCTGAAGAAACTTAAAGAAATATACTTTGACCAACTAGAAAATTATCAAACAATTATTCTTTTAGATTTATAATTTATTAATTCCTGATTATACTTAAGTTATAATATAAACTACATAAATGCCAAAAAAATGAAATCAAAATGCTTTTTTTTCAACAACAAAAAATTATTTAAAAAAGGTAAACAATTGTAACCTGACCTAACACACTAGGCTGGTAAAAAGTAATAACTGTAGCTTACTAAAGGTCAAGCTTTGAAATAATTTATTGAATTAATTAGAATTATCAGTAACTAAAATGTATAGTTATCGTAATACAATCGTGACTTATGACAATTAATTTGTTAAATTACTAAAATTGTCTAGAATCAAGGCAAACATGAGGAATACAATGTTAATTAGCATTAAATGGTACACAGTTTCTGGGTCATGAGTTAATGGGATCATGACCCTATCCTTTGACCCCATATGGGGTCACAAAGGGTCGCCAACTGAGACAGTTTCAAAAAAAAATTTTTTAAATTTTATAAGACTTTCAATCATGGAAGTAGATTATAGTTTTAAATTATTTTTATGAATTACACAACCAAAGTCTAGAAGGGGAGTTGAGCACTAAAAGTAGTCAAGGGATCTGAATGGCATTATTTGAATGCAGATTGTTTATTAATTTTAAAGTTCTAAACATTTTTCAGCAATTTATTTGTAATTTTGTGTGTTTTTTAGAAGTATCATATTATTAACTTTTAAATGTCACTGAAATAAAGTAAATTTTATTTTAAACGATTTTAAAAATATTTATTTAAATTTCTAATTTTTAGTTCTAAAATTGTTGAATTACTAGCAACGTAAAATTATTCACTTAAATCGGTAAATTCTTATTAAATACTAATTAATGCTTATAGTGTTATAATCCCAAATATACTTTTTGTTTTAATTTAAAACAATAATAATGTGCCTTGCCTTATTAACTTCACTATAGCCTATTCAAATCAAATGCTGCATTTAAACTTAGCAAAAAAAACATCATGAAAACAAATAAACACCAAACCAAAATTTAAATAATTAACTTCTTATAGACTAGAAAGTTGTTTTTCTTTAAAATATGTGTTTTAAAGCAAATTTAGCCTTCTGTCAATTAGGCCTCTGTTAACTGAATGACAAGCATAGTCTAGTATGAACAATGGGTTAGTCCAAAACATATTTTAAAAGTTGCAATGACTTAAAAATGGGTTTATTTTATTATAATTATAGGCCCTAATTATTATAGACATAGCTCTTCTTTTAGTTTTAGCCTTTGCATATTTAGTTAGCATTTTAAAAAATTTCAGTAGGCCTCAGCCTCAGGCTAATCACTGGGTTTTTTAAGCCGCCTTAGTCTATTCCTATATTACTCTCAAATAATGTATGGCATGTAAGTCAGAATCACTTTAACTTTTACTTATATATTAATAAATTCATGAGTTTATCAAAAGTCAACAGCAATGTTCCCTTTAAGGTTCATTGGTCGGTGTGCAAAGTAAAAATACTTCTGCGCAAAGTTGCATAGCATCCTATTTCAACTATTTGTGAGCAATACTTAACAAAATTTGCTGCGCTGTAATTCTAAACTGCTGCGCGGCATCTTTCATATATCTGCGCTGCTGCTCAGCTTAAAGGGAACATTGGTCAACAGCAATTACTGTATGGCGCTGTATGTTGACAATGATCACAATGACAAAACTTAAATTCTGAGAACTACCAATTAGGACTATGAACTATGATTAATGCATGGAGTGTGAGTCTCAACATGACAGTATTAAATCACTGAATGATTAGTGAAGTTACAAGTCAAAGCTCAAAACACTGATGACTGAACTGAGAACTGAATGGCTCATGTCATAATGATGATCATGATTTTATAAGTATAAGTGAAAGTGATGATAAAACTGAAGTCTGAGGTGAAGTCACTGAATAATGAGTGAATTAAAAATCATCAATTTGACCCTTGAAAGATTTTTCAAATAAATCCCATATTATGATGATTTTTGGTCCACTGATATTTACCATCAGTCTCTGAACGAACAAGAAGAGATATTCCTCGAAGTCTCTCAACATAGGCAGAGGAAACATGACCAGTTCCTCTATCATCCCACTGGCGATCTTCATTCAGCATATATAACTTCACACGTCTTCGGGTATCAGCCATTTTAAATATATAATATTGTCTCTTTTTTACGTTGTACACAATCAAAATATTTATGAAATTATGTAGGGTGACTACGTAAAGATAAGTTCACTTCCAGAATCAAAACACTGTTCTTTGACAGGTGCACTAATGCATGGACCCCGAAATTGCTTCATTCCGTTAGACCTGACCAACAGGATACAATATCCCCATAGGTTCAACATTTCCTAACACTATTTATATAATAATTAGACATTTCGACCATGTTAAAGTCATAAAACAATTGTAATCGGCTAAAATTATAGCATTGTCAACACTGGTAGCGACTGAGAAACGCCGCCATATTGAATGATTGATAATCGAAATGTGGGGTCGCCTCTAGTAGTTTCACGGCTCCCCATATAAAAATAGGACAAAATAAGTAAGATTGTTTGACGAAACGAATAAAATTCAAACAAAATTTGCATTGTCAATGTGTTAAGTAATTTGAAGAAAAAAAACACACACACACACAAAAAAAAACGGAAAGAGTGGGAGAGGGGGGAGAGACACTCTAGCTGGCAAGCTGCAATCTTATCTTAGGAGACGTATGTTTATGTCAAAGTAGGCCCCTACATATGTACATCTAAAATGACATATTTCTCTTTAATTGATTTTTTTCTAGAGTCCAATACTGCCAATAGGCTAGAGAGGCAATACGAATACATTTCTTTCTAAGCAGGTTAGCCTAGACACAACTACCAAACAAAACAGATAAACTAGAGGAAATTAAAAAAAGAGCTGCAAGATTCGTTACTGGTGCATATTAACAAATAACAAGAGTAATACTATTGCTTAAATCACTAAACCTGGAAACGCTAGATGAAAACTTAAAACCAACACACTTCAAACAGTTAAAACTTTAATAATAATGTAAGACTAGAAATATACCATTGACGCAATAATCTTCTGTATAGAAGGAGCGTCTGTAATAGATAAGATAATATGATAAGATAAAACAGCTGAATAGGCTAGTAATAATAAATAAGGCAATACATTTTAACTAAAGATATTTTAATACAACACTCAGACATAGGAATGCAAATTTAAAAAACAATTTCTTGTACCAGATGCAAGAACATACAAATCCTCCATGTTCTCGTCTGGAATTCGGGCGTGAAATGGGTTGCCTGAACAAAACAAGAAAACCAACGCACCATCAACATTCTCTACTTCTCACAGAAGTACGTTGGTTATCTAAAAGTGCTCGTTAAATCGATTGTATGCTCTCTTTTATTTAGTGCTGGAATTCCTGGAAGGCAAAAACAATGATTTGAGACAAATTTAATTAACTCAAAAAATGACATAGCCTACATGACAGATTTGTTTGCCAAATTTAACGAAACTAATTTGAAACTACAAGGTTACCAATTAAATGTAATCAAAACTAAAAGCGTAAAATCTGCGTTTGTTGCAAAACTTTTTCTGTATAAACAAAACTTGGGGATAGGAGAATGTTCTCAGATTCAAAATCTCTCGAAATTGCAAGATAGAGATGAAGACTTGATTACCTACTGTCAACACTTAACGGCTCTTCATGCAGACCTGAACCAAAGATTTGAAGACATTCTTCACTTGGATTTTCCCGACTGGGTGTTGAACCCTTTTATCTTATCTTATCTTATCTGTTTATAGACGCTCCTTCTATACAGAAGATAATTATAGAAACCGGCTATACATTTGTGCTCGTGGGGATTTGCATTTACTACTCACAAACATTGAGCCTGACATTAATATACTCATAAAATTATTAAAATCTCATTAAGTTCATCCAAGTCATTATTTTTTTTTAATTTAACAAACGTTTAATTTAAATAAATAATAATTCTTCAACAAAATGTTGTTGTTAATTTAAATAGTAAATTTGTATCTTATACATTTATGTAGCTTTTTCACGTGGGGGTCCGTGGGCAAGTTTTGACTATAAAAGGGGTCCGCGGGTAAACAAAGTTTGGGAACCACTGCTGTAGCTGTATACAGGGCCGGCCCTGGCTGTTATAACTGTAGCTGTATACAGGGCTGGCCCTGGCTGTTATAAATGTAGCTGTATACAAGACCGGCCCTGGCTGTTATAACTTTAGCTGTATACAGGCCCGGCCCTGGCTGTTATAACTGTAGCTGTATACAGGGTCGGCCCTGGCTGTTATAACTTAAGCTGTATACAGGGCCGGCCCTGGCTGTTATAACTGTAGCTGTATACAGGACCGGCCCTGGCTGTATGTCTTTAGCTTTCCTTTCCACCGGCTAAGGGGCGTCCATAAATGATGCCATGCGATTTTGGCCGATTTTTACCCCCCCCCTTTTTCCTCCCTCGCCACAAAAACTTAGAACCCCCTCCAATATGACGTCACAAAGCGTTGACCCCCCCCCCTAAAAGCCGTATTTTCTAATTGAAAATTGTTTCAAATCCCTTTTTTGTCATTTAAGTATGTATTTAGTCTATGTTACACTCTAATCAATATACATAATTTTCAATGTATGTCACGTCTGTCTGCCCCGTCTGTCTGTCCGTGACGCTACTAATTTTAGAAAGCAGCGCACCAAATTGCTGCACCAAAAATAACTATTTTCGAACGTTCCACATAAAATTTTTCAATATGAAAATAAATGAATAAAATAAAAATAAATAAAATAAAATAAATGAAAGTTCTGTATTACATTATTTTTTATTCTGATGTGTAATTTTTTCAAAATAAATAGATTTCAGCTTAAATATATTTATTTTAAAAAAGGTCCGTTATTTTTGACGGGTAATACACTAGTATAGTAATAGATGTGATGCAATTGAAAACGTCATGAAATAAATTGCAAGCAATTAAATATTTAAGCGGAACATTTATTTAAAGTTGCGCGTTTTGATGAGATTTCACATTTCTTAAACACTCCACCCCCCTTCGTCACATAAGTGTGATCCCCCTCCCCCCTAAGCGCGTGACGTCATTTATGGACGGCCCCTATGTTAAAATCTGCTCCTAGTCTGAACACGGTGGTCAATCGTCAGCATTTGGGTTTAACAGAGTGAGTACGTCAGATTTACCCAGGCCAGGGACGGTCTTAGCGACTGCGGGGCCATTGAGTGAGTACTTCAGTGTTACCCAGGCCAGGGACGGTCTTAGCGACTGCGGGGCCATTGAGTGAGTACTTCAGTGTTACCCAGGCCAGGGACGGTCTTAGCGACTGCGGGGCCATTGAGTGAGTACTTCAGTGTTACCCAGGCCAGGGACGGTCTTAGCGACTGCGGGGCCATTGAGTGAGTACGTCAGTGTTACCCAGGCCAGGGCCCGGTCTTAGCGGCTGCGGGGCCATTGAGTGAGTACGTCAGTGTTACCCAGGCCAGGGCCAGTCTTAGCGACTGCGGGGCCATTGAGTGAGTACGTCAGTGTTACCCAGGCCAGGGCCGGTCTTAGCGACTGCGGGGCCATTGAGTGAGTACGTCAGTGTTACCCAGGCCAGGGCCAGTCTTAGCGACTGCGGGGCCATTGAGTGAGTACGTCAGCGTTACCCAGGCCAGGGCCGGTCAAAGTGACTGCGGGGCCCTATGTGGGGCCCTATGCGGCTTAGTACGAGAAACGGATTTTGCGGGGCCTACTCTGGGTAGGGATTTAAGGAATTAATAAAATAATAGAAAATTAAGATTGGCGGGGCTTATTAAAGTGCGGGGCCCACTGCGGCCGTATAGGCTGCAGGGGCCTAAGACCGGCCCTGACCTAGGCACTCGTCATGTCTGCCAAGCATGATTCAATATACTATTATTTATATATGTCTATTAACTCTTGGAGCATATATGTCATTTAATATTAATGGTCACCTATACTCAGCGGCGTAGCCTGGGTATGTGCCGCCCGGGGAAGAACCCAGAATTTCTGCCCCCACCCCCGAAAAATATGTTGATGCTCTAAAGGAAAAATAATTTGTATTAGAAATAAATAAATAATGCACTATTCTTTTTTACCTTATAAATAAATTCTTGTAGAAACGCTTTCATTTTTTAAAAAATGATGTAAGTTTTCATTGCACAATCTTTATTGTATATATGTTGTCAGCCATACCATGCTCGATAGCCAAAGAGTTATAGTATAGACTTATTATAGAAGCGTCAATCTCGGTGTATATATGTTGTCAGCCATACCATGCTCGATAGCCAAAGAGTTATAGTATAGACTTATTATAGAAGTGTCAATCTCGGTGTATATATGTTGTCAGCCATATCATGCTCGATAGCCAAAGAGTTATAGTATAGACTTATTATAGAAGCGTCAATCTCGGTGTATATATGTTGTCAGCCATACCATGCTCGATAGCCAAAGAGTTATAGTATAGACTTATTATAGAAGCGTCAATCTCGGTGTATATATGTTGTCAGCCATACCATGCTCGATAGCCAAAGAGTTATAGTATAGACTTATTATAGAAGCGTCAATCTCGGTGTATATATGTTGTCAGCCATACCATGCTCGATAGCCAAAGAGTTATAGTATAGACTTATTATAGAAGCGTCAATCTCGGTGTATATATGTTGTCAGCCATACCATGCTCGATAGCCAAAGAGTTATAGTATAGACTTATTATAGAAGCGTCAATCTCGGTGTATTCATTATTGATCGTAATTAATTTTTCATTAACTTATGTTTACATGAGCTTCTCTCGCAGCTGTAAGGAATATTAGAAAATATTTTAATATATTAGATATTTTGAATTTAAATACTCTAATTTGAAGGTGAAATTTCAAAATCTAGTAGGCCTAGATTAGCTGGTGTACGAAAATCATATCTGTTTTCCAATTCTGTAACTGCCAAAACCTCACCTGAATTTCTACAGTCACCCCACCTACAACTTTCTTCTCAGCTTTTTTCTACATAACATTGCTAAACATCCGCTTTGATCGCCACAAATTTGCTTCTCGTTCTTCGACTGGCAAGCTCGATTATAATGAGAAGGTCTCCAGATACAATTTTAGCCAAAGCATCCTTCTAGCATCCTTCTAGTATCCTTCTAGCATCCTTCTAGTATCGCATTAGACTTTCCGTGAGTAGCCTCAGGAATCAGTATAACTTCTAAATAATTTCAGACATCATTGACTTTATAAAGAGCATGTTTCCAGATAGTAAATGTTCAAAAGTTCCTACGTCTGTTTGTGCGTTTTGTTCACGAAACGAGAGAGCAAACTATGGGCGATAATTATGTCAAAAATCCTAACAAGAAATTTTTTGCTACTTTGTTTTGTTTTCTTTTACATCAACGTTTTGTTGTTCGTTTTAAATAGTCTTTTCTTTTTAATCCGATTTCTCATTCCTTCTATTATCAAAAACTTTAGTAATGTTGAGTATTTGTTCATAAGTACATTTATTTTATGGATTTAGTTTATTCCAGTTGTTAATTTCATTAGATAAGCTATTTTTTTCCATTATTTTTCGTTATGATTTAGGAGAACAATCAATTCAAACAAGCAACAGTTTTTCCCATTAACTAACACACCTTAAAGTCATTCTCGTGGCACCCGTCTATTCTCTATTTTGATATGAGGTATGTGTCTAATTTGGAGAAGTTAATGTTAATATGTTGGACACTCTCAATCTCGCTGCCGAATAGTAATCGCAAATCTGTAAATATGAGCAAATAATTTATATTACTTACGTCCATGTATGTTGTTTATGTATGAAGTTTAACTGATACAACCATTTTTGCGTCTACAACTACAAGATGAGCGGCTAACAAATTTGAATCAGTTGAGGTTAACAGTTACAGCACATCAGTGTCATGTTCTTATACTACTCCAGCCTCTTGGTTTTTACAGTAGCATTAGTCATTTAGTATCAGAAGACTTGAGATTCATTATGGAGTTTGAGGTTTTGGCATTAGAAACGTTCACGTGTTTTACTATATATTCTCATTTTAAAATTAATTTTTACCTTAAATTTTATTTTATTTAACTTTATTTTAACGTTTTTCATTTCCATAAGATAATTAACAATGAGGAATTTGTCGTCTCAACAAAGTGCCGCCCGGCCCATTAGATCGGCTCATCTTATCTGTTTCAGACGCTCCTTCTATACATAAGATTATTGCGTCCTACGCTTATCTATGGTTTGTGTTTAGTCCTGCATTCTTATTAGAGTTTTAAATGCTGATAAAGTGTTGGCTTTCCTGTTTTCTTCAGGCAGCCCATTCCACGCCCAAATCCCGGACGGGAAGAACGAAAATTTGTATGTGTTTGTTCTTGCATACGGAATAAGAAAGGTGTTTTTATCCTTATGTCTATCTGAGGGTTGTATTAAGTTACCTTTGTGTTGTATTTCTAAATTAGAATTAATTGCTTTATGTATAATTACTACTTTACTCTTGGTTCTTCTATCCTCTAGTGTCTCAATGTTTGATGATTTAACTCAGTGGTTCCCAAACTTTTTTGACCCATGGACCCCTTTTATACTCAAAATTTCCCCACGGACCCCCAAGTAAAAAAAAACTTTATAAATGCATAGTACAAAAATTACAAAAGCAACATTTTGATGAAAAATACGGTATTTATTAAAATTATCACTTTTGTTTAAGATAAAATTGAAAAAAAAATTGGATTAACGTGATGAGATTTTGTGAGTGTATTTATGCCTGACTCAATGTTTGTGTGTAGGAACCGCAAATCCCCACGAGCACCAATTTCTAGTCATTTATTTTTTATTTTCGTTGTTTTTTATGATGAGGTCAAAACGCCACTAAATCTTTGTTCTACCAAATAGAAAGACAGGAAAACAGTCAAAAAAATTCTGTACAATAACCTTTAATGCATGATATAAAATGGGGATCTGACTTTGTAACCAGAATTTATGGTATCCTAGTTCAAACAGTGGTATAAGTTCCTCAATTGTGGATATTTCAATAAGCTGCTCCTGTATTAGTATGGATTCATCTGTGTTTTGGATCTGAGTTTGTACATGCGCTAAAGAGCTCAACTTATCTTATCTGTTTACAGACGCTCCTTCTATACAGAAGATTATTGCGTCCTACGCTTATCCATGGTTTGTGTTTAGTCCTGCATTTTTATTAGAGATTTAAATGTTGATAAAGTGTTGGTTTTCCTGGATTCTTCAGGCAACCCATTCCACGCCCGAATTCCGGACAGGGAAGAAGGAAAACGTGTATGTGTTAAAAACAAAATGTGTTGTAAAAACACAAGTTAAAAACTTGTATTTTTCTACTTATAGTCCAACTCAACTGCCAGTCAGAAATGTCCTATAGTGGCAAATGCCTACAAAATGTCTGCATGAAGAGCCGTTAAGTTTTTACAGGAGGCAAGCAAACCTTTAACTTTGTGGCAATTTCAAAAGATTTGAAAACTGAAAACATTCTCCTGTTCCTAAGTTTTGTTTGCAAAGAAAAAGATTTGCAACAAAGTCAGATATAACGCTTTTAGTTTTGATTAAATGTAATTGGTTACCTTGTAGTAGTTGTAGTTTCAAATTAGTTTTGTTAAAGTTTGGTAAATAATTCATTAATAAAGGATATGTCATTTTTTGAGTTAATTGTGATGCTAATTGTCTTTGTTTTCCAGGAATTTGGACAATGAATCAAAGAGAGTATAAAATCGATTTAAATATGTACGTGTTGATAACCAGCGTAATTCTGTGTGAATAAATAATCAATTATAGTCTTCTTCTTCATTTTCCAAACCGTGGTGAGCAAATAATCTCTAGTTGAAGGCATTCCTTTTGATTTTACTAACTGCTCTAATGACATAATGTAGTGATCCATGCAAACTTTCACTAAGATTTTTTGGGATATTTGATGTTGATGAATGAATCAATTTACTGAAAATACATTTGGTACAGCCTGTTCTAAGTATGCCATATATTCAAGTGTATTGCTTTAACTTCAAACATTTTTTTAAATTCAGTAAATAACATTTCACGTTTCGTATCTGTTTCCAAACATTTAGGCATACATCAAATATTCATTAACACCATATTGTCGGCATTGTTTCTTCGGCTCACTCAGTTCTAGATTTACCTATTTGCTAAACAAGCTATAACTATAACTTAGGGCCCCTGCCTTCTTGGGGGCCCCCGGAAGTTTGTTTTCATATTTGTCACTAGACTTCAAAAGGTCCTTAAATAGCTTAGGGCCCCATCAAGTCTAAATCCAGCCTTGGGCTCACTCATTCTCTTATCTGTTGTAACAGACCACTGTTAAGAATTATTAACGTTTTCAATTGAATGCTACAGTAAAGCCCTATTAAAAACATTTGATGATAGGATACAATTTAGATAAATATAACTTCCCGACACATCGAAAAATACCCAAACCTTGCAACCCTCGTAGATTCAAGTTAAAAACTTGTATTTTTCTACCTATAGTTCTAGGAATTCGGCATTTCATCTGCATCAAGCTTGACCTTTCAACAAACCAAGTATTTTGATTGGTTATAAATGTGGGAATTTCAGTAGTTCTAAAACTTTTTTTTACGTAATGCAACATTGTATCCATGAAGGATAGCACCCAAGATGGTATTTAATTAGTAGAAAAGGCATGCACATACTATTTTATTTATTATGATTTATTTTAATTTCAATAATAATATAAAATTTATCAGTTTTATTATTTGATTTTTAAACCTTGAGCGGACCCCCTGGCGTTGTTCAGGGACCCCCAAATCAATTTTTATTTTCCACGGACCCCCTGAAAGGTCCCGCGGACCCCTGGGGGTCCGTACGGACCACTTTGGGAACCACTGATTTAACTAATGGTGTTATTCTTGTCAGTTTTGAA
>CALYLW010000205.1:0-75000 GCA_944989445.1 Ampullaceana balthica
TTTTACTAATTTAAATACATTCATTAAGTAATAAAATAAGTATTTAATGGTTAAATATTAGTTTTCCATGTGTTTTGATGAGTTTTAAATTACTTTAAAGGGGGTTTTTAACTATAAAAACTGGTTTTAAAGTCAGACTTCTACGAAAATCGTTTTTTGTTGATATTTTTAACCACATTTGGCCAGATAATTTCATTTCTTTCACGGCCTCAGACCAAACTAAATTTTCATGTTAGTAGTAAGCTAAATACTAATGAGATTCAGAGGCGTCACCTGAAGGTAAAGTCATTTACGATTAAGTATTCCCGAGCCCCCCCCCTCATTAATTAAATAAAATTAGTACTTGGGAAATAAGCCTGTTCAAGGTAAGTTTTAAAAAATATTGGATAATAATAGATAGATATCTTTTGTAATGTATTTCTCGTAAATGTTTATTGACAATGTTAATGGTTGTAAAATAATGACACGTAAAGGGGTCCGTACATAGATGACGTCAAGTACCTAGGGGGACGGGGTTCACACATTTGTGAAGAAAAGGAGTGGGGGGGTGTTTAAGCCTATTCAGGGTAAGTTTTTAAAAAATGTTTGATGATGACAAACGTATATCATTTGTAATGTATTTCTTCTAAATGTTTGACAATTTTAATGGTTGTTCAATAATGAAACTTAGGGGCCGAACATAAATGACGTCAAGTACCTAGGGTGGAGGGGGTTCACACATTTGTGACGACGGGGGAGGTGTTTAAGAACAGTGACGTCCAGGGCCGGCCTTAGCAATTGCGGGGCTCTTGGCGGCTTAGTATGCGGATTGCGCGGTGCCCAGTCTGGGTAGGTATAAGGAATTAATAAGTGTGGGGCCCATTGCGGCCGCATAGGTTTGCAGTGGACTAAGACCGGCCGTGGTGACGTCACATATTAACGCTCAACTTTAAATAAAAGTTGCACTTGAACATTTCATTGTTTACAATTCATCGGATGACATTTTATATGGCCTTACGCGTTTTGCCTCAGACGTTCGCGGGGACAGGAGTATCGGTTCCGACACTGTAATCAAAGTCCGACGAGGTGGCCTTTTGCGTATTAAGACATAAGAGTGCAGCCTTACTTAAATGGCAATAACGTGAGTTCAAACATGCTCAGGAAATTCGACTTTTAGGGGGGGGGGTGGGGCAAAGCTTTATAACGTCACATTTGAGGGGGGGGGGTAACTTTTTGTGACGATGTGTGACGAGGAGGGGACGGTGGGAAATCAGCCTAAATTGCGTGACGTCTTTAGGGACGGCCCCCTTATAGTCGTTGGAATTTTATTTTCTCCCCGCTTTCTTCCCATTTTTTATAAAAAAATAAACGATGGTTGCTTTGAAGACTAGTATGGGGTTGGGGAGAGAGAGGGATGTGAAAACGTTCATCGCTGACGCTCACGAGCAAAATATTTGCCATGAACCAATGCAGTGGTCCCCAACCTTTTTATCGCCACGGACCCCTTTTTGAAAATCGGCATGTTTAAATTATAAATACATTATGACTAAATATAAAAAAAACTTCTAAAATATAAAAAAAATATTAAAATACATTTAAGCAAAAAAAAATAATAAAAAAAAAGAATATGAATATAAGGAAGTGATTTAACATTTTAACCCGGCTCACCGACAAAACAGCCCGGACAAAACGGCTTCGACATAACGGCCCTGGACTAATAGATGGATTGATAATAAAAATTACAATCAAATATTATATTCGTAGTTTTACTAACCGATTCAGTGTCAGGTTTAGCTCACAAGAAACAATAATAATTACATCAAAAGAATGAATTTAATAGCCTTTACTTTACTCGATATGGTACAAAGTGACGGTTGTTTGTTGACAAGAAATGGGGATACGGTGGTTGAGTGGCAGCGCGCCCGACTGGCGTACCGATGGACACGGGTTCGAATCCATGGGAAGTCAAGGGGCCAAGGGCGTCTGTGACGAAATTTATGGAGATAAAGTCATCTGCGCACGGGAACTGGGTAGAACAAAGGGGAACTCACTATTGTCTGACCCGAAACCGTCAACAATGCGACGATCCGACCTGATTAGGTATGCACCGGGATCATGTGACAGGTCACGGTTGCATGACCGCGCTACGACAATTACAAGCCAATCAGAAAAAGGGGTGAATATGTTACCCATCGGGTGTAAAGCCCAGCGCAACCCAAAAATCACTCTCTTTTCCGCCCAAGACGTCCGCAGATTGTAGTACCAGTGTGACCATATTTTGTATAACTACATCTGCATCCATCCTTGGATGGGCCGACATTATTCTTGCTAATCCATTCTGGCTTCTGGGCACCCGCCAGTACCGGGACAGAAGTGTCGTTAATACTCAGGACCAAGCGACTTCGACTGACACCCTACCTCATCCCTGCACCTATCGACAGGACCCTGAGGAGGACAACTCAGCAGTTACGTCTAACGTAAACTGACGCCGACTAACGTACACTGCGTATGTCGAAGCCTATACGTGTGCACGCACTACACGTACAGAAGCCGGTCATTCACACTTCCGTGATCACCGATGTCACCTGGAACCATAGGTGAGAGAGTCTACCGAGCTCAAGGAATCGAACGATTCAGCTAGAGGGACCTTGCAGAACCAACTACACACTCCAGCATGGACGGAGCCTTGTGTAGGGCAGCGCTACCCAGCTGAACGCTTCATCGCACACACTGACCAGGGGATCGTGCAGAACCAACCGCCACACGGAGCGGGGCGCGACGACCCCATTGCAATTAAGTACCTGCACTATAAGCATAAGGTTACAAGGCATAGCCCTAATGATGATAAGGCTAGGCCAAAGAAGGGACAGTTAATTTGTTGTATCACTATTATCATTTGGAACCAGTTTCCACTATTGTATAAATTGTATAAATAAATTTATTGTTACATTTTTTACCCCTTTGCTCTGTTGATTATCGAGTGCAAGAGATCACTAAAGTTTATGCGTTGTGAGGGGGAAGGTGTTAATTTAAACATTACACCCCTAGACAACTTGCCAAACCTAGATACACATCTTTCTCGCCACAGCGTCCCCGAGTCCACCCAGCTTCGATTGGGTACCTAACACATAGTTAGGGAAATAAAAGGCGGCTGGGTAATGCGTGGAACCCTTATAGCCGTGGCATGTGAACGCTGAATCACTTGCCAAAATCAACTGCTGCCTTGCAGATGGTCTTGGCTGACCAAAGGCTATGGAAGCATATCCTGAAAAAACAGCAGGCTGAAGTCGGAGACCACGGGCCAATTGGCGCAAAAACTCGTCGGCACGCAAAACTCAAATTGAGAACGAAGAAGAAGAAGAAGAAATTGACAAGAAATAATATACAATTGTACCAGTTGTTTAAGTTTAAGGAGGAAAAAGTTGACCATTGCTTAAAATGCAATAAAGAAAAAAAAATGTGTTAAAATGTAAACAATTTGTCTGGGGCCGTTTTGAGGGGTCACCTTTTAACCCACTACAACGTGTTAATTTGCAAACATACGAAACTTCGCCATGGCTTTAAGCCAGATGACTGGCAGAGTTGTCTCGAACATTATTTTAAGGCTGCCGTCATCAAGTGGTTGAACTTCTTGCACATGAATGCTAGATTCGTTAGTTGACACAAGGGTCGCTGATCCATTCCTCACCAGCTCATGGTTCTTTGGTTGCAGTGGCGTAGCTAGGGTCATCTACGCCCGGGGGCATAACACAAAGTCTGCGCCCCTTGCCGGACCGACAGATTCTGGGGGGTCAGTGAGCCCCCAAGAAAATTTAGAAATTTTAATGTTTATATGGTTCATTTTCGAAGCATCTGGTATTGTTTGGAAAGCATTTACTAATACTAATCGGCATCCTTCCGTCTCGCTAGACGATGATCATCACCGTTGTGTTGGGTTGCATTTCCTCGTTTGGCTGTGCAGTCCTATCCTTGAGTGACAGTCTTTACCGCAGCTTTCGCACACGAGTTCTGTGCTTCCCAATACTTTGGCCTTTCTCCTAGCTCTTTTGTCTGTAGCCTCCTCCATCCTTCGCTCCTCGGCTACTATGATGCCTTCTTTTACAACTGTGCGCCACGTAGATCAGTCTGCTGCCTTACACTCCCAGTCACTTGTGCGTATTCTGGCTGCTTTCGTGTCCCTTTGACAGACATCTTGAAATCGCAGACGTTGGCGACATGTCTTCATCTTTCCCGATGCCAGTTCTATATATAGGGTGTCCTTGGGGATGCGACCTGGGATCATTCTTTTTAAATGTCCAACCATCTCAGGCGACTTTCACTAAGGATTGAGAACATGCTTTTGGTATTGGCACGCATCAGGACCTCACTATTTGGCACTTTGTCCTGCCATTTAATGCAAAGGATGCGACGCAGGCACCTCAAGTGGAAGCTTTTAAGCTTGCGCTCAAGGGATGTATAGGTTATCCATGTCTCGCTTCCGTATAGCAGTTAACAGCGTACTTATGACGCAGGCTCGATAGACACACAGTTTGGTTTTCTCCATTTTCTTGGTGTTTTTCCAGAACCGTTTATTTAGTTTAGCCATTGTGGCAGCTGCCTTGCCAATTCTACTGTTTATTTCGTCCTCGATGGACAGTGTATTGGACCCCAAGTAGGTGAAGATGTCCAAAGCTCCAATTTTTCATTGTCGAAATTGATGGTAGGAGGAGAACGTGTGTCTTGGGCCATGATTTTTGTCTTTTTCAAGCTGATTTGCAGACCACATTCTTTTCAGGCGTCGGAGAAGCTTGACACGAGTTTTTGCAAACCAGTTTCTGTGTGTGTGTTATCAGTGTCGCATCATCCGCAAAGAGTAGCTAACGAATTAGGACATCGTTTTGATTTTGGCTCGGAGGCGGGCAGTGTTGAAAAGTCCTCCATTAGCTCTGGCGTGTAACCAGATTCCATCACTGCTGTCCTTGAATGCGTATCAAAAGCATTTAGTACCGTATATAATCTCATTCAAGGGCGTTTTAAAACTGCATCCAATATTCGCGGTTATTCGTCATTCGCGGAAAAGGGGGGGGGTAGAGAACATAAATCCCCGCAAAAAGTGAGGGAATAGTGTATTATGAACTTGAATGCACCAAAAAGTTGACGATACTGGGTGGGGCGGCAGTTGGTTTATCATCATCCAGATGGCGCTCGATGACACTGGTGTTCTCGCCCTTCGCCAACAAAATGTCATCAGAAAGATTGCATTTTGCCGTGTCTCTCTCAACTCGCTTGGCGTGATTCCACACGGCCGACGTATTACCCATCTTACACTGTTAGTAACTATTTAATTTATTAAAATCGTTTTTCTGCTAGGCATACACGAGTTCACGAACACAAGAAACAAACAAATAGATAGGATGCGGGTTATAGGAGTGGATAGGGGAGTGAAGGGGGTTTAGATAAACATAACTGGCTCCTCTCAATCGATAACTCAATGTTGTCGGTGTATTTCAAAGCAAAGCTAGTGTCCTGTCATATAATTAAAGCAGGGATGTTATAAATATAAAAAATACCGTCTCTTTCATTTCTATGCAGTCAATCCTTATTCTCGGCGGCGCACTCATGTTTTCCTTATTTGATTTATTAAAACATAATTGTGTTAGCGACTTTTGTTTCATGTTCAGAGAAAAAAAGATATACATGTGTATCAACATAAGTTGTACTTTGTCGGGACCGTATTTTATTTCCTCTTGACAGGTATTTTTTTTCTTAAGCGTTTGCGCCCGGGTACCCGTTAAAATTGGGCTGAAATGTTTATACCAACTGTGGCATGCAGTTCTTCGGTGTTCACATTGCAGTTCACGAACAATTTATCAAAGAAAACTTTTGATTTGAAATATATGCTGTTTTATCCGTTTAACTTGAAAACGCTTTGAAAAACTGTAAGGAGGTACTGAGAGCATAAAATAAAGAAGAGAAGATTTAGAAAAAACTGATGTAAAAAATTCCAGGGGCGCTGTTTTATATTTTTTATGGAACGGGGTGGTATACCTAAAAAGTCTGGGAACCACTCGAAGGAGATAACGTGTATTAAAAAATGAGACACATGACGTCACGCGGTTTTGGACAATCTCCCTTTCCTACACTAGTTACGTCAGTAGAAGTTAGCCTCTCCGCATAAAAGCCGTATTTCCTATTTGAAAATGAGTCTGTTTCAAATTTTTTTAAAAAATTGTGGGCATTTCAGTATGCATTTAGTGAATGAGCACGTTTCAAAACAATTTCTCGTCATTTTAGTGTATGGATTCACTCTAAAATCGTACGTGAAAACATGTATCAAAAAGAGACACAGGAAAGCTGAAACATTTAGTTTAAGTGTTGAGCATTTAGATGTGATGTCAAAGTTCTTAAAAACCACTCCTCCCCCCTCGTAACACATCTAAACAAATATGTGCCTCCTCTTCCCTCACCCTAGGTGTCTGACGTCATTTGTGGACGGCAACTTATGTTATCTAATACTAATATTCGGATGAATAAAAAAATTTGTGTAAAAAATATCATGCCATGCATTATCGTCAAATATTATTAACCAACAAGTACCAAAAAATTTTTAGTTAAAAAAAATATTTACTTTTTAACAAATTATTGCTTCATTATTATTTTGTACAAATATTATTGCTTTGTAGTTTTAAGTGGAGTGCCGTCTTCGCAGAAACTTAGCATTGACATATTACGTTGTTCCAGGATATGTCAATGTAACACATATCACAAAAATACACCCCCACAGTTTTTTAAACTTAAACATTTAAATAAATATCATTTTTATATGATTATCTTTTTTATCATAATTTTATGATAAATATTTTTTAATTTAAATTATTTACCCCGGCGAGTGCCGCCTTCGCAGCTCAGCTGGTTGAGCCAAATTATCCAATTGGGCAACACAAAAAATAATAACTTTTAAGAAAGAAGATTTCTCCATTGGCATGCAACAATGGCGCCGTAAATCACAGAAGATGCATGAAATATACAATTTTTTATTTCGTATAAATTATAAAACAGTAGTTTAATTTGAACAAAAATATAATATTTTAATGTTAAAATATATTTCATAGTAAGTTTAGTTGATTTTTTGGTTTTAAACTACTCAAAAAATAAATTGCGCTGAAATAAGAAATTACCCGTATTTTTAGATAAAAACTCTATCAGGTGTATCTTGCCGATATTTCAAAACTTGTTCACTTTTCCACTCATTATTATGCATCAATTATTAATAGAAGTAGAAGTTGTCATAAAGTTACTTGCCTAATTTATTTTAAATTATTCTTTTAATAAATAATATTTTAAAATTACTTCTTTCATCATTGGGGTATTCAATTATTATAAGAGTAAGAGGCTATGTTTTCACTGCATAAATTATATAATTTAAATAATTTATACCTATTATATGAATTGAAAAATAAACGAAGTGACTGTCTGCTGAGTCTGCTGCTACGACTAGTCGTAACACTGACACTAGCCAGTAAACTACTGCTATGAGTAGTGGTAGCATAATTTTCCTGTCAACTGTTCACTGTTACGACTAGTCGTAAAAATATGGAATTTGCTTAGCCTACAGTTAGTTACGACTAATAAAGACTAAAAGACTAAAGTGTCTAAGTCTAAAGCTGTATAGTGTATTTTAATTATGCTAATACTAAACATTAGTACTCATAATCAAATTTCATAATTACTTCATAAGACGATTAAGGAATTTTAAATGTAAAATAACTTGATTGGTGTCCATTTTACGACAAATAGTTATAATTTTAAATTTTAAAAAACCAAGTTTTTGACTATAAATCCTTTATGTACGAGAAGTAACTAAAAGAATGTTCATTATAATACGCAGTGCAAGACCATCCAAAAATACAAAATTGTAGTTGTGTCGTAAAACATGTTGAATATAATGCGCACCGATCAGGAATATGTTTATAAAAAGTGTTGTCAATAAAATATGCACCTTATTACGCGACAGAAAGGTTGTTCAATATAATGCGCACCCTTACACTCTATCTCAAAAAATAGCATGATGCATAGGAATAAATAAAATAATCTAAAAAATCAATAATTCAATTACGGTACATGTGATCGATCTGAAATTTTGATACATTGTTTTTATCATCGGTACAAAACTGCCTGCAAAATTTCAGCTCGCTAGCTTACTGGGAAGTGGGTTAAAAATCGATCCAAAGTTTTGGCGACAAGCAAGGGTTCAAGGGTGCAAGCAAGCAGACACCACAAGTTAATATAAAGGATTTAAAAATCATAATTTGTCATTAGCCTCCCTAGATGAAGTGATAGGCGGATGGATGATTGATTGTTGTTAAAACTAATAGTAACAATGACAATAGTAATAGGCAGTAATAGGCAATGTTCTTACTGTTGCGACTAACAGTTGTATTTAATAATTTATTCACACAGTTTTGTCTTTTCGACGCATGTTATTTAATTTAACAGCATTATTTGGCCTAGTACACCTACCGCTGCTAAAATAATTAGCCGATATCAATATATTTAGGATAAAATGTGTCATTCCTATGCTAATTCCTTATACTTAACATTAGTACTGAGATAATCAATTTTGATTTAAAAACTGAATTTTTAAGGTAGTACTAGTGCCGTCAACAAAAAAATTAAAAATAGTTATAATTTTTTTAAAAACCCAATAGGGTTGTCTATTTTTTTTCTTCTTTTTTTTTAAACCGTAATTAAAGTGTTGGCAAACCTAGTGAGTGTAATTTTTGTACTCCTTATTCTGAAAAGTGGAGGCGTTGATTAAATATATTTAAATAAATTTAGATTTTAGAATTAATACACACATAAATAAGCCCAGATCTATTAATATCGTATTATACATGTATATGCGTATTAATGTCTCTGCTGCTATGACTAGTTGAAATAATTTTATTTCTACGACTAGTCATAGCAGTAGCTTACTGGCTAATGATGCGACTAGTCGTAACACTTGCAAAATCCATAAAAAATTGTCCATAGTCCATACAATGGTAAATAATCTAAAATCTAAATAAACATTTTTAAACTCTTTTTAATTTCATTCTTTAAAAAATTTCAGCTGGATTTTTTGAGTGTTTGGGTCGCACACCCTTTGCCTCATTGTTGGCAGCAATAATGGTCATCACAGGGACATGTGTATTTTGTGGGACTTCATTCAAGGCTTTACAATTAATTATTATTGGTGTATTCAACAACTTGTTTGGATTTAGCTTGAACTGGTGAGATATTTATTCTTTTGCTTATAATAATATTTTGAGAACTGATATAGCGCAGTAACCCAGCAAGCAGCTGGGCTCACAGCGCTTCACATAAAAATAGTAACACATATTTATAAATGAATTCAATTTGGAACATTCTTACCCTTATTACAACCAACATACAATGACATGATGGTGCACATAAGTTCCATTGTTTCACAATTTACAGGGGTTTTTTAAAATATTTTTAAAAGGTGCAATTATCTTAAATAAGCACAAAGCATTAAATGATAAAATCCCTTATTTTTTTCAAATGAAATTCAGCTTCATAATAAACAAAAGTTTTAAAATGTTGACGTTAACTTTTTTTTTCAATTTGAACAGTTTGAAAGTGCTATGCACTAGTGGTTTTTGTTTTATTTTTACCTTCTTTTAACTGTTGCATTCTATTGTTCCACAGTTTGCCTTGTGTTTAGTTACGGTTATCAACATTGCCATGAGGATTGTGATCACATTTATCTTATCTTAAATGTTACAGACGCTCCTTCTATACAGAAGATTATTGCGTCCTACGCTTATCTATGATTTGTGTTTAGTCCTTCATTCTTATTAGGGTTTTAAATGTTGATAAAGTGTTGGTTTTCCTGGTTTCTTCAGGCAACCCATTCCATACCCGAATTCCGGACGGGCAGAACGAAAATTTGTATGTGTTTGTTCTTGCATCGAATAAGGAAGGTGTTTTTATCCTTATGTCTATCTGAGGGTTGTATTAAGTTATCTTTGTGTTGTATTTCTAAATTAGAATTAATTGCTTTATGTATGATTACTACTTTACTCTTGGTTCTTCTATCCTCTAGTGTTTCAAGGTTTAATGATTTAACTAATGGTGTTATTCTTGTCAGTTTTGAATATTCTCCAGTAATGAATCTGGCAGCTCTTTTTTGAATTTGTTCTAGTTTATCAATGTTTTCTTTGGTGGATGGGTCCCATACAGAAGATGCATATTCTAGTACAGGTCTCACCAATGTGAAGTAGCATTTTAGTGTTTCTTTTTATAAAGCCTAAGGTTTTGTTTTATTTTTTTATAACTTCATTGACATGGGGATTCCATTGTTTCTCATTTATTATTACTCCTAAGTATTTTGCATCTTTAGTTTGGGTTAGTTCTTTTCCATGAATGAAATAGTTTGAATTTATTTGTTTCTTTTTCTTTGTTACTCTTAACAGTTGACACTTTTCTGGGTGGAAAGACATACTCCAGTTAGTCTCCCATTTTATCAATTCATCTAAGTCTTTTTGTACAATTTTGATATCTTGTTCTCATTTAATTGTTCTATAGATTATACAATCATCAGCAAATAACTTAACTTTTCTTTCTGTTGAGATGTTGTTGGGTAAATCATTTTTATAAATTAAAAAGAGTAAAGGACCTAGCACAGTTCCTTGTGGAACTCCTGAGTTAACTGTTATTGGTGCAGATTTAGATCCATTAATTCGTGTCAGTGGCGCAGCTTGGCAATTTGTAGGGATTTGAGGAACGGGGGGCTTGGCCTATTTGGGGACCCTGCGTAAATGGCGGTGGCGTAATATTTAATGTAAAAAATATTTTTGTACACTCCTTTGGGGGCCCCCCTGAAGTGGGGGAACTTGCGAATTTGGACCCCCCATCCCTCTCCCCTAGCTACGCCACTGATTTGTGTCTAGTCTTTCTTTAGAGGACATTCTATTCTACTATACCCTATACTCTGCTACATTTCTATACCTTTGGAGGTAGCAAACTGAGCATAGTGTGAGGTCTTACTATTTAACATTAGTAATTTGCATTTTTTTGTTGGAATTATCATAAAATGAGATGATAGCTTGGATTTTTTTTTAATTTATTGTTTTTGCGATGAATCAGACTATGCTGCATGAATATGTAAACAATCTTGACATGTGAAACCCAATCATGACAGTTAATTTGTTCTGCAAACAAGACCAATGTGATTTCTTAAGAGTCATTTAAAAATGTAAAGTCAAATCTGAGATCCAAAAACATCACAAACCATTCCATAATGTTATTTGTTAGGCGAAAGATTTTGTAAACCATGACTGTGAACAATGTATTTCAGAATTTGTACATCAGTAACAGATGTCTATACAATCTTTTTTGTGGTGAATTTTTCTTATATTTAGGTTAAGACTAAAAATTTTGAATCTGATTATGAGCCAAGCTAAATACCTGGATGTTTTATAGGATTTCATGGGTTTGGGCAGGCGATCACAGTATAACCGTCTGCATTTAATAAATAAAAAGTTAACTTTAAAACAGGAATCAAGATAAAATCTAATAATCAAACTGTTATTCTTGCAGCTTGTTAAATTAATAGTTAATTAATTTCACTATATGGTAACACATTGAATTTTTTCAACAACCCACAATTTAAAGTCCTTTTATTTTTGTCAAAGAGCTTTAATCATGCGCATAAAAAAATATTTCTCTTAAAATATTTTTTCTTTAAATATCAAAAGGTTGGAAGTTCTTCAAGTCATGTTTGTTGTTATTGGTGCTGTCATGGGATGTTTTGCAATTGTACTACTTATTTTCGGATTCTTGGCAACTGGAGCGACTCGAAGCAACATTTATTCTGGTGCTAAGTGCATCATGGGAGGAAGAATCACAGCAGCTTTTGTAAGTCTGCTATTACAATTCTGTGTTTAAAAGATAATAAATATTTTTGAGTGAGGCTAAGTTTTCAGATTGCCCTTTTTTATTTATTTATGTTAGTGGGTTTTTCTAATGTTTTGGGTTTTTTTTCCCCATAAACTTATGGTCATAGGGGGTTCTAATGTTTCCATTAGAACTTTCTCAGAGCTTGGTAGACTTGGCGGCGCTCATCACCCTTTCGCAGTCAGCGGAGAAATTTTTAGCAATAGTCATTCATCAACATGTTTTATTGTGGCTTAACGTGGGCTAAATCGCACACACCTCAGCGTGTGAGGCTAGCGCACTGTTAACTTCGCTATCCAGCCGCCAATGATAAGAGGGGCAAAAATCATACTTTGCTTTCTGTAAAGCAACCACTTGACATAAACATTATACTCTACACTATAAAATGTATTATTTTTAAGGGTCACTTGTGTTTTTCTGCATCATGAAAGGGATTTTTTTAAAAACTGGTTTAAAAACCAGTGTAATTAAGCACAGTAGAAAATATGTTAAAATATAATTAGATCAGGGTAGACTTTTTTGTGGGTTAATATTGTGCATTACAACAACCTAAGAGTCTTCATTTTAAGGTGGTTTTTGTATAGTAGTTCATTTTATTTCTTTGGTATTCTGCATGCTCTTTGCTGGAGAACAATTTTATAGTAAAAGACAACCAATATGGGTTTGAAATTTAAACTAAATTATGCTGCACATAGTTTAATGCAATATTTCAATACTGCAGTTGTTGTTTTTTTATATCTACTGATCTTATCTGTTATCTTTTGATGTTTTCTGTTTAAACTAATAAGGAAAAACAATTCTTGACCATCACTGCATGACATTTTGCTCAGAGAGCCTGACACAGATTAATGTCAGGAGAAAAAAAAATCATGACTAATAGAATCATTAATATCAAAAGCACTTGCTGCTTTGCCCTGTTGTACCAAATACTTTGCAGTTAGATCACCTAAGAATTTACTCAAGTCATTTTTTAAATCTTCTTTTAGTTTTGCATTTTTAAACTCATGAATTTTATTGACTTGCGTTTCAGTTTATGATAATCTCCTATATTTTGACACTTGGCTGGCTGGCAATGGTTGCTGTGGCTATGGTGGCGGTGGTCGTTTATGCTGCCATGGAGTCGATTTGTTCTTTTGAAATATACAGCAAATCAGCGCAGGAACTTACAGATTCAAAGTATTGCTTTAATCTCACCAGATTTGGTAAGAGTATGATTGTGATTTTTAATGTAGCAAGAGTAACTGTTCTTTGGTCAGAAAAATTTTAAGCACATTTGATTTATTTTTGTAAGCTAACACTTTGATACTGATGAAAGTATTTTATTTTCTAAAAGATGATGGATGGTGCTTGGGTTTCCAAACCAGTACTTAAAAAAAAATCTACATGCATAAAACAAGTCATAGAATATATTTTATTTTAATGATTGACTTATTTCGTTCCTAGGTGTTTACAGAGAGGAAAAGAATACTGACAGTGTATGTGACCTTGCCAATGTCAGGGCTTTATGCAATAAGGTGATGTAGGCCTACAATAGTCACTTGTTATTACAATATTCACTTGTCATTACAATATTCACTTGTTATTACAATATTCACTTGTTTTATATGACAGAGCATTTCCATCCAGATTTTGAACTTTCAGGATAAAGGAGTTTAAACATTTGTGTATGTACCAACACGCTGGCTTGGGTTCTTCCTATCAAAATGGTCTGCACGGTGAAAATAACAGTTTGCATTTGATTTTCAGGTGTCGGAAGCTGGGCCACTGTTCTGTGTGGCTTTTGGGGCAACTATTTTGATAGTCATAGGCATGGTAAGCAAGAGTTGGGTTTTTTGTTATTAAATTCAAGAATTATACCAGTACTAGCGTATCACCCGTTAAAAATGACGGAAGTTTTCAAAATAAATACACATCAGATTAAAAAATAACGTAATACTATACAGAACTTTCATTTATTTTTATTTGATTCATTTATTATCATATTGAACAATTTTACTCAGACCATTCGAAAAGAGTTATATTTGGTGCAGAAATTTTTGGTGCGCACTATTGAACAAACATTACATCCAAAAAGCATTACATTACTACGGGAATTATGTATGTTCATATTTATTGTGGATTTAAGCCCATTAAAAATATCTATATATTTTTTAGTTTTCCTTGATAGATTTTAAGACTTAAAAATTTTCCTTAAAATTTTTTTTTAATTATTTCCAGATCCATTTTCTCATAGCCCTGGCTGCAAACTACACCCGTATCAAGATTTCTAGAGAGCTGACAGATTACAGAGATGCCGTGGAAATGGAGGAGCTAGATGTTCACTCTACAGAGAAAAAAGGTCCCCCTCCTTACAGGGATGCTAGCGATATATAACCCAGAGCAACTTGTAACTACTCAGTAGATAACTTTGACACCAGCTCATCTTTGATACAGAAATGTTGTAATTTCTAGAACCCATTTCAATAACCTATAGGAACCAGTCAGTGTTCTACAGGAAGATTATTGTGTTACTAAGCCCATGAATCAAATCCGTTTTGTAATTTTGACTTATTTTCACACCCAGTTATGAAATAGTTTTAAATTTGGGGGCGGCATTCCCTTTTGGAAAACTACATAATTTGTGTCTTCATTTTTTTTGTTTTTCAGGTATCTATGAATAAGTTTTGGTTCAGATGCTAGTATTGCTAGCAATGTCTTGCATTCGGTGTTTGGCAGTTTCATTTGTCTAAAAATTTCAAAAAGACTTTAGGAAAAGCTTTGTATTTTACTATTTTACCAATCTTTGTTTTTATTTCTTCCTTGAAATCATGAAATAATTACATAATTTTACTTATGTCCTATTTTGCGTAGGATGAGTCTCCAATGTAAGAATACAAGTCAATCATAATATTTGGTTTGTTCACGAGTTGTACCAACAAGAGAGTAAAAATAGCTTTATCATCCATTGTAAGTGATCTTGTCACGTCATGAGGAGATCTTGGCCAAGGCATGGCCAGCATTTTGATCAATCATTTTCTGAATTGTCCAGTTTCTAGGGGCTAAGGTCTACCCCTGGTAGATTTGATAATGAACCGCAGCTAAAATTGTTGAATAACTAAATTAGGTGGAGGTTTGCATGTACAGTTTTTAATCTTTTTTTGTGTGTATTAACTCATTCAGATTTGTATGATTTGCTTCAGTGCTGAGTCTGTTAATATTCAGACTGATGAAGTTCTGTGTTGTGACATTTGGAGGATATTTGATCAATGTATTTGCAATTGTTGATACTGTGCTAATGAGTAAATACTAATTTAGTTTTTTTTTAAAGAGCAAGCAGATGATTAACATCTATCCTTTCAAAAAATTTCTATTTTTGAAAAATTAAAACATAAATGGGAAATTTACCAATTTAATACAGTTTCTCGATAAAATATGCATTCAAATCAAACTATGCACTGAATTGGAATACCGATTTGTGCTATTATCCTGGAATTTTTATTTTGACCCCCCATTTTTACATCAGTAATAAACCTTAAATTTACATACGTTAATAGATTCGCAATAGCTATTAATTAAACTACACAAATCATTGGGGAAAACATTTATGCCTTAAGTAAGTTATTAAACACTGTACAGTTAGGCATGTTATTTTTTATGTTTTTTCGTTGAACACCCTTCTTGCTGAAAAGTTTGTTGTCTTGTGTCTTTTCAGTCTTACCCGTACTCTGTTGAACAACTTCCTTTGAACCTGGCCTGATTGCCAGCTCACCCATTTTTTATGCCAAAAACAGTTTTATTAATACTGGCTTTTAAAAGAAAAAAATAACTTTCATCAAACATCAGTGTGATATCCCCCAATTCATCAACAATGTCTGTAAATATCACAAGTGCATTCATTACTTTTTTCACACCAAAAAGTTCTTATGGATGTTTTATGTCACACATATTTATCATGTCTTTAAAAAAGCACTTGTAAAAAAATGAGTTTTATTATCATTTATTCATGTTAAGCTATCTTTATTTCTTGTAAATTTTTGTATATGCAGTTGAGAAATATTTGTTTATACCTATGTTCTATCTAAATGTTTTTTTTTAAATATCAGTTGGTATTTATGCACATACAAGTCTCAACCCCTTGAGTCTGTTGTGAACTTTTGCTGGCAATTAGTCCATAGCCAACATTTGACAGAATACAATTGACAGAATACAAAGTCTTTACAATGATGCAACTTAATATACTATTGTAAGGGAATGAACAAATACATTCTTTTTGATTCACTATCTCATCCATTTGCAAAGGAGATATCCAGATTTACATTTATCTTTTTCTGTAAAAAAAAATAAACTTGTCGGACTTGCATAATTTTACAAGTCTAAATAATTCCTAAATTCATTTTGATAAAAAAAATTCCCTAGGATTGCCTATGATGTGTGGCCCTAGGCAGCAGTGGTGAAACTTTATTATTTTCGATTTCCAAAATATTGTTGCTGTGTGCCAAGTAGGCCTGCTTGTGAAACATCTATTTCTGTAATTGCGTATGAGGTGTCATGCCATATCACATGCCATACAAACTTGTCTCATGCCATATCACATGCCATACAAACTTGTCTCATGTGCCCACGTACACCACCCCTAAGCTAGAACCTATATTTCTAAGCTATTATAAATATAATTTTAAGTATCAGTCGTTGTAAAGTATAAAACATTTCAGAGTATCAATCCAGCCACCATTACAAGAATAAGATGATTAATAAATATGTAAAATCTGATCAGCTTGTATTATTGGCCAGAGTTATGGGTGCTTCGTCTGTCTTGCTATTTGACTCTTAGGCCTTATGATCGGTCCATGCATCTCTATTGGGTTTTTTTTTAAAAAGTTATAATAAGCGCTTCAAACATTCCAAAAACACAATTTTTTGTGTTTGTTACAGTTAAGTTGCCTTTCTTTTTATCTATGTGATCAGTGGATTTTCTACAGATCAGATCGTTTTTTTTTGTCTATACATTTATATTATATACACATATACATTGTACAAGCAGTACATGAGAATATCAATGCTTTTAAATGTGTGACTGTTGGACAAGAGTGGGGATAAATTGCCATAAACTCGGGTTGTGCCTATCTCTAAGCTTATTCACAGAATGTGGTTTTATAATTTATACTAACATATCCATTAGTGATATGGATTTTTGAAAATATTTTATTGTTTCAGAATATGCATATCAAATTGTCTAAATAGAAATCTTAAACAAGCTTTTGAGTAAAATATATATTTACCTATACATTAAATATAAATAAGTCCCTTGTATGTACATTTTGTACATAATAATTAAAGATTGGTGTTTGTGTTTAATGTGAAACAATTCTTTGATTGGTTCAGAATGTTGATCACATTTCTCCAAGTAAAAATGACCATTTCATCTCCATCCAAACACTTGCTAAATCATACATTTCAAGCTTACATTGTGTAAAAAGAAACGAAACATATCAGTTTTTTCCTCTACCATAATTACATACATCATTTGTACATTTTTTTCAATCATGATTTTGTCAGCTCACTTTCTGTGTGTATATTTTTCTCATTGATTATTTTAACAAGACACCAAGCTATCCCTCTTTTTAAAAAAAAAGAAAGATTTTCTACATCACCTATTTCTCACTATAGTGTCTATTTTTATTCATCCACATTTTACCTTTTTTAAATATATTTGTCTTTGTGTGTCCAAGTTTCATCTTGAATGAAGCAGATTTCTTTTGAACAAGAATTATATTACATGTAGTGATAATATGAAGAGACATATTTGAGGCATTGACATTGGAATACTGTGTCCCAAGAATATATGGTCAAGCTTATTATTATTATTAGGTTAACTTCATCAAGATATTTGTATATTTCAAGGTGCTGACTGTTCAAATAGTTCATTAGTAAACTTAGAGATTTTTTTGTTCTTAAGGACTAGGATTGGAGTGATAAACACGTTCTTATAGGAACTCCATACCAATGTATTGTATCATCTAAAATAGTACTATGTATTTTAATTAATGGAACATTGACAAAACCCTATATTTTAAAATGATGTTTTACACATCTGGTACCATTAAAATGTTTGCAGCATCATCTAACATTCCCTTGGTTTAGTAAGCGTAAAATGTTGAAGAATTGGTTCTTAAAGAATTCTTTTCCCATATTGATGTTTGTAACGTTGATGTGTCATTTATCTTTTTATTGAAATAAATGTCACACCTGATTGTCATGAAAGATTTGTGTATGCATTATTTTAATGTGTATGTTTTCTTCATTAAAATGTGTTTGATGTGTAATTGTGTATGTTGTCTGGGTCAAATTGTCTTGAAAACACATTTTTTCAATTAAAAGTGTAACATGCTCAAAGTTGTTTTGAAGAAGTAGAAAGCCTTTCAAAATATATTTTTTTACCAAGACATTTATATGTAGGCTGGAAAGAACAAGAAATTGAACCCAACAGATGTGCTTTATAAAGCTAAGCCCTAACAACTGTGCAATGTAGAGATAAGTCAAACATATGTGCTATATAGAGCTAATCCCAACATATGTGCATTAAAGGGCAAAGCCCAACAGATGTGCACTATAGAGTTAAGCCCAACAGATGTGCAATATAGAGTTAAGCCCAACAGATATGCAATATGGAGTTAAGCCCTAACAATTGTGCAAAAAAGACCAAGCAATAGAGAGCTTTGGGTAGCCCGAAATTACCATAAACCACTAATTCCAGATCATTGAAAATAATAAAATGGCACAAGGCAACCAGGGACTCGGCATGTGTATTGAACTCCTACTAATTATACTACTATGTTACACATAGTGTTTCAATTGAACGTCTTGGTTTTATCAGTGGGTCGCGGCCCGTAGTCTCGTGACCTCTGACCTACAGTAAGGAAATATTTTGGAAGTTTCGACATTTTCTTAACTTCTCTTTATTTTTACCCAATTCTAAAAGCTGGCGGTTTTCTTGGAAAGCAATTCTCACTTGTGACGTATCAAAACTGGGATGGACCTCCCAAGAACCGTCTACAGACCTCTTCCATATCAATATAACTGCTCCCCTTTCCTGCTATAGCTCACAATTAATGCCACACACCGATTACATCTACAGATAAAAAGAAACTACTCTTTCTCAATACAATGTTTATCAATTTTTATGTATTATTCGAGGTCGCATAAGCTTGGGCTATGGTCACCAAAAGGTCATGACTATAGGAAGTTGAGAACCCCAAAGGGTCACGACTGTAGGAGGTTGAGAACCCGGTTTAGATTTACATTTGTACGTGGTTCGTTGAATAAAACCGTTAATTTGTTTGTTGATTGCTACAAGTTATGCACACGCACTTTCAACTTAACTCCATTGGGTGGAACACATTTCTTATAAGTCTATATGGTTATTGTCTGAATACAAGTGCTCAGACTTACAGGGTATTGTCTCAAAATAACCAAACAATGGGTAATAACTGCACGCATGTGTGTGAGTACGAGATACCCATTAAGCCGTCACTTGATTGTCAGATATCTTTGCAAAGTACTGCTTTCTGATCCATCGGTAATGTAGGGAACTGACACTGATATGAGTTTTTGACATTCAATTATCCGGGAACAAATGGGAACCTGTAGATGAAATGGTTAATTCATTCATAGAGGAAGAGAGTCATTCAACTACCAATGCTGGATACAGATACGAATGACAGTGATCATATTTATTGCATATTTCAATACATGTAATTGTTTGGAAAGAGTATTTGATATACAGTTTCCTTTGCATAAGAGAATATCTAAATTAGCCAATAACGTAAAACGTAAGTTTGTTTACATGTGGTAATTATTTTGTTGTTTTCGTAAAAGAATTTGGCAGACCACAAACTACAATATTGCTTGTTATTATAAATTATAGGATATTACAATAGGTAAGTTGTTTTTTTTTAAATCCCTTATATTAACTTCACGGCCGTCTCTGCTGTCGTTCTGTCGTCATCTCTCTCTCTGTCTTGGGCGGGCGGAAAAACAAAAGTAAAAAATGACCCACTTTCCGTGATCCGATCGAGCTGAAACTTGGCACACGGACCCGTCTTACCTAACAATGCATTGTATCAAAATTTCAGATCGATCGAATGTACCGTAATTAAATTAATGCATTTTTAGTTTATCCTTATATAACGTATGTAATTCAAATTCACTGTTGGTTTTTTTTTCCACGCGAGAGTTTGAGTTGACGCGTTGACGCGACCCATCGAAGTACCGGCGTGCTTTTGTTTACATTTTACGTGTCACGCTGAGCTCGGTCAAGCGATCGGTGACCAGACTTTTCCCCTCTCCCTGCCCCAAATGTTCTCATCATCCATCACAGCCTACTGCCAATGTTCTCCTCATCCATCACAGCCTACTGCCAATGTTCTCCTCATCCATCACAGCCTACTGCCAATATTCTCCACTTTTCAAGTAAACAACGCTGCTCTTCCGATGCCTCGCGATTATATAAATTCGGGCCCAGTTTCCAACACATTAACAGCCAACAACATGCAGCTAAAACAGTTAACTTCAACGACTGACGATCGCTGTATTTTCTCGCCATTAGCATCATCCTTTGCAGAGTCCTTCTGTGAAATGTTTTCAGCGATTCGATTCTTATCTTCGCCCGACCACACTGTCACGTTTGTAGCATCATTGAGAAGCTATGAGATATTATATAATGCAGGTACACAAGCAACTGAACACGTCAAGCGACTCTGAATCCTGTCCTATGGGTTTTTTTTTCTTTTTAAAAAAATGTTGCGGGGTCACATTAATTCTGACACATCGTTTACATTTTAATAAAGCGCGCATTTGGATTGTATACGCATGTGAAAATATCAAACCGTGCAGTGTGTTCTAAGAAAGTTTGCAATACTTCAATTTGGTGTCACATTCTCAGATATTGTCACCCGGTGTGGGCCGCCCCCCCCAGCACCACCTAGCTACGCCCCGCTGAGTTGTAAGCTAATGGAGTAATATGTTATGGTTAGAAAGCGCAATAGTGTGAAATAGAAGCCCATAAAAGTCAATTCAGGATGCAGGGAATGCGAAGTGCAAAGTGTGACACAACAAGGTGCATGTCACAGAACGGTAAGTTTCGGAAAGGGTGACCACATGAATCTTTCGTACTGCTTGACGTCATTCTGGTGGCACCAATTATGTGTCCCCACTGGGTTTAAAAGAAAAGATGTCCAGAGCAAAGTTGAAGTGTTGCCCACTTTTACAGCTGACTACACCGCTTCACTGATTGGCTACAGTCTGGAGAGCGTTCAATTAGAGATAGAAATTGCTAGCGATTCATTTTCGATTTCGTTTATCACCGGATATTAAATTAGCCACCATTTGGCCCTTGCTATGCCAAAATGAGGCAACTGTTTCAAGAATCCGTTGTAAACAAACTTTTTAGTGGGACTAGGGGATTCTTATGATTCTGGTATGTTGGAGTTACACAAAATTGTATGAATTCTTCCCTTTGCTTCATTCAATGAGATTTTAGTATCAATTATCCCATGGACTCTTCACTTAGATCAAGAATATACACGCCCACACAACGATTGTCACCACGCTCATGAGGACAAAGAAAATTTTATCCAACTGTTCGTATGTGAGGCGCTGGCATCGGGCTCGGTCCCGGTTTTCTCTCGTTATCTTGCACGTCATCGCGAAGGTCAGGGTCGTGGGTATTGAGGTTGTTGTGCGTGGACACTTCCAGGGGCGGAGCTGGTGAGACGGAGTTTCGCTTACGGGAGTAGAACACTTGATTGGAGTGGGGCTCATATTGAGAGCTCGTTTTCTTCCCAGGCTTCAGATCTGGTTTGTTGGCCGGAGTTGGATCTTGGTGGAGGCCCTCTAGAACTTGTTGGTCGTAGCGCCGTAGGACGTACGTCGTCGCGGCTGTGGCCAGCATGATGAGGAGCCCGTTAAACACCAGCAGGAGGTTCAGCCTCGGCGGGCTCTCCATGCTCCTGGGCATGATGTCCAGGATGTAGTTGTAGAACACGGAGCTGGACAAGAACATGGACACCACGAACGTCATTTTCTCGCCCCCTTCCGCCGGAAGCCAGAACACGACCAGGGTCACCAGCGAGGTCATGGCCATCGGGCCGATCAGGTTGACGACGTAGAAGGCGCTGCGCCGGCTCATCTTGACCGTGCAGATGATGTAGTCGAAGATGGGCTGGTAGTGGGAGGCCTGGGTCTGGCAGACGTAGCTGACCAGCACCCAGGCCGCGTTGGTGCCGAAGTACGAGCTGATGCCCATGGGGGGCAGGTTGAGGCTCGTCACGTTGTACATCCCGGACTCAATGAACACGATGTTGCACTCGTGCGTGTCGAAAGGGAAGAACGTGAGGTCAAGGTTGCACAGGGTCGTCGTGATGATGGGGATCAGGGTGGACACGCGGCTCTTGTAAGAGATCTGAACCGTGTTGGTCAGCGGCACGACCTTGACCGAGTTGTCCGACGTCTTGGGGATGTAAATGGTCGGGGCCCAGAACGACCCCGCCTCCAGGTCCAACGTCTCGATGCCGCCGTAGAGGGTTGGGTCCCAGCTGACACTAGGCTCCACCCACACCAGGGTGATGGCCGCCGACAGCATGATGGACTGTGACACCTCGTCCACCAAGATGATCTGAAGGGGTTCGAAGCTCAGGTAGATGGGGGTCTTGAAGGGGTAATATTTCGGCGGCGCCTTGTCGATGGCAGCCAGCCGCCCCTCCACCAGAGTTCTTAGCCGCGTGAAAGCGTCCAGATAGTTGAAAGTCGTCGATGTGTTTGTGGAATTCTGCGGCTCCACGGATGTGAAATAAACAACGACTAAGAAAATGCACAGACGAAAGCTCAATGCTGCCATGGTTTCCAGTGTTTGAATTATTTTCTTGTTTCAGCCTTAAGTTTAACGTCTTTAACGGATAGACTAGAAAAAAAGAGGACACATTTGGTGATCGGCTTCGGTCTTTAAGTAGGTCATCAGTTGGTAGGTGGCAGACGCGAGTGATCCGTTTTCTATTGAGCTCATGTTGATGTCGGAACATTCAAGAGCTTTGCAAAGTATGCCTAAATCTTATTTAAAAATATCAGTGCCGTCATGAATGTAACTTTGGTTTAAAACAAAAAAGGCTGCGCTTTGTACAGGCCCTCTTGACCCTTCGCTCAAACCAAGCATAGCCAGGCTCTATTTCATTATATAGCTAAGTTCAACTCCACTAGCCATGCGGCCACACACACACGACAAAATCTGGGGAAAGAAGTCATCATTATTTTTGTTAATGAAATTTGTAATGTGGCTACCAGTTTGGTATGGGTTTAAAAATGAATGGATGTGCCACATCGTGTGGTTTTATTTTGAGTACAAGTTTGGAAGTCTTCATGTCATTAGAATGTGGAATTGCGGTTTTATAATGAGCAGTCATCAAGTAAAAAACAGGAGCTGTTTTTGTATTAGGATTAACTTTCAAAGAACGAAATGTTTTTAAAACGTGACAAATGTCCTTTAAGATATGTGGGTAAGGAAGTACTGCAGGCCGAGACAAAAGAGCGCACTGCATTGAGGGATCGTCCAAAAATGACGTCACGAGCCTAAAAAAAGGGAGGGGGATGTGGTCACGCATTTGTGTCGATGTGTAACCAGGATGAGAGGGGATGTTAAAGAAATGTGACGTCACATAAAAAAACGCGCACCTTTAAATAAAAGTTCCACTTTAATATTTTATTGCTTGCAATTTATTTAATGACGTTTTCAATGGCTTCACGCGTGTTACGATATTAGAGTGCAGCCTTAAACTCAAAACATATTTAAATGACAAAAAAGTAATTTGAAACATGCTCATTTTGTAATGGAAAATACGGATTTTATGGGGGGGGGTGACAAAGCTTTGTGACGTCATATTGAAGGGGGGGGTAAAGTTTTTGTGACGAAGTGTGACGAAGGGGCAGGGGGGTAAAATCGACGAAAATTGCATAACGTCATTAATGGAAGGTCCCTGACTAATTTATTAATTTTAGGTATAATAAATAAAAAGGTTTTCCTCACTGATCACTGATCATATCATGAGCAGAGCCATAATCTGCAGATTTTGAATCGTCAACATATTTTTATTTTTGTGGCATTATGTGCTAAGATTTTATGCTTGGAGAAACATAATAGGTGTAGTGTAAGGGTAAAAGTTTGCGAAGCACTGATATGATATGCAATATTAGCACCGATCATCACATGGACACAAAACGATTGTAGTATCTTAAATTATATTGGTTATTTAACAACAAATGCAGCCCTCTGAAGTATATTCTTTTAAACAAAATCTTTTTTTTTAAATTACTTGAACTCTATGAATTTTATAAATCGTTTATAAAGAGCGAAAGAGTAATATAAACATATTGACTTGCCGATGAGATATGTCATGTGAAAATTGAGCAAAGAGACACATTATTTTTCCAGGAATGACACATGGTTAACTCGACGTTTTCACGACACGTGTGTAGTTGTTTGATTCCAGCTCAGACAAAGTAAACACAAGTTGCGTCCCCTGGCTAGCTGCACATTGACGATGGACTCTGTTCAAAAGGCTAATTTATATGACGTCATCATTGGACTACCAACTCTGTCCTTGAACTGGACCTTCATTTAAATGTAGACCCGGAAATCTCACCCATTTCCCCGTATTATTTTAATTAGAATCGAAAATTTTGATATTGATATAGGATCAATAACCAAGGGTAATTTAAAATGGTGGGAAATTCTGACCGTTCCAGTCCAGTGATTCCTGTCAGAAATTGAAACCATCATAATTATGGTAGACTCTCACAATCCAAACTAATCAACCCCAGATGAGATTATTGATTATTAACACACACACACAAAAACACAATGTGTGTCTAAGGGAAAGATTATTTCTTTCGTTTTTTAAACGATGTCCAAGGACAATCGAGAGATCTGAATGGTTGTTGAGTTCTAGGCCAGGTAACTGTCGCATCTTCAAACAAACCTGTTACTAACAACAAACTCCACGCCAACATTGAGTTATGTCGATCTAATGATTACGTTATGAAATAAATATCCCAGATTGGCGATCGAACCTTGCAATGATTTCAAAGAAAGTAATTTCAACCATGATATTTCATTAAATTTTGAAATTTCTTAATTTTCAGCAAACTCCTAATCCACATCCCTAATCCACACCCTTAATCCACACCCCTAATCCACACTCCTAATCCACACCCCTAATCCACACCCCTAATCCACACCCCTAATCCACACCCCTAATCCACACCCAAATCCTTTTGGCCATGGACAATGACAGACATAGCCACCAGTGACCATGGACATTGACAGACATAGCCACTAGTGACCATGGACAATGACAGACATAGCCATTAGTGGTCATGGACAATGACAGACATAGCCACTAGAGGTCATGGACAATGACAGACATAGCCACCAGTGAATATGGACAATGACAGACATAGCCACTAGTGGTCATGGACAATGACAGACATAGCCACCAGTGGCCATGGACAATGGCAGACATAGCCACTAGTGGTCATGGACAATGACAGACATAGCCACTAGAGGTCATGGACAATGACAGACATAGCCACCAGTGAATATGGACAATGACAGACATAGCCACTAGTGGTCATGGACAATGACAGACATAGCCACCAGTGGCCATGGACAAGGACAGACATAGCCACTAGTGACCATGGACAATGACAGACATAGCCACTAGTGGTCATAGACAATGACAGACATAGCCACCAGTGAATATGGACAATGACAGACATAGCCACTAGTGACCATGGACAATGACAGACATAGTCACTAGTGACCATGGACAATGACAGATATAGCCACCAGTGACCATGGACAATGACGTACATAGCCACCAATAGCCATGGACAATGACAGACATAGCCACCAGTGACCATGGACAATGACAGATATAGCCACCAGTGACCATGGACAATGACAGACATAGCCACCAGTGACCATGGACAATGACAGATATAGCCACCAGTGACCATGGACAATGACGTACATAGCCACCAATAGCCATGGACAATGACAGACATAGCCACCAGTGACCATGGACAATGACAGATATAGCCACCAGTGACCATGGACAATGACGTACATAGCCACCAATAGCCATGGACAATGACAGACATAGCCACTAGTGGCCATGGACATTGACTGCATGGCATTGCTTTTGCACGCGAAGGTGTCGCTTTTAAAAGTAGTCAACTTAAGTTGGAGAGAAGATTAAATACTTTCTTTAACTTTAATGAGTTAATACGAGTTTTAAAAAGAAATATCCAACTCACTGGCAGCTGTTATTGAAGATTAAAAAGAAACGTAGTCGTCATTGTTTCTTGTAATGGCTGAATTGGGATTTCCTAGAACGGTGGAGTTTGAGGGGCGGTGCCACCACCACGGTGGAGTTTGAGGGGCGGTGCCACCACCACGGTGGAGTTTGAGGGGCGGTGCCACCACCACGGTGGAGTTTGAGGGGCGGTGCCACCACCACGGTGGAGTTTGAGGGGCGGTGCCACCACCACGGTGGAGTTTGAGGGGCGGTGCCACCACCACGGTGGAGGTTGAGGGGCGGTGCCACCACCACGGTGGAGGTTGAGGGGCGGTGCCACCACCACCACGGTGGAGGTTGAGGGGCGGTGCCACCACCACGGTGGAGGTTGAGGGGCGGTGCCACCACCACCACGGTGGAGGTTGAGGGGCGGTGCCACCACCACGGTGGAGTTTGAGGGGCGGTGCCACCACCACGGTGGAGTTTGAGGGGCGGTGTCACCATCACGATGGAGGTTGAGAAGCGGTGCCACCACCGCAGTGGAGGTTGAGGGGCGGTGCCACCACCACGGTGGAGGTTTATGGGCGGTGCTACCATGAGTTCACCGCAAGGGGTGACACCAACCACTGACTGGCCCCATTGTTGCTTGCAGTACAAGGCATACACTTAATTGCCCAAATTTATGGAACAGCCTTCCCAAACCATTTACAGCATGTAACAACAGAAAAACATTAAAGACATTTTTAGAGTAAGCTTTAGTCGCTCTCATTTTCAAAACATATACATTTTGCACACCAGAGAGTTGTGAGCATGTTAGAGAAGTTTGGTAAGTATGTTAGAGAAGCGTGGTGCGTATGTCAGACTAACGTGGTGAGTATGTTAGGCTAGCGTGGTGAGCGTGTTAGACTTGCGTGGTGAGCGTGTTAGACTAGCGTGGTGAGTATTTTAGAGAAGCGTGGTGAGTATGTTAGACTAGCGTGGTGAGCGTGTTAGACTAGCGTGGTGAGCGTGTTAGACTAGCGTGGATATTTAGTGCAATACAAGAAAACATCATTATCAGCAGAAACATCGTTGATGGTAGTAGAAAGTACCCTAAACACTTTATTTGATATAATAACCTTCTCCAAAAGCTTCGGTTACTATTTTGAACTTTAATTGTATTATATTGATTTCAAGGCCGTCTGACCAATAGGACATGTGGCCAACACGACAATTTCCTTGTCACAGCGGCCAAACAATTGAACACTCACAACCGGAAGTATCACCAGATAACGATAAGACAACGAACAGTGCCACTGTGGGCAGTGGAAGACAATGAACAGTGCCACTGTGAACAGTGGAAGACAATGAACAGTGCTACTGCGGGTAGTAGAATACAAAGATTTAAGTGGTTTCTTTAACATTAAATTTTCAGTGCAGCTTTTTTAAATCTGAAAATTCGCAAAAACTTTTCTCTAATTTAAACCGACAGCAGGATCGGAGGTTTTAAAAGATGCGAAACGAGGGGGTGAGCTGGAGTACATATGTCCCCGGGCGCCAATGTCCAAAATGAGGCTTACAGCGACACATAATAAGAAACAAACAAGGGTAATATATTGATTATACCAGGAGGGGGAGTCAGTTTTATAGGTTGTCCCAATGCGAAAAATGTCATAGCTATAACGTTTCTAGAAGCTAACAGGATCTATACAAGAGGAAATAAGATATAGTTAGGCCTATGAGAGACAGGTGCTTTGAAGAAAGTTTCTGTTAAAAGCCTTCTTCGGTAACGAAAAAAAACATAGAATAATAATCAAATAGATAAGTTGTTGTGTTTGTGTTTTTTTATTTAAATATTTTTATTTATTTTATTTATTTTTTTGCTTTTTTTTTAAAGTTTGTATTCGAAGAATTCACTAACTGTTATTGTAAGTCATTGTTTAGCAACAAAAAGCAATACGTGTAGCTTTTCATTTGCCTTTAATGTAAACTTGTCTCAAATGTATAGCGGGATGTATATAAAATTGCATGGTTCTCCACACAAAATTCTTACTAACAAACGTGTCAAGCCAGAATAGATACTCAATGAGGCTTACAATACAAAAACAACAAAAAAGTAATAAAAACTCGAATGATTATTTAAACGCAATTTCCAACAAAGAATTTCCGATTTTTTTATTCAAGGGAAATCATTCTATAGTGTCACATAAAGAATGTGTCAATATAATGCGCACCGCGCAACAGTCCAACATTAGCATTCATAAAGCCGGAAAACCCCATTAACTATCATTCTAGATTACATTAAAGGTCATTTCAAATCAATAATTCTTCAAACTAAACGAAACAATTGCTTTCTACAAATTTCTGCTAAAATTACGGGAGTCGAAACAAAAAAGATTTTTTAAAAATGCCATCTCAAACATTATTCTAAATATTATTAGCTATCGTTTGGCGTTTATTTCAACCCGATAGATGTTATGGTTGGCGAGAAATTGACAAAATACTGATATTTTTTCTGTTTTTTTTTATATACCAGGAAATCCAGTTAACCTTTTCGGTATTTTTTTTTGGCCCATGCACATCCTAGAGACCTCTTTAACACATTTGCAAAATGTCCCGAACCCTCTATCTGGTATGGTTCAGGAGGAGTTGCTGTTCAAAGCTCGAACTGACAGGCCAGACATTTCAAATTATAAACGCAATTTCTCCCAAGGGAAATTGAGTTTAAAAAATACACCTTTCTATAGCCTAAGATTGCCCCAAATGACAAAACATCTAAAATCTGGGCCAAAATTTGTTGATGGCAACTTCCTGTGTCTTGTTCTATAACTGCCAAGGCCGCCATCTTTTTCACCGCTGAGCAGTACATGTAATTGAATGGACATGATATGACGTATTGCAGAGGCGTCAATTGAGAGGGGGAGGGGTGCGTACCGCACCAGATGACACCATCACAAGGGGTGACACGAAAATGTAAAATTATGTATGTTTCTGTTATTTGGCACTGGCAGACTCGGAGGAGGTATATGGGGCAAGTCGTGATGGGGTGACACCATGAGCTATCGCACTGGGTGACGCCAACCCTAGTGACGCCTCTGATATATTGTTAAATCTTGTACCCATGATTCATTAAGACACAGTAATCGTTTATGGACCAAACTGCTTTAATGGTTTATTAGCTTAAGCGATTAAAAAAATTAATTTTAAAGTTAATGAATAGTCCATTGTCAATTTAAACAAGGGTTCCCACACTTCTTCATGCCAAGTTGTGCAATCAGTGCCAGCCTCCTAAAAAAGTATATTTGTGTGTTTATGTGTGTGTGTATTTGCCTGTTTTTGTGTGTTTTATTCCTGTGATTGTTCTTTTTGTGTCTATAAACAAACACAAATTTGAGGGAGTTGCTGCATTCAAGTATCTAGGGGCAACTATAAACGAACACAATGAGATAATTTCGGAGGTGAAAGAAAGGTTAACAGCAGGCAACCGCTCCTACTTCAGCTTACAACAACTTCTAAGAAGCAAAAACCTCTCAAGGGGAACAAAGAAAATAATATACACCACGATTATAAGGCCGGTAGTAACGTACGCTAGTGAGACTTGGACCCTGACCAGAAAGGCAGAGAACCTACTCAACATTTGGGAGAGGAAAATCCTCCGGAAAATATATGGCCCTGTGATAGAAAATGATATCTGGAGAATTCGTACAAACCAAGAGCTATACCATCTGTACAAAGACCCTCCCATCGTCACAAGTATTAAAAAAGGAAGACTACGCTGGGCAGGACATGCTGAAAGGATGCCAAAGTGTAGAGTGTAGAGCATCAAAAACATTTTACAGGCAGAAACCATGGGGCAGACGACTCACTGGTCGCCCAAGACTGAGGTGGATCGATGATGTGGAAACGGACCTACAACAGCTGGGTGTTTGGGCATGGAGAAGGAAAGCCATCGATCGATCCGAATGGAAGGATGTGGTGGAGCAGGCCAGGGTCCTACATAGGCTATAGCGCCACTGATGATGATGATGTTCTTTTTGTGTATGTAGATTTTTATGTGTGTTTGTACATTTGACTGTGTAGGTTTTTTGTGTATATTCTATAGATTTGTGTTTTTATTTGGTGTGCATATTTTTAAAGATTGTGTAATCATTGAATTAATGTAAAAGTAAAGAAAGAAAATCAATTACATTTATTCAATTTTATTTAATTACCACTAAAAACGGAGAGCATACATTTTCAAGCTGAATATGGGCAATAATGATATTTTTAACAATAGAATTATATTTAAATCCAACAGAATAAATAATTTCATAGCAAGGTATTAATGGATGGATGGATATAAATTAAAATTACGTAAGAAATGATCTAATATATCATTCATCGTTGACATCAAGAACCTAAATGGCGTTTTATTAGTTTGCAGACAAAGATAGTTTGCTCGATACATTGATACGAAGCGAGTAACAAAGTGAGGAGGAAAAAAAAGTGTGTGTTGGGGGGGGGAGAGTTTCCTTTTGATTCCAATAAGATGGAACAAAGGATTCGAATGTCCAGACTTCAATACTGGTGCCCCTTCACCATCAGTTTGAATTTGATCGTTTAAACAAGCACGAATGCGTCATAACAATAGTAAATGTTTATTTGGCACGTTATTAGCACTGACACAAAAAATCGTTTGGTTAGTAGCCTCTAATGTAAGTGGATGACCGTAATTTTCTCCTCTTTTCTATTATTTGTGACAATTTCTGAAAATTTAGACACAACTTCTCCAAATAAGGAGAAAGAAAACTGTAACTCTCGACAATATAAGAGTTCCTCAAAATTCTAAATGCTTAAAAAAAGAATTCAGCCTATAGGCTAATGTTCCCTCTAGAGTTCGTTGGTCTGTGTGCAAAGTAAAAAACAAAAAACTTGTGTGCAAAGTTGCGCAGTTACCATTTTTCTGGTGCAATATTTTACCAAATTTGCTGCGCGGTAATCTAAACTGCTGCGCGGCGTCGGTCAGATATCTGCGCGGCTGCGCAGCCACGTAACCTAAAGGGAACATTGCTATAGGCTATAGGTGATTAATTCACATAATTTGCAATAATATCTCAACATTTGATAACTTTTACTTTGTAGCTAGATGTATTCCTTTTATTCGAGACAATGTTTGTAATTGTGAACAATTGAATAGTGTAAGGAGAGGCGGGGGTTGCGACCAGACATTGTCACATATTGTGGCGGTGATTTAGCAACTTCACGGTCTTAATTAATAATTTAAAAAAATGAAATTTGAAACTTGAGAAAAATGCAAATAAATGTATAACTTTATTTATCTCTCAATTATTTGTCGAAAAATTCACTTTAAATATTAATTAAAAGAGTGCTAAACATATTTAAAAATAAATGTTTAAATTTTATGACCATTAAGCTACAAAACTTTCATTCTAATACAAGTTAACGATAGCTTTTATTACAAGTAGATCATAGCGTCTAATACGAGTAGATCATAATGTTCAATACAAGTAGATCATAACGTCTAAAACTAATACATGTAGATCATAGTGTCTAATACAAGTAGATCATCGTGTCTAATACACGTAGACGACTGCGTAAATCAAGGCTGTAAGAAAAGACAAAACCCAGAAGAAGATTTTATCAAGTTCATTGTGCGTCAGACAACGGTCTTCTCCTGTCCGGGCAGATACCACGGTCTCATTTCTAGATCCCTCGCATTGATTAGCTCTCTGGGTCACCTCGTTTTCCATACTCGCGTTTACACGATCATTTTTGCAATCGTTTTCATCCGTCTGCAAATCTTCATTGTCCTTACCGTTACCACACTTTCGCTGCTGTTGCTGTTGTCGCTGCTGACGGTGTTGTGGTAGCTGGTGGTGTTGATCTCTTCTGTTGGTATCCTTTGCTCTGGATACTTTTGAAATGTCGTTGACAATGAAAACATCGTTATTGAAATCGCTGGCTTTATTTCCAGCGTTATTAGAATTTTGGAGACCGCTTCTTTCCTTTCTACCATCACTCTTTGAAGGATTCTCACATTGTTGTCCATTGTTGTTTTTCTGGATTATTTTCTCTGGCGGAGAACGAATTTTCTCAGGCGCATGTTCGGCAAGAAGAGATTCCCTCCCCTTGACCAGCAGCACCTTGTATCTATGCAGGACAAGGACGGTGGCCCCGGTGGCCACGATGACCTGCACCACTATGGCCAGCAGCAGTATGTTGACGCGGGGCAGAGTCTTGTCCATGTTCTTGGGGATGCGCTCCACGATGTAGCTGAGGAAGACGGAGGTGGACGTGTACATGGACAGGACGAACCCGATCTTCTCCCCGCCCTCGGCCGGGATCAGAAACACCATCAGCGTCATGACCGACGTCATCGCCATGGGCGCCAGCAGGTTGACGACGAAGAACAGACTGCGCCTGCGCATGGACAGGGAGCAGACGACGTACTCGAAGTTCGGGGAGAAGTGGGAGATCGTCGAGAAGCACCCGTGCCGCTCCATGAACCACTCGCCGTCGGTGCCGAAGTGCAAGGTGATGTCGGTGGCGGGGAGGCTGAAGAAGGTCATGTTGTACAAGCTCTCCTCTATGAACACGATGGAGCAGTTGTGGGCGTCGAAGGGAAAGTAGGTCATGTCCAGGTTGCACAGCGTGCTGACCATGGTCGGTATGAAGGCGGTGATGTAGCCGCGGTAGGTGACGTCGACTGTTTCCGGGAAGGGTAAGTTGAGATCCGTTCCCACGGTGGATTTCGGAACGATAACGGACGGCGTCCAGAAATTGTCGGACGCCAGCTGGATGTCCTTGATGCCGGAGTAAGCGCTCGGCGTCCACGTCACTTCCGGGTCATGCCAGGTCAAGGTGACAATCGAAGAGAGCGTCACGGCCTGGGACATGCCTTCGACGTTGGTGATTTGCAGCGGCTCGAAGGATATGGCGATCGAGCTGCTGTGCGAGTGGTAATATTTCGGGGGGACCTTCTGCCTGAGAGCCAGACGATCCCCCATCAAACTGCGGAGTACCTGGAAAGACTCCATGACGGTCATGTTAGCTCCTCCGCCAGCGTCCGTCGATCGATATGTGATGTCATCAGTGGACTGGTCAAGGGGGCCATCAGTTATCTGCGCATCGACATAAACAGGATTCAGGAGACAGGTCAACAAAATGATGAAACTCAGCGCCATGTCTGGGGGTATCATTGGCTCAAGTCTTACACACGTCAACAGGGCGGAAACACTTATCAGAGTTATTTCATCTTGATCAGTTCATAAACATTTCAGTACAATCATCCGATGTACCACCAGTTTTCCTGATGGTATACTTGAAGCTGTTTTCAAAAAGTTCGCAGCACAAAATTAACGAGGTATTCGTTAGATTTTTTTACTGGAAATCTGCTGCATTCATTAATTACCCGATGAGATAATGCTGCGAAAGTCTCGAGAGCTAATCATGAAATATTCAAGATTTAACTGCCCTTGTGCTTGCAGACAGAAACTCGGGGGGAAAAAAACCAACAAAGAAACAAAATGGAAGGGGAAAAAAACTGCTACTCGTCTTGCGTTTATCCGTCCTTCTCGAGCACAGATCGAATCCCATTCAATGACATGCCGGATATTCAATACATTCCATATGTTTAATCATTGCAGAAATCAATGACAGAGTTCGGAACGAGTTTTGGTAGATCAAGTAAAAACAAATGAGGAGACATAATGGGTAAATCGATAAAGAAATATCAATGTGTTTGGGCATTTCAAAATTATTACCAAGAATTCCCTACCCTAAGAATAATTTAAGTCGTAACTTGTGATTGCTAATCTGAACTAATCATCGAGCTTTTTAAAATAAAAAAATGAATTTATTCATTAAATAATTTAGAACTTTAAAACTGTCTGCACTTCATGGCAAGTTCATGGCATTATCTTTGTCTGAGGACGTGGGCTTTGAAAGGAGGGCGGGAAGATCTGTTATTTCTCATGGTAACCGTCCACCTAGAACTAACGAGCTGCAATTTTTTACAGGGCTGATAACTTATTATTATTATTTTTTGTTGTGGTAACAAACAATCAAGACCGGAGATAAAAAAAATAGATATTTTGGGGAATGGTCTGAATATGGAAAGGGTTTATCACTACAAGTATTTGGCTGGGGAGTTTGAGTTTGTATGTTAGTGTGTGAATGTGGGAGTTAGTCTGTGATACAGTAGATGTATATTTTAGATTCTACAAAGGTTGGTCGCAATAGATATGCTTGTAACTTATTGGGGATTGAAATTATTCACTCATATCGTTTGGTTTATTTTGTTTCGTAAATAGATTCCATTTTTTTTGCAAGTTTCATATCAAACAACATTGAACTTTGGACCTCGAGGTCAAAATATGACACTGAGATTTACGCTCTTCTGGCGAAAATTATCTTTTATTTTCTCTGCGCTCTGGGCAACACAGAACTTCTAGACCCTCAGTTCAGCCGAATAAGTGCCGAGGATCCCCATTCTGCGATATGCATGCCATTTAACACCAACTGCTTATGAATGCCTCTGAATGCTAATCGTTATTCGATACTGCAATTACAATACATTCCAAGGATGAAGGGCGGGCACTCTCTGCTGTTCACATAATCATTAGATGAGTTTATTCTTTTCAGTAGTCGTGGCGTGGTTCGTCTCATGAGGGAATTCTTTTACTTGCGGCTCTCATGTTTGTGTGTGTGTGTGGTGGGGGTCAATTTACATTACCACGATTATGATATGCAAATAGTAAAAAATCTCAAAAGCATGGGGGCGGCGGTCCGTAATAAATATGTGTAGGATTCTGCCAGTTGTGTCGCAATAGCTACTGGTCACCAATGTTTCATGGTGGCTTCGAAGAGGCTATGATATTATCAAGATTACAACCGAGAGGGGCTGTAACTCTAGCGCATTGAGGGTAATTAAATGGGCGTTGTAAGTAACATGTATGACTCGTCTGCTCGGTCTATCAGTGACAGGCCAGGTGTGAACAGCCAATCACAATCAGTGCAGCAACCAGACGATCGCAGGGAGCCAAAGGTCTTAGACTTCAAGATCTGAATGCATGGCTGCAAGCTGACTTACATGATAAAGGGATCATGTCTATTTACTGAGTGCTGTAACTGTAAGATAGCTTCCAAGAGCAAAATGCCCATTGCTTCTATATCATGCCATCATACGTGGAGACAGCTACTTAAGCGATCCACTACTTCCATTCCAAGGATAAATCATTGCAACTAAAAACCAAAGTATTTGATGAGCTCACCGAGAAATGAATCATGAAAGCATCAATGTCAAACCTCTCTCTAACTTGATGATGAAAGCATCAATGTCAAACATCTCTCTAACTTGATGATGAAAGCATCAATGTCAAACATCTCTCTAACTTGATGATGAAAGCATCAATGTCAAACCTCTCTCTAACTTGATGAATGCTGATTTTCTGTCCCAATGGATTCCACTAACAAATATAAGTGAGAACTGAATGAGGTTCAAATTCTTTCAAATGTTGACTGTGCATTCTGTCTTAATGTCTCATCAGTCTCGTTAGATTTCATGAGCTCCCTCCCCCCCTTCACCCCTGGAACTGTATGGCATTAGCAACAATTATTCCTTACATTCTGGTCTGATAATACATTCAAACTCAATAATAGTGACGTTTTCAATTCAAACATCTGAAATTAAAGAGAAACCAACAACGAAACCACATTTGTATGCCAGTATTAAATAATTTATTTCCTACTATTACTTCAAATATTCACATTCTGAAACAGTAAAATGCTTTTATTTTTGTTGGAACACTCACAAACTGACAGAAAACTATCACAATTTTACATCCATCCATGGCAACAATTTGAAATAACCCCTCACTTTAATATCAGAACAAGACAGTTTAAGTAGATTTTAACATGCACACATTTGGATACTCCGATTAAAACAATTTTTTTTTAAAAACAAAGGATAATTAGACTCTCCAACAACACACACAAAATTGTTGAGTGGGGAAAATATTCATGGACAACTCTTATATCAAGCACCAAATACTGGCCCATCATAATTTTTTTTTCCAATCGATCAATAACTTGAGTTAAAAATGTGGAAATAGACTTGTTACAATTACCAACCATTTTAGGGTTTAGTTATTACATAGTATATGGACTACTTTGAAGAGGTTATGAAGAAATAAATGCAGCTATGAAATGAAGGGAATGTATGAGGCTTGCTTAAGAATCATTGTACAGAGGGTTGGTCAAGATGCTGACCCAGCCAGGACCTTGGTCAAGATACTGACCCAGCCAGGACCTTGGTCAAGATACTGACCCGACGGACCTTGGTCAAGATACTGACCCAGACAGGACCTTGGTCAAGTCCCCAATCTGTAACTATTTTCTGCTGTACTATAATATATTTGATATTATTAATTAATATTTTAATGTTAATAAATAACCAACTTATAAAGATAAGGATATATGTTTTGGACATGAATTTTGTTTATGATTGACTCAACCGAAAGAAATGAAACGTGTAAATAGCATTAAGTTAAAGTTTAAAGGTAATAAGGGAACGCCACATTAGTTACTAAAGATGCTCAGATCAACTGTTTTGTTTTGGAGGGAACAAAAGGAAAAGATTTGACCATCATATTGACATCCAACCAAGTGCCACAGTGAATACCAACATACTGCATGCACTCTCCGTTCCAACTTCTTAAAGTGAATGGTGTAAACAAGTTTGATGGAAAGTAGAGGCTTAAAGGGAGCATGCCACTTGATGGGAATCAGAGGGTTGAAGGGAACATGCCACTTGATGGGAATCAGAGGGTTGAAGGGAACATGCCACTTGATGGGAATCAGAGGGTTGAAGGGAACATGCCACTTGATGGGAATCAGAGGGTTGAAGGGAACATGCCACTTGATGGGAATCAGAGGGTTGAAGGGAACATGCCACTTGATGGGAATCAGAGGGTTGAAGGGAACATGCCACTTGATGGGAATCAGAGGGTTGAAGGGAACATGCCCACTTGATGGGAATCAGAGGGTTGAAGGGAACATGCCACTTGATGGGAATCAGAGGGTTGAAGGGAACATGAGATTTACTAGGAATATGAGGCATCCAACGACAAGTGACCCTTGATGGAAATACATGGACATAAATGACATAGGCAGTAACTTACTTAGAGTTCAATCATCTGTTGGCCCCAATAATTGAACCACATACAGCTGTATAGTTAGTCTTGATTTGAACCCGGTTGACAGAAGAGGTTTGGTGTGCTCAAGTACCCACTAAGCTCAACAGAGAACAAATATATCATCTCTATATATATATATATATCATATCTTAATACCGTAAAAAACAAACAACAAAACATGGTTGTATCAAGAGAGTGAATGAAATCTGCTTTCCTTTGTGGCTAGATCATGTACAATATCAACAAAGTTACAGAATTTACAACATATTTTTTACACACAATGTTTAATATATTTATCATATCATAGACAATGTTATTAGACCATGAGTGCAGTGGTGACAACAAATAACAATGAGAAATGCATGACTGTAATTTCCAAATCTTTTCATTGGCAATGTGCTGTTGCAGAGGTGGTAAACGCTTCATTTGACAAATCTTTTTATGCTGATGCTTTTTAAAAAAAAATAATGTGTTTCTCCACCAATATTTCATGATTTACATCAATAACTGCTATGACTTACGTATGAAAGCTGAGGCATTTACAGATGTGCTTTCATACGTAAGTCATAGCAGTTATTGATGTAAATCATGAAATATTGGTGGAGAAACACATTATTTTTTTTAAAGTGTTAAAGAAGTTTCTGAGTCAATTATTTTTAAAAGAAGGTGAAGGATTGCCATACAACAACAAAAATTCACTACATTGTCCACCACTGAACTTTAGTGACAGTCAAGACATTTGTTGCGACCTTGAGGGGAAAAAAAAACCGACACGTGATTCAGTAGAGACATATGTCAAATGTCTTGTCTGGTCATAGAATGACAAAATAAGATATACAATTGGATACATCAATGTGATGTGAATTTGTTGATAAAACATTGTTGCTATGTGCGTTCTCTTGCAGGGAGAGTCCGAAATAGCATATAGGCTGAGGGTAAACAGGTTAAAAACTGGTCTGTATGGAGTACATAAGGCTGACATGTCCCAACTATATCATCCCCACTGTTTGCTACTGCAAGTAGGATGATTGTATCACTGGCCACATCAAACATAATATATTCAGGGAAAACGTCATTTATTGAAGACCTCATTTTTTAAAAAAAGGGATCCATAATTGTCAAAATAAAATAAAAAAGAATTCAAGTGTCAATATGTATACAAGTACGAGCTGTGGTGACATAAAATGTGTAACTGATATAACAAGTTTCCTTTCACGTATCACATTCAGTTTATGCCTACTTAATACTTGGTGAATCAACTCACCTAGAGCACTCAAGCACCAACATACATACTTGAATTTAGTGATCAAAATTAGCTGATTAAAATTCACCCATAGTAAATGTAATGAGAGGCCACCATGTAAGCATGTCCAAGTTGTCTCCCATAAGCTTCTATTCAAATAATCAATACCCAAACAAGGCATACAACTATACCTAGCTACAAATCCATGGACACATTGAAACAGTACACATTTTGCTGTCTCTGGTGTCAAAGGGAAAATAAAAACCTTGAATTCCCTGTCATTCCTAAGACATCTGGTCAAACTAAGCCTAAATAAATTCATAAACTTTGCCAGCTACAGAAACTTTTCACTTAAAATTACCTTTTGAGAGCCTCTTGAAGATATCCAAGTCAAAATTGAAACATAATATCCACAAGGAGAGGGAGAAAATAAAAACTTTTATTTTTTAACCAAATAAAATGCCAACAAAAATTTTGTGGCAAATATTTACATCTCTTGTATATGGAAATCACACCAAAGGGGCTGAACAAGTTTAGCCCCCTGTAAACTTGGTCTAAGTCACCTGTAAACTTGGTCTATCTACAATTGACAGGCCCATTTATAAAATGCTAGAGGTGACAGCTGGTGGTCAGTGCCAACTCTTGTGTAGTTATTCTTTGCCATTTTGTTAACAGTCATCTTCAGAAATACCAATGGTCTCTTACTGAGTTTAAAAAAAAAGCATACAAGCATTTCTACATACGCAAGCATTGTTGCCTTATAATAAAAACTATTTTGCTTGATCCTGGTGCCGTTTTAGTAACTGAATGCCATTCAAACAAAATCCACATTTTCTGATATAGTCTTACATGACCAAGAATTTCAATCATTTCATTGTCTATCAAGTGTGAGTTAGAAAATTATATTTAAGAAGAGATAAAACATTTAAACTTAAACATCAATTCTCAAGTCCGATTGAAAGTCTGCATGAAAAAAATAACTTGAATATGAAATGCTCTCTGTAATTGAAACTGGTCTTTTCTACACTATAAGCCAGAAGAATGCCTCCTCTCGACCTGCTGCTCTCCATAGTATTTTCTGTCTTTGTCTTCGACATCAAAGTCAAGTACCATGAGCTTAGTTTCTTCAGTGCCATTTCTACTACCAACAGCACAAACCAATCGTGTGTTTGAGCAGCGCAGGCGCCACACCACCCCCCCACTGCCTCCGCTCCCCAACGTCACAAGATTGCGGAGGAACTCTCCAGTTTTAAGGTCCCATATTTTAACAGTGCCGTCATCAGAAGAAGTTATGACAAACTTCTTACTAAACTGCAGGCAGGTCACAGCACTCTGATGTTTGTTTGGTCCTGGAAATAAATCCATATTCAAGTCAAGCAAGGTCAATTTGTAAAGAATAATGCACTCCTTACTGGCTAAAACAAGTTGCATAAATAAACATTTTAAAGTATATCTCTAAATTATTGAATATACACAAATAAACACATTGATAAATGACAAGATAAAATAAAGAAATGTATAAAGTTGAAAGTATGCTGTGAACTAACGAAGGACAGAGCTGGGTTAGCACACATGTGATTCTCATATTGATATTAGTTAGTTATTTCCACCTGCTGCTGCTCCGATGGTTATTTATAGTTTTCAATGAATTATATGGCATTTTAAAGCCCAATTTTTCTTGTAAATCTGAGATTGTGAAATTCCCAAAATGCAAATTTACTATGAACCTTACTTTACCCAAGAAAAAAACCACATGCAACTAAAAGACTGAGAAGACCCTGTACCAACCTTGTAAAGTCTGCAAGCATTGGCCAGTGGTGATGTCCCAGACCTTCACTGTTGAGTCTGCATTGCCAGACACTAGGATGTTATTCTTCAACTCCAGGCCACTGGTTAAAGACTGATGACCTATCAGTGTGTGCAGGCAGTTACCAGACTCTACATCCCATACACGGATTGATGTATCCAGTGAGCCACTAACGACATGGACACCGTCAAACTGAAGGACATACACCAATAAACAGGTCATACTTCGATCAATCACCATTGAGGATTTTCCATGTAATTTCATCCCAGTCTGAGTCAAGGTACCCCTGATAATATTGGCTCTAACGTTAAAATCACTTTTAGTGTTGTGTGTTCTCATGATAAATGTGACAGACGGTTTAAATTGTGACACAAGTTTAGCATTGTATTGCTTTGGAGATTTACAGCAACCTTTGAATTTATGTCAACAAACTTTCTCACATTAACTGAATCATAGAGAATAAATAATACTTAACATTTTCCAATACTTTTAAGTAAATAAATGAACAAACAATATTTTTTTTAAATACACTATGTACATTAAAATTTAAAAAAAACTTATGATTTCTTTCAAAGTGTTGGCCAAAATATTGTTAATTTTTTATACATATCCTTAATAGAAAAAAGAAAAAGTAACAAAAAACAAAAACAAACTTGGAAGGAATTTGATACTGAACAAACAATACATTCCAAAGAATTGAAGGATATCATCCATAAAGGCCACAACAAATACCCTACTTGTAAGGAATAAACTCTGTTGGAATGTCCTTGCAGTGTATGGAGGCAAGTTTCTGTTTCAGGGTCCCACACACGCACTGTGTAGTCATAGGCACCACTGACCACACGCTTCCCATCAAACTGAACACATCTTACTGCGGCCACGTGACCCATCAGGATGTGTTTACAAACTCCAGTGTCAATATCCCAGACCCTTAATGTTGCATCTCTTGACCCACTCACAACTCTGAGGAATAAAAGAAAATATATCACAGTCTTTGGGAGTTAACAAAACATTTATTATTTACATCAATCTATTTTCATGTGTATGAGTCTTAACTGTGACTAAATGTGCAATTTATGTGCATTGTAAATTCATCAAATCAATAAAACCATTAAGTATGCTAATAAGGTAGCCATTTTTTCTTTTCAAAACTGATTAATGAAAAAATTGGAATAAAATATTTGTACTCACTGGTTACCATGTAAAGACATACACCGAACAGTTGAGGAATGACCATATAGCGTATGCCGACACTGCCCCGTCTCAGCATTCCAAACTTTTAGAGTACGATCTGTTGAGCCGCTTATTACTACTGTACCTGACATCTGAGATGACCAGACCCCTCCAGTGTGGCCAATAAGTGTGCGCAAACACTGGAAACAAAATATTTGTAAATGTAAACATTGTAAACATGAGCTTACCAGTAAATGAATTGTGACTCATCTCACAATGGAACCAATTTATAAACCTACCTTCCCTGAGGTAACGGACCAGACTTTGAGTGTGTTGTCATCTGAACCACTGACCACTCGATTTCCACAAAACTCTAGACAGGTGATCACATGATCATCATGACCTTTTAGGATCTATTTCATACAAAAAATATAAGCAAAGGGACATTTTCAAGTCAATTGTGAATAAGTTTTTATTAAGTAGCATATATTGATATAAAAATATATTTCAAAAATATATAATTCAAAAATACATATAAATTTACGGAGTGTTGAAAACTGATAACTGAACAAAGCTATATGTATTCGTAACTATTACAAATGATCCTTTATACAGGAGATTAAAGAAACATGTATACCGAGGTACCATTGTACTTCATTGACATGGGGATTCCATGATAATTTCTCATTTATTGTTACTCATAAGTGTTTTGCAACGTTAATTCGGATTAGTTGTATTCCATGAATGAAATAGTTTGCCTTTATTTGTTTCTTTGTCTTTGTACTCTGTAACAGTTGATACTTTTCTAGATGGAAAGGTAGGTCTTTGTCTTTGTTACTTTGTAACAGTTGATACTTTTCTAGATGGAAAGGTAGGTCTTTGTCTTTGTTACTCTGTAACAGTTAATACTTTTCTAGATGGAAAGGTAGGTCTTTGTCTTTGTTACTCTGTAACAGTTAATACTTTTCTAGATGGAAAGGTAGGTCTTTGTCTTTTTGTAGGATTTCGCCTTCTTCTTCTGATTTAATTGTTCTATAGGTTTTACAAACATCAGCAAATAACCTAACCTTTGTTCCTGATGAGATGCTGTTGGGTAAATCATTTATAAAAATTAAGAAAGAGTAGGACAGCTAAAAACATATAATAAATTTCTGTTTTATTATTCTTTATATCTGCATACAAGCCTTACTTTAGGAGGACGATTGACTCCTGTTCTCCAGTTGTGCTCTATTTGAGACTGACGCATGAACAATGATTTGAAAGGACTCCGAGCAGAGTGACGTCGCCTCATCCGAGACCCATACACAGTCTCTTCATCAATACACTCCTCTCTACATTTTTCTCGCCATAACAGATTATCTTCAGCAAGAACACGCCAATACCTACAGGTTTGGGCTGCTCTTAGCAAATCTTTTGGCTCCAAAAATGACAGGACATATAAAGCCAGCTGAAATATGACAAAAGATATGTGAAGACAACTGAAAAAATACAGTAGAAAATAAGGAAAAAAAAGAAAAGAAAAAAAACTTTTCTGTTCTTTGTAATTTATTATCATCAATCTTTAGCCTTAATAGCATCAAATGACTGGGCAAATTTGAGATCTTTAACATCATGTAGTAAATAGTTTTAAATTTAAACTAATTTCAGAACTTTAAAAAAAAATAATTTCTTAGTAGAAAAACGTTTCTGACCACTAAACACACAAAATAAATAATTAATTATTTTAAATCAAATTAATAAAAAAAAACCAACAAAAAACAATTTAATCACCAATAATATGATTTCATTAATGCCGTGGTTTCACATTTAAAACTAACCTCTTTAGGCAGAAGAGAGATAAAATCCCTCTGGAACTGAGGTTCTATAACTTGCATCATGTGCCGTACCTGTGTTGGATCACAGAGGTTTATTAGCTCATCAACTGCCATCATTCTCTCAGCATTGCCCCATGCCTTTAGAAAGAAGTCCATTCATCATTATTACAACAGAAGTGGAACGATATGTATATTAATTGAATTGTTTTTGTTTGTTATAAAATTAGCTGTTACAGAAAAAACAGTTAAAATAAATGTTAGTTGTTATTTCAGAATATATACCTGAAATGTTTTTAGCCAGTCGTCCATTTTAGGAGGAGGATTGTCTTTGGATGGAATTTTGCCACGTGGCATCTGCGCTAGCCGCCATCGTGGAACTTTGGCAAGACTTTGCCCACACACATGACAACTGATAGTGGCAGAGATGATAAGGTCAAAAAAGTTTTTAATAATGAATTATGGTAATAATATTATTGCAAAAAATGAGATGAAAACTTATAACATATTTAATTTATATTGTCATCATGTCACAAAGTTTATTCTATTAACACTGTTTAAAACTAACAGCAAAGTTTTTATCCATTACAAAAATATCAATAAAATATAATAAAAACGAATCATATGTAGGACCTTTTCATTGACTACAAAACAGCAATATAATATAGTAAAAACAAATCATTCCGAGACCTGACTGCGGCTGTTCTGAGCTTTTTTCCAGGAGACATGTCGGCATCTCTATCCTCTTCTGTTTCAGACTTTCTCTTCAGAGGCTGGAATCAAAATAATATTTTTTAAAGATCTTCTTTTAAAGACATGTAAGATTGATAAATAGATCTCTTTTCAAGTAGAAATTATAGCAATTGAAACCATTGAACTATTTTTGAGATTTAAGCTGAAAATTTTATCTGAGAAATAATTCTAGCAGCTGCAGTCAAAAATGTTATTTATATTCAATACAAAAACTTGAGAAGGATCAGCATTGAAATTGGTTTTTTATTTTAAAAAAACAAAACCCTCACCCATTTGGAATCACCCTTTTCATCTCTAAGAGAAGAGCAGCAACCCGATCGCGGCCTCAAGTTAAAGCTAACAGAAGGTCTCTGGTGGTCATCTCCTTCTTCTTCTTCATCTTGATCATTGTCTTCATTATCACAGTCACCATCAAAACTGTCAGCATGATGGTGTAGCAGACTTTCTTCATCATCATGGCTGCCTTCATTGTCAGAAACACCTTCTTCCAAGGCACCGTTAGCTTCATTGTCCTCAATAAAAATATTATTCACATTGTTTTGTAATTGAGCTTCTTCATCGGCTGCGGCTGCAGCAATCCTCTCATCTCTCTCATCATCACCATCATTACCACTATCTTCCTCATGACCCCTGTTGTTGACAGGTGCCCGAACTGCACCAGCTCCACTGCGTGTCACTATGAAACTAGCAGAAGAACTCTCTGCTGGAGGGGTTTCTGAGGAGCTGCCTTGCCCAAGACGTAGTGCTGCACTCTGAGATCGTGTGAAGTGACAGGGTGTTGGTGATGTGTGAGTACAATCAGGCCCACTTCCAGTAGGTTCTAATATACAAATGTCTAAAGTCTCATTCAAGTGCCCACTTTTTCTTGTGGTTCTTCTTTGACTGTCATGTGAAAAATTGATATTAAAATATATTTGTTTTGAGATGCTCAATTCATTTTTTAAAATTTGAAATCAATGAGTTATAACTTCATTACTAACAATGACTTTAAAAAAATTCATCACATTTTTTTAAATTATAAGCATTTCTTAAAAATAAGATTAATTACGTTTTTGATTGTCCATTTCTCTTTTTTGCAGGAGAAGGTCTCCGGCAGATGATGCGTCCTTTGTTCTGCTCAATGATGGCGGGGCTGATACCAGGAACTAAGGATAACTCAAGAACACTGCTAAACCCACCACTCTCCTGTTCAGGATGATAAAAAAAAATTATCACTTAAATCTTTTATTCTTTAACATTAAAAAAATGCTACCAATAAGATATAAGTGTAAACTAAAGTGAGTTACGATAAATTTTTTTGGAGTAATCTGGTCTAAAATTGTGTTAAAAATGCTACCAACCCTCCTATGTTTGAGAATGGCTTCTGCTCTGTGTTGTCCAACACCAGCTAAATTCTCCAGATCGCTTACTGTTGCTGTATTAATATCAATTTTTTTTCCTGCCATCAAAACTCAATTGGCCATTAGCAAAGTGCTGAAATTTAAAAAATAAAATATGAAGAGAAATAGTTTTTTTAATGTAATTATAATGTATTTATTTAAATCAATGATGTGTCATCCTTTCAAAAAAAATTATAAATTTTGTTCTGTACCTCAGTCCAACCAACTCTGATGGGGAAATTAAAATGGCTGGCCTTTGTGCTAGTCACACACACCCTTAATATGCTGTGGCTAACTAAAACTAATGAACAATGTTTCTCTTGCCCCAATAGACCTTCAAGGATAATATTTTTGTTATTCATTCAACTGCAGTAGTGGCATATCAATTAATAAAAAATTTAAAATGTGGATATTTTAATTTATGAATTGGCTGCATAGGTCAAGGGTGAGTTTAGCCCCATCATGCGTAATTTAAATGCTGAGTGCTCAGTTGGTGTGCACATATGCACTTTTCTTGATAAGGGATATTAATAAAATTTTGAATGATGATCATGGATAAGTGAGAATATTTTGTGATTAACAGAGCTCAGTAGCTTGGACCTGATACAGCCATTCTCATTTTTCTGGCAAATGTAGCAAATTTATTGCAACCTTCTAAAATATCTAATATGATATGCACTCCAATGCTCGCGTCGCGGGCAGAGAAAAAACGCTGGCTCAACAGCGCACTCGCTGTGATCAGCTCGTGCTGGTCGTTTTTGGTAGATGTCAGGTTTTTTAGTTGTTTTGCATCATTTCTAAAAATCATCTTTGTAGTGAATGACGGTATAGATTGGAAATCCGACCACGCTAAGGTGACCATTATCAAGTAATCGATGTGTAAGTGATTTACTGTCTTGTTAAATCTTTGTCAGGTCTGAAAATTACTTTGTTGATTAGTTTTAATATTGCTTAAAATGACCACTTAATTTAAAGACTATTGATCTCAGTTTGACTTAATGAGAGCCAGCGGAAAATGAAAAAATATTCAAACTAGCCGATTAATCGTCATTTTGTTTAGTTGATCTACCGGAAGTAGTTTATCAGTAATGTAAATAGTGGTATCATTATGAATATTTTCAACGCTTTTAAAACAGCTTAAATCCAAGTTTATTTTATAGATAGTTATAGCATTGTCATTAATTAAAATAATTAAAAATTAATTTACCAATTATTTTGTCGGAAAATAAGTTGGCCACTTATCCTATGTATTAATAATTAACAAAGACTAAAAAGAACTTATGATTATGTCTCATGTCATGACAGCATCAATACTTCATATAGTATTTTCTAATTCATATAACAGTAACATTTAGTTAGTTAAGTTAGTAGTAGTTTAGAAGAAGTAGTAATAATTATTTTAATTTAACTGTTATTTTTCAGAATTACAAATCATTATTCCTTGTCTAACTAGTCCAAAAAAAGGAGACCAAAGATGCATGAGACGTCTAACTTCTAACTGCAAGCATTGTTGACCAGACTGTTATAAATTCACCTCCTTCAAAAAAGTTGAAAATATATTGTGTTCTGAAAATTTCATTGCAATAGCTTTAGTAGTCTAAAAGTTATCAATTTAAATGTGCATTGTCTCCACCGTGTTCCGGTTTTCAATTCAGGTTTTTTAGAAAAAAATAAGAATAAATTATGTCTAATCTATACTTCATATATTTTTTATGCCATTATTTTCAACTGGACATTATCTGTTTGTGCTAAAGATTTCATTGCAATAGCTTAAGTAGTCTAAAAGTTATAAATTTAAATTGTCCTAGCCGTGTTCGGTTTTCAATTAAACTTCTTAAAAAAATTTGCATAAATTATCAGATTTACATTTAATGTATTATTTTATTGCATTAATTTCCATTGGGCATTATCTGTTTGTACTGAAACTGCTACAGTTATTGGATTATTGGTTTAAAAGTTATATTATTATGTAGGGGTCTACCGATATATCAGTACCGATATCTGGATATCGGTATCGGTAGCATGTAAAGGTCCCGATATTTACGTCACCGATATTTCATAATAAGTGACATTTTGACCCCCCCCAAAAAAACGGAAACAAAAAAACTATCATTTAGATTTACACTATCTCGACAAATTAATATATCGACCCCGATATTGAAATAGTCAAAAGAGTCCTAGTATTAATATGTGCAGCCACGATACAGTGTGCCATGTGCTTTGATATTGTTTAGGTATCGGCCGATTTTCGTATACTCAGAAATACTGTGTAAATAGTGCCGATGCCAAGTATACCGTAATTGCTCTATTAAATGTATAACATGTAAACATTATGTTCACGTAATTGCTCTAATAGCAAAGATGCACGCAGAATCGCACATGTCTAAACATTTAGTTTCGTATGGAATAACAAAATGTACCATGTGAAGACTTGTTGTCATTGGCAACCATTCAACCTTCAGCCTCATTTTCACTCTATTACTATTGTACTTTGTTCTCATTGTTTCATTCATAAAAGGTGGCCGTGTGCAAAAGCCATTAAACTATTGGTTAGAATTAATAATTATGAGTCAAGGTTGACGTTTCAAAAGGAGTATCTAATATGCTTGTACATTTTTATAAAGGACGGTTCGTTTTGTTATGAGTCCCATGTAGGTCATGATCTGGAACTTGTAAACACATCGGAAACTTTGTTTCCGGAAAAAAAAAGGTAATTTCGGCAAAACTGGATATTGCTAGACCCCTTAATTATAAGATATAAATAATTACGAGTGATAAATTTAAGAATGACGTCATCAAATATGACCGCTGTTATTTTTGTCATCAAAAATACTCATATCGGCACTCATATCGGAAAAAAATATCGGTAATATCGGCAAAAATGCTTATCGGTAGACCCCTAATATAGAATATAAATAATTAGGAGTGATAAATTTAAGAATGATGTCATCAAATAAGACAGCTGGTTTTTGTCCTAACAAATATTCATATCGGAAAAATATATCGGTAATATCGGCGAAAATGCTTATCGGTAGACCCCTAATATAAAAGATAAATAATTACCAGTGATAAATTTAAGAAATACGTCATCAAATATGACCGCTGGTTTTTGTCCTAACAAATACTCATATCTGCAAAAAAAAATATCGGTATCGGCAAAAAGGCATATCGGTAGACCCCTATTATTATGTAGTAAAACTGAATTTGAGGACATTGTCACCAATGACCCCTGTGCTTTTATGGGCATGTTTTATAAAATATATTTAATTAATTCAGAACTCATGTGTTTGTTTTTGGTGTTAAGGTATGTGCTATTAATGTATCCACCAACTTGCAAGGCTCTAATTTCATTAATGACAAATTTATGAACAAATAGTGAGGGAAGAGCTAGAAATTCCAATGTCATTGGAAAGCTGAAAGCAAAATCTTTCCTATGATATGCTTTTGTGTATGTCAGATGCATTTGAAATTTTGAGTTGCAGTGCCTATATGTGATAAGAAAAGTAAAATACCTGCCATTGTCCCTTACCTGGTGTAATTTATTTTAGTTGTTAGATTATACTGTTAACACTTTTTATGTAACCTGAAGCAGAGGGTGAGGGTGGTGCGGACCGCATCAGGTGACACCATTACTATTACAAGGGGTGACACCAAAATGTAAAATTTTCTATGTATGTAAAATGTTATTTGGCACTAGCAGACTTGGAGGACTATGGGGTAATACCTAATACGTGAGGGGGTTACACCATGAGTCATGAGCTCCCGCACTGGGTGACCCCAATCTTAGTGACGCCTCTGACCTGAACCTCTTCTACGCAAAATAAGTGTGCATGTCAGGCATGTGCCATGACCAATGTGCATCTCACCCCAAGCAGTTACTTGAAGTTATGCCAAGAAAGTGGGCAAACACAAGTCCTCAACACTTGTTTTTTTCATAACTAGGTCCAGAGGGATACAAATACAATGTAAAATTTTACACAGGCAACTAATATTAATTGCGATTATTATTATTATTAATAATAAATATTAATAATATTAATTATCATTTAAATCATTTCTGTCATTTTAATCATTAATTTAATGGTTGCAGCTATCAATAGTAGGCTTAGACTATGGGGGTTTATGTCATAAATAATTAACTTATTAAGACTTGAAGAATGAAAAAGTATATCACATAAATATTCGAAACCATCAGAAGAAAGTATATAAATATATTATTAATTATATTTTATATTGAAAGTGAAGTGAAGGCGAAGAGATTCATTTCTGAAACTGAATCATTTCATTTACAGTACAGAGAGCACCTGTTGGGAAGAAAAAAACACACATTTAATTTCACTATACTTCATAACAGAACTCACATTGTTTAAGTATAAATAAACAGAGTGAGAATGATACTGATATACTCAAATGTTCTCACAGTTGATTGATTATGAATTCTGCTAACAATGTATTTTGTCAGTAGAACCAGCCATCTTCGTTCTACACAAGACTTCCTCTGCCTTTGATGTTACGGACAAAGCCGACAACAATCGGAAAACACCGAAATGTTTAAAAATATATATCAAAACTGAAAGGAACATAACAAATATTCAAATACCTAGATAAAACTTAAAAAAAAACTAAACATACTTGTTAAAAAAAAGTATTTGTATTTTTGATAATTAATTGTTAGCAATATAAATTAATTAAAATTTACCATTCTACAATAGTTTGCTTTAAGAAAAATGTTTAATATAATATGGCAAATTATTGTATCATAAATAATTGGATAAAAACGGAAGTAGCAAGCATGTTCCACTGAGGTAAACATTATGGCGGACCAGTATAGGTTTGTAAATCAGTTATATGTCCATTCATGTATTTAACAGAGACTAACAAAGACTGAGCTGGCTTTTTAATTATTTTAAAGCAGTAAAAATTTAAGCCAGGGGTTTCCAAACTTTTTGCTGAGAGGGCCATACTCCATAAAGTAAAAAGATCTGGTGGCGGGATTAAGATAATTAATTAAATTAGGTAACTACTAATGTCACTAATGACTATGACTAATTAACTAGAAACCGCTTGGCTGCTGGCTGAGTACTTAAGTTTGGCCTTAGGCCTTAGCCCAGAATTCAGAAAGATTTAATTTTATTGATATATATTATACTGCACGCCCAGTGGCGTAGCATACGCCTCAGAGTTGCTCATGAAGAGTGCAAAGAAAGTGGAGAAAAAACGGACACAAACTACAGCACGAAGAAATAAAAAAAAGCGAGTGAACGTCAGTGGGGGTGGGGGCTGCTGACTCATTGTTGGTTTTGAGACATTCGCACTGTGGTTATCTACCTGCCCACCACCCTTTACCACATTAGCTTGCCAACCATAAACTGTGATTGGCCGACCCTAGCAAGGGTCAGCCATGTTGGCAATAAAGGGGTAAAAGTAAAAGAACGGGCACAAACAGACATTTTTAAAAATTAAAAAAAAACAATGTTTTCGCTGGGGCTTGAACCCAGGACCTTCCCCGAATAAGGCGGACGTGATAACCAGTACACTACGAATATCACGTTATTCTGTGAAGGAACAATGCAAGTGAACGCAAGGACAATTTTTGGTCTCGAGACATTGGTCGACCCCAGCGAGGGTCATTCGTCATGCTCGTTTGCACATACTCGCTTTGGTGAAGGGGGTGAGAGAAGGGTTAGAGAGTCGGCGTGCGTGCGTGGTGTCCTGCATGGTTGGGCGACGTAGAGAATTATATCTCGAGACATTAGTCAACCCCAGCGAGGGTCATTCGTCATGCTTGTTTGCACATACTTGCGTGGTGGCGTCCCGCATGGTTCGGCGATGAAGAGAATTATATATATAGATATGTCCTTGTCACCTGGGGCTGAAATAGCTGATGTGAAGTATGTTTTGAGGATGTTAGCTTTGGTCTCATTATCGTTACATGTTTTGTTGTGCTTTTTTGCAGGGCTACTCGTGTGGCTTCCATTTTCTTAGATTTATTAAAGGACTATAAGTATAAGTTTTTATTGTTGCCCTTAGTCTTAGAAATTGAAATTGCACTGTCCACTGTTTATTTATTCATTTTGGAGATTTCTGCTAAGTTATTTGATTAAATTAGACTAATTAGAGCAGAAAAATCAAGGTTTGTTCAGAAAATGAAGTATCCTGTCTGCCCATAAAGTCATAAATCATTCACTTTACTCATATTCATGTCAACATCTCACAAAATGTAATCCCTTCCAAAGTCTACTCCCAATTTAACAGCTTCCCTGGGTAATCATGGCGTATAGCATCCCAAAATATAGGCTATTTGTATTTTTATTTATTTTTTGGTACTTTACTTCTTGTAGATTTTTCGTCACTTACTATTGAAAGAGTATGCAGAGCTTTCGGCTTGTCTTATCTATACAGACGCTCTTTCTATACAAAAGATTATTGCGTCCACAGACCATACTGGTCGATCTGTTAGGTATTGATTATAAAACTTATTTGGAAGTATTAAAATCATTAATCAATAGGTTTCAAAATTATAAATGTATATCCTTTTCACAGGATTGCTCAACCCAAAGAATACTACAGACAGTTCTTGGTAAAATTTTATCTCTGCCTTTAGTTATATCTTTTAAAGTAGTGCTGTTGACATTAATAAATCTAAGTAATGTTCACTATTTATTTCCAGATTCAGTTTTCTCTTTGTTTTTTAAAATTAGTTTTATTTTCTATATTCTTCTAATTGCAGGAAAAAGATGTCCGGCCTGATAACAGAGAGCTGGGGGAATATCGATTTACAGTCATCAATGTGGGTAAGAAAACATTAATAATTTGTTTAAATTTTGATTTCTTTCTATTTCTGGCTATATCTGACTATATATGAGTGACACTATATGACTCTATGTTGTCTTTTATCAGGCTGTGTGTCAACAGCAGAGGGTTCCTCTCTTGTTAAAATTGGCAACACAACAGTCATGTGTGGCATCAAAGCTGTAAGTAACCGTCCAGACTTATTATAAATGTGACATAATTAATCAATGCTGAGAAACTATTTTTAAAAATAGTTTGTTCTCTCTTGTCGGCTGTATAGTTTTATTATTTAAAGTTACAAAATACATTTTTTTAAACAACTGGCTATTCCTATATTTTTTGCTATTTTTTAAAAGAATTCTGCTTCATATTTCTTTACAGATTCAGTCTATTCATAATTTTAGATTTACCTGCATGTTCAAATAGATCTTACTCTCTTCTGCTTGCTCAATTCTAGCTTTACACGTGGAAATTAAAAAATTTTCATTTGTGTAAATATAAACTTGTACTAAAAAGTAAAAAAAAACACTTTTATTTTTTTTATTAAGCATTCAATTCCACTCAGATTTCACATTCAACCATTCTATTTTTATTCATAAAAAATTGATATCGCAACATGAAATTTGTATAATAATCATAAACATTTATTTTAGTGTTAAACTTTTTCATTTCAGGAGGTTGCTGAACCCGGTGTAGATGGAAAAAATGGATATTTAGGTGTGAGAAATTAAAACCTTAAATAATCATTTTTAAATTAAAGGGACATAACATTTTTTCTATCATTAAAATGGTGACCGTTTTATGAACATTTCAAAAGAACAAATATATTAAGGGTTGTTCTTGAATATTACCCCACGACCACTTGATAATATTGTTGGTGGACTGTACAGTAAACAATAAATCAGATGTTCACACTTGTCATTTTTCTAGTTCCCAATGTTGAGTTGTCTCCCTTGTGTTCAGCCAACTTCAGACCAGGTCCACCTGGAGAACTCGCTCAAGTGCTAAGTCAAAATATGGCAGATCTCATAGCCGAGTAAGTCCAGATAGATGTATGTCATTCCTCTGTCTTTACTTTCACCTGAGATATAGTGCACAAAAGAAATTACAATAAAAATTGCCAGTCAGCATCAAGACACAATAAATTCTCAATATGAACAGCTGTGAAGCATGTAAATTTTGCTGTAAGAAAATGAAGTTTTCAATTTTAAACAGTTGGCTTAAATAATATTGTTATGTTAATAACAAGCTATACTTACAGATTTATACTTTAATAACCTATTACAATTTTTACTAGTTTTACCAAAAAAAATCAATGATTTTTTCTTGTCAACAGTTCACAGTGTGTTAAGCTTGAAAATCTTTGTATATGTCCTGGTAAGGTAAGTTTTCAATATAATTTATAATTCTTTTGCTGTTCAGATTTTATGAATATAGTTGGAAAATTTGTATGTGAATAATAAGACATGACCCCCATCCATGCACTTTTCTTTAATCATGTTCTTATATATAAATTGTATCTTATGTTTAATGCCATGAGTTATTTTAAATGCCCTCTCTTTTTGTGTGTACTATGTCAAGGCAAAGCCTTCTAGTTCTAGAAATTTAAAAGAATGCCAAGTTTAGCACATAATCTCTACTGCTACAAATAAATCAGGACTGTTCTTTATCTAGTATTTTCTACAAGAATACATGGGTACTCTTGCTGAAAACTTTCGTTTTATTATTATGAATGGTTGAGGAGTCTGACATATTTTCCTGCATCATTTTTACTACTTGTTGACATATAGACCTGCTTGTTTTAACATTACTATGTTCAAGTTCACATATTAAATTGCTTTCATACTTCAACCTGTGGCTTGAGTTGAATGAATTATTCTTGTGAACCCCTGCACAATCACAATGTGAATAACATAAAGAAATAAAAAAATTATTTTCATGACAACAGTTAATTAGTTTTGAGAGTAGGTTAAACTATTTGGATTTATTTTCTGAAGTCCTGTGATGCCTTAAAAAATTGGACAATATATTAATTGTGGTCCGAGTATTGATAGATTAGTATTATTGTTACTATCAATTATCATGCTGTGACTGTGAAATTTATTTTCAGCTCGTGTGGGTGCTCAACATAGATCTTGTTTGTTTAGATTATGATGGGAATGTGATGGATGCTTGTACCTTGGCCATGATGTCAGCCCTCAAAAGTAGTAAGTGAAATCTTTATTATCCTGTTTTTGAGCAAGTATACTTTATTAATTCTGAAAAAATTTATTAATCTTTAAGGTGAAAATTCAACTAAACAACTTTTCGCTTAACAAAAAACCAAGTAAAATTAAATATCATGTCTAAATCTGTGAAATTTATTAGAATGAAGTTCTTTTAAAACATACATTTATTTTTAGATATTATATTTCAGCATCTTTGCCAGCTGTAACAGTGGATGAAGAGTCTGGTGAGATCAAAACAGATCCGTCTTTACGTACCCTACTACCTGTGTCATGTTGTCCAGTGTCAACAACTTTCGTTGTGTTTGACAAGTCAGTTGGGTTTTTTTTTACTCCTGTATTTTTTTTACAGGTTAAATTTGGTTCTCTAAAGTTTTGAGATACTTAAATACCATATACGCTAGTGTAAAATGCATTATAAAATGCAGTGTCGAATTATCCAGGGGTCAGTGATAGTTTCAACAGTATTTTGTGGCGCTGAGTGCGGGGGTGTCTTTTTACGGATAGTGCTAGTGTACTTAGCTGAATGTTGACCCAGACATTGGGCACATGCATGCACACAGACAACATCATGTAGAATAGGACTGCGATGAAGCTTTTAAATAAAATTTTGTATTTTACACAGACAACCGCAGTCTGTTAATGGTAAGGTTGATACAAACCTTTGAGACCAAGGATCCCATGCAGTACAAACAAAGGCCATGCAGAAATAATATAATTTAGATTTTAAAGTAGTCTAGTTTTGCACATGTGTGTAACCTTTCAATGGCCTTACTACACAGCAATAAAAGATTTCTTATACTGTGGAGGTAAAGAAATAAATAATTTTGTTATAAAACATGAAAATGGGATGTTTGTGTGTGTGATATCGCTAGTGAGTACAGCATGACAAAGTGAACTGTCTCCACCAGCAAAAAGATCAGAGAGTTACTCAAATCAGTCTCTTTATGTAATATGTTATGGACACATTCTTTGTGTTTTGTCAATTAAAGACTGGATGTTAATAAAAATGGATTGAATTTTCCATCTTGAAACGGATTGTCTCTGTTTCATTGATTTTATTATTTTGGGGTATTGACCAAGTTCTGGAACAAATTAAGTTCTTAACCCAAAGTACCACTGTATGTATGTTTATACGGAAAAATGGAAGAGAATCATAAGTGTAATCCTGTAGTTGGAGGATCCTTTTAATTCTTATTATGTGGAGTGAGCAAGTTGTCATACAAGATTTCAATTTTAATCCTGTAGCTTCTAATATGTCACTTTAACATATTACCAAATGAACTTATCACAATATTTAGCTTGTTACATTGGTATTGGTATTACAAGATTTTTTTAAGGGTTGAAAAAACCTGAAGGACAAGTGATGTACATGTGAAATTTTTTATTTCAGTAAACTCTTGTTAGTTGATCCAACCAGTGAGGAGGAGTCATTAGCAACAGGGTCTGTAACTGTTGTAACAGAAGATAAAAATGTTTGCAGCATTTATAAACCAGGTGATTGTAAAATATTGCTATTCTTTAAATTTTTTGGGATATGCTTCTTTTGTTTTAGTGACATATAGTTTGTTTATGAAAATTATGTATTTGCTGATTGTCTTTTTTTATTATAATAGACAATAAAAACAAATCAAGCATATTTGACCCCAAGATAGTTCCTTAAAAGTTTGGCCAAAAGATGTGACATGTGTGACCCTAAGATAGTTTCTAAATGTCTGGCCAAAGCTGTAACTTTTTAAATAATAAAGAGTACACAACTAAGGACAGTCTGCTATAAATATAATAGACAAGAATCGCAAATCACGCCACCATTAAGATTGTCGGGTGAATTTATTTGAAATTATATTATCTATTATTTAAAGTGCATTGTACAACTTTATCATTTTAAAAATGACTAGTTCCTAGTAAACTACTGATTACTTCTGCTCATTTAACATAGGTCAGATTTTTAAATTTGTTGATGGCTATCATTTACAACTATATATTGTAATTATATTATTATATAGTCTAGTGTCTAGTAATGTCTCCACTCGTGTAAAAGGTTTAAATCAGGGCTGCGGAAATTAACAAAAAATTAAAAAGTTAAAAAATTTAATCGATTAAAATTAATTAAAATTTAAGAAAATATTTCTATTTTTTTCTCCAATTTATTAATAATTTATATTTTTTGTTACTTACATACTCTTCCCTCGTATTATTATTATTTATTTAGACGTGCATAAGTAAACAAAAAGGTTTTTCTTCCTTATTTCTTGCATAGTAGAGCGAATTTGCTGTGGTACATCACAAAATTTGGGAGCCATGGAATTAACTGCGACTTAAATGATTTCGCGAAATAATGAATTGCGACTTAACGGGATCTATATATGCGTTATACAAATATAATTAATAGAAATTAATCGATAATATTTTTCCCGATTAATCAAACTATTTTTTTTAATCTGCACCAGCAATAGTTTAAATAAAATCAATGTTATCAATAATCTATTGACCAGCACCTTAAACATATTGAAACTGGTGTAAAGTAAATTAAACCACAGGAAATATTTTTAGTAATATCTTTTGTGCTGTGCAATGGATTCAGTGGTAGTTAGCTAAAGGGGTGAAAGGAAAATAAAGTCAGGTTAAATACTAGTTCGTTTAAGTTTGTGCATGATTATCGGATTTATAAAGCAGGAATCACATTTTTTCTGAAACAGGAACGGCATAATATTGCTTTTATAAAAAAAATTCCACCAGTCAATTTGACAAAATTATATTGTATGAGTGTTTGAACCAGTTTAGTGGTGTAACTGTTAATTATTTTTTATAAAGTGGAATAACATTTTTTAATTTTTGTATGCGCACCTCTGTCCAGGTGGAACCCCCTTGACAGATGACCAGATTAGTAACTGCATAGAGAGAGGTTTTAACAGAGGGAAAGAAGCAAGAACTTTGATAGAAGAAACATTGTGCTCTGTCGATAGATAGTGTTGTTTTATTTGTACAGCAATTTAAATATAATAATGTTTTTAAATCAGTCAGCTTTGTTTAATTTATCTGTTAAATATGATAAAATATGTATTATAACTTAACATGCGTTATTGAGGGATGTTCATGATGACTAAAAACTCAACAGAACTCACCCCAGGGCTGGATGATGAAGTTCACTGCCAGGGGAGGTGATCCATTTATAAATTTGATGTCTTAAATAATGACAGAACTAGTGATGTAGATTCGCATCCCACCCTGTCTGGGTTATCTTCCTGTAATGTTGATCATTATCTTACCATTCATCCAGCTTGGAACACCCACCTGGCTTTGATGATACAAAGCTCAAACTCTAGATGCTGAACAATTCATTAAATCTAATTAGAGACAAGTGGGTCCTAAAAAATACTTTCAAGAAAGTTTTTAAAAGATATCTTTCAAATGGACCAAAAATCATGGATTGACATTTTGGCTGACAGTGTTGATGTGCCTGGAATTTAACCACCCTTGTGTCTAGTGCAACTAAAAATAACCATATTGTACACTGGTTAGGTAAAAAAAAACAACTTGTTTAGTTTTACACCTTTTTATTTAATTAATGTTCAACAATGCATTCCACTTCCATGACTTTAAATCACAATAAAAATGATAATTGAGCGAACTGTCAAAAGTTGTAAGTTTATGGATTATTTAGTAATAATAAAGGTTTAAAATCTAATTTTACAGATGGTAGAAAAGCTACAGTTATCATTTTCAAACCTTTTCTCACTTAATACTTGTTTAAATTAAATAAAAGAAAAAGTAGTATATTAATTTTTTCTGATAACTTGAATTTAAAGTTTGATATTGATCAAACCAAGACCCTCTTACTAATGAAAATATAAAAACACATAAAATCTCCTTTACTAGGCAAGCTATATAGAAGCATATTTGAAATTATTTCAATTCTAATTAAAAGAAGCAAACATTATTATGATTGTTAGGTATGTTAAATTTTAATTTTAACTACATTTTTATACTAGAGTAAAATTAAACAAAAAATAAAAATAGAATACACTCAAGACAGCTCAATAAAAGTAGCTACATTAAATTTAATAAAGTTGTACACAAGCAAGCTCATTAGTTTTTACAAAAATTGAATATGTTTTTTCATCGATTGCTGATAATGTTGATATACTCTATCCTTTAATTTTTTTTAAAAGTTATAATGAAAAACAAAAATTGCCCATGACTTAAACTTAAATAAAATTCTGTTAAACCTGGGGCTTTATTTGGTACACAGTTCAACAACAGAGTTGAAGGAATTTCAACTTCTTATGTAACATAACAATAACTTCTTGTCCCACTACATCTTGTCTAACGGCTGGATGCCCAGAATGTTGAAGGATGCAGCAATCACCATGGCTGTGGCCTCACAGAGCAGCAGGCGACTCATGTTGACTTTGATGATATTGCCTGCAAACGCAAGAGATGGTTGGCATAACATGTCATGAATCGGGTAAAATTCTCCATACTAAATGTTAACAAAGACTTTATCAGAAAATAACTAAAGATTTACAACTTTGGCAACATGAGAATAACCAGAATAACTGCTGGTGTGTAAATTCATTGCCTGACTTCAAACACAGATTTTTATAGCCTAACGGAGACAGATGGCAACATCACAATAAACACCCTTCAAGGGGAGAACTTTTTGATGACAAATGATGAAAAAGCTCAACAAATTAGAGCGTACATATAACCTGCTAGTACATATGATTACCTCCATAAGAGCCTATTCTTACCCTTTATGTTGGGACTGAAAAATATTGTTAAAGAATTTGTTTCCTGTTCAGTAAGAAATTACCAGTGTGCAAGCCCAGCGCTACCAAAGCAAATGATACCAGATGAGACATTTTGGTCACAAAGCAGTTATTTTTTTGTGGGTATGTAATGGCTGATTTTTACACAAGAGAACTACTTAAGATGCCTTGATTAATGGCTCTAATTCTAATTAATAATATTTGATTACTGATGTGCTAAGATTGAAATATACATTGTAATAATAAAATGATATATTTGAATCAATAAACTAGTAGACAGAACCACATATTTTATGTTTTTTTATGGTTTTTATGTGGTTGTTATTTTGTATACAGTAACACGTACCAGTGGCCTTGTATTAGCAGACATGACCACATATTGTCTGTGGTTGTATACAGTAACACGTACCAGTGGCCTTGTATTAGCAGACATGACCACATATTGTCTGTGGTTGTATACAGTAACACGTACCAGTGGCCTTGTATTAGCAGACATGACCACATATTGTCTGTGGTTGTATACAGTAACACCTACCAGTGGCCTTGTATTAGCAGACATGACCACATATTGTCTGTGGTTGTATACAGTAACACCTACCAGTGGCCTTGTATTAGCAGACATGACCACATATTGTCTGTGGTTGTATACAGTAACACCTACCAGTGGCCTTGTATTAGCAGACATGACCACATATTGTCTGTGGTTGTATACAGTAACACGTAGCAGTGGCCTTGTATTAGCAGACGTGACCACATATTGTCTGTGGTTGTATACAGTAACATGTAGCAGTGGCCTTGTATTAGCAGACATGACCACATATTGTCTGTGGTTGTATACAGTAACACCTACCAGTGGCCTTGTCCTTCTCTATACAGTAGCACTTGTCATAGAATTCTGTGTACGTGGTCGTAAGCTCGTACAGGTAGTCACACAGTGTGTGGAGGAGGAGATCATCCAGAACCCTGGTTATAACTTCGGCAAACCGCAGGATGCATTTGGCCAGTTTCCACTCTGCCGGGTGGTCAAGTTCAACGGATGTCTTCTTAGCCGATTCCTTCAGGGCTTCTGGCTTCACATTGGCACTACGTGCTATGGATCTGATTCATGTGAAACACGTTCATTATCATCATTTGGGGATATTTAACTGATTTACTAATTGCCACAACAAAATCTTTTTGCATTTTAATAATTGAATTTAAATGTTTTTAAGATGAATTGACAGGTCACAATAATATTGTTGGCAAAAGTCACAATCTTTCAAAACTAACTGTCACATTGTTTTTAGATCATTAAGTTTTATTATTTTATTTTACTAAAAATGAAGCCAGTTTTAAATATTGACTAGAATAAATTGTACCAATCCACTGTTATGATCTACACTGAATGACAAGAATAAATTGTATTAATCCACTATTTTGATCTACACTGACCTGATTCTTGTGTTAGCATACAACAAGTAGGCAGCAGTGTTCCCCCTGTCATCCAGCATCTGTGGGCATGACATGAAGGTGCATTAGCAATATCATGAACAATATCATTAGCAATATCATTAACAATATCATTAGCAATATCATGAACAATATCATTAACAATATCATGAACAATATCATTAGCAATATCATTAACAAAGTTATTAACATTAACAATATCATGAACAATTTCATGAACAATATCATTAGCAATATCATGAGCAATATCATTAATCATTAACAATATCATGAACAATATCATGAACAATATCATTAGCAATATCATTAACAATGTTATTAACATTAACAATATCATTAACATTATCATTAACAATTTCATGAACAATATCATTAACAATATCATGAACAATATCATTAGCAATATCATGAACAATATCATTAGCAATATCATGAACAATATCATTAGCAATATCATTAACAATATCATTAGCAATATCATGAACAATATCATTAGCAATATCATTAACAATGTTATTAACATTAACAATATCATTAACATTATCATTAACAATTTCATGAACAATATCATTAACAATATCATGAACAATATCATTAGCAATATCATGAACAGTATCAGCAATATCATTAACAATTTCATGAACAATATCATTAGCAATATCATGAACAATATCATTAGCAATATCATTAACAATATCATTAACAATATCATGAACAATATCACTAACAATATCATTTGCAATATCATTAACAATATCATGAACAATATCATTAGCAATATCATGAACAATATCATTAGCAATATCATGAACAATATCATGAGCAATATCATTAACATTATCATTAACAATATCATTAACAATACCGAGTTTCAATGATTCAACAATAATAATGGAACGATTTTTGAAAGAAAACAGGTTTTAATTCATTTTTACAAAAACATGAAATATGTGTTGAATTTTAACTGTTTTTTTTAAAAAAATAAAAAAACCTATTTCACCTCAACTATCCTTGCAGTTATAGTTTTGTGTCCACTCTACTCTTCTTAAGTGGGTCAATGGTTATCTACACAATCCCCCCCCCCACGATCATGGGATATCTACACAATTCTCTACCCAACAATGGGTCACTGAACATGTCCACCATCCACTGCCAACAAGTGATGTCATTATACCTCTGACCCAAGGGGACGTCACTATACCTCTGACCCAAAGTGACGTCAGTATACCTCTGCCCCCCAAGTGACGTCAATATACCCCTGCCATCGAGTGACGTCACTATACCCCTGCCCCCCAAGTGACGTCACTGTAGCCTACCTTGTCAAAGGAGAAGATGTAGTCATGGGTCCTGTTGTGTGACAGGTCAGCGTACTTGATACATCCATAGGCCACTGACTCCTTGACCTTCTCCAATTCCTGTGGCGTCAGCTCCTGTGAGTCAACAAATATGACACCATAAGACATATTACCAAATATCTTGACGCCATATGTCATTTAACCAAATATGACACCATAAGTCCTGTAACCAAATATCATGATACCATAAGCCATGTACACTACCGGGTAACTATCATATTGTGTAACCAACTATCATGATACCATAAGCCATGTACACTACTGGGTCATGTGCGTCGCTAGGAATTTTTCCAAGGGGGGGGGCAAAAAAAACCCCACTTTTTTATTTTAACTGAAAATGCCATACAGGTACAATTTTCAATTAAATTCAAGTTCAGTATAAAATAAGGGTCGAAAAAAGCCTTAGAAATTAATAAGACTTACAAATTAGTGCTGTAATAGCTAAAATACAACATTTATTAATGCATTTAATAAATTAAAAACTTAAAAGTTCTCACGAGAAAATTGAATTTTGCAGTGAAATAATATACGCGTAGAAACTGCAGGATTACCAAGGATTGATATCATAAATTTTTTTACAGGCTAAAAAAAAATCGAAAAGTAGAACAATCGCGGGATTCCGAAATGCCATTATTAGAAGATTTTGGGGCGTCTGCAGCATCTGACTTATCATTGGCATTGAGGACAACATTACAAGTTCAACAGCCAGACACAACTGAAGCAACTGTTCCTAATTTGATTGTCGCTGACATTTATTTCCTAAATTGGATATTGGAAGGTATGTCTGGACATACGACCTTTCAAATAAGTTGAAATTGCAGCTGATTCGTGATTGTTGGACCCTTGATAAAAATTATGATTTTAGAGCTGACAGTGAGGGAAACAGAGTTTTTAGTTTTTAGATATGCATGGTTATCAGACTATTCACCGTGGCTTGTATACTCGCAAATGTTAATAGGTGCCTTTTGCAAATATTGCGTGTTGTTTCTGCAAAAAGTAATTCTATGAGTTCAGTGGCTATTTGTCATCAAACCATGTACAAAATATAAAGATTTCAACGAAGATGCACGTAGCAACCTGCAAAGCACATTATGGCACAAAGGCTCTCATGCAGATGCAAGCAATTTTATTTGCTTTATTGGAAGCCAAAGCAGTTTCTTTAGATGAGCAGTTGGACTCATCATTTAGAAGACAGATTCAAGAAAATCGCAACAAACTGGGTCCCATCATTTCTACAATCCTATTTTGCTGCATGCATGTTTTAGCACTTCGTGGAACAGAATCAAATTCTGGTAATTTGTATGAACTGTTAGAGTTTCGTGTTGAATCTGGAGATGAAGTTCTTGGTAATCGTTTGTCAATTGGTTCTTGTAGTGCTGAGTATGGTTCACCGACAAAACGGCCCCGACAATTGGGCTCCGACAAAACGGCCCTGGACTAATAGATGGACTAATAGTAAAATTTACAATCAAATATATTCGTATTTTTACTCACCTATTCAGTGTCAGGTTTAGCTAACAATAAACAATAATAATAACACCACAAAAGTGAATTTAATAGCCTTTACGCGAAATGGTACCAATAACGGTTGTTTGTTGACAAGAAACAATATAATAACATCAAAATAAATAATTTTACAATTTTACCACTTTTTTTAAGGGTGAAAAAGTTGACGAAAGCTTAAAATGCAACAAAAAAAATATTTTTTTTGGGTTAAAAAATGTTAACAATTTGTCTGGGGCCGTTTTGACCGGGGCCGTTTTGAAGGGTAACCGCTGAGTGTATCTCTGCAACTACGCAAAACATATTAATCGAAATTTGTGGGTCTCTCTTGCGTGAAGACATTGTTCGTGAAGGAAATAATTCAGTTGAATTTTCTATACTTGCCGACGAGAAAAATGACATTTCAGGCATCGAGCAGATGTCACTTGGTGTTAGATTTGTCAAAGTACAAAATGGGAATATGATGGTCACAGAAGAATTCATGGGATATATTCCAATTGTCAATAGAACAGCTGAAGGTTTAACCAACACCATCATTACTAATTAATTAGAATTTTGATTAAATATGACAAAGCTTGTTGGTCAAGGATACTACGGATGTTCTACAATGGCAGGTAAAGAAGGAGGAGTCCAAGCAATAATTCGAAAAAAATACCCAAAAAGCAGCATTTGTACATTGCAGTTCACATAAACTAAATCTTTTTGTGAACGATTTAAATAATGTGAATGTTATACGAAACACAATAGGAACAATTAAGTCAATTATAGTGTTTTTCCGTATCAGCAAAGAAAATTTATTCTAAATGTCCCTTTGCTATGTGAAACTAGATGGTCACATAAATATAAAAGCTTGCGGATTTTTGCTGAAAATGTTACAGAAATTGTTAAACAACTGGAATATTTAGAACAATCAGTAATGTAATCAGTTATACTTGCAGATATAATTCTTTTTTATGTTTGATAAATTTAAACTGTCTTCCATGTAATAAACTTTCAGGAAATTTAGTTCAGTTTTATTGTAACAACTTTATGACATTTTTATGACATTTTTTTCCTCAGATGTAGGGGGGGGGCAAATGCCCCCTTGCCCCCCTTCCCTACGCCCATGTACTGGGTAACTATCATATTGTGTAACTAATTATCTTGATACCATAAGCCATGTACACCAATGGGTAACTATCATATCGTGTAACCAACTATCATGATACCATAAGCCATGTATTAATTCTAATCCATCCTCATCCCATTGATCCAGCCAATTACCTCACTCGTCTTTCCCCCTCTACCATCCTCCCTCCAACAGGCATAACCTCCCTCACCCCAACCATCATCACCCCTACTCTCCTCACCCCAACCCTCCTCACTCCCACCCTCCTCACACCAAACCTTCTCACCTCAACCATCCTCACTCTCACCCTCCTCACCTCAACCATCCTCATTCCCATCCTCCTCACCCCCACCCTCCTCACCTCAATCATCCTCACTCCCATCCTCCTCACCCCAACCCTCCTCACACCAACCCTCCTCACCTCAACCATCAGCCCAACCCTCCTCATCCCAACCCTCCTCACCTCAACCATCCTCACTCCCATCCTCCTCACTCCCACCCTCCTCACCTCAACCATCCTCACTCTCACCCTCCTCACTCCAACCATCCTCTCTCCCACCCTCCTCACCTCAACCATCCTCACACCAACCCTCCTCATCTCAACCATCCTCACCCCAACCCTCCTCATCTCAACCATCCTCACTCCCACCCATCCTCACTCTCACCCTCCTCACCCCACCATCCTCTCTCCCACCCTCCTCACCTCAACCATCCTCACCCCAACCCTCCTCATCTCAACCATCCTCACACCAACCCTCCTCACCCCAACCCTCCTCATCTCAACCATCCTCACACCAACCCTCCTCATCTCAACCATCCTCACACCAACCCTCCTCACCCCAACCATCCTCACACCAACCCTCCTCACACCAACCCTTCTCACCCCAACCATCCTCACTCCCACCCTCCTCACCTCAACCATCCTCACCCCAACCCTCATCTCAACCATCCTCACACCAACCATCCTCATCTCAACCATCCTCACACCAACCCTCCTCATCTCAACCATCCTCACACCAACCCTCCTCATCTCAACCATCCTCACACCAACCCTCCTCACCCCAACAATCCTCATCTCAACCATCCTCACACCAACCCTCCTCACCCCAACCCTCCTCATCTCAACCATCCTCACCCCAACCCTCCTCATCTCAACCATCCTCACACCAACCCTCCTCACCCCAACCCTCCTCATCTCAACCATCCTCACACCAACCCTCCTCACCTCAACCATACTCACACCAACCCTCCTCACCCCAACCCTCCTCATCTCAACCATCCTCACACCAACCATCCTCACCCCAACCCTCCTCATCTCAACCATCCTCACACCAACCCTCCTCACCCCAACCCTCCTCATCTCAACCATCCTCACAACAACCCTCCTCATCTCAACCATCCTCACACCAACCCTCCTCATCTCAACCATCCTCACACCAACCCTCCTCACACCAACCCTCCTCACCCCAACCCTCCTCATCTCAACCATCCTCACCCCAACCATCCTCACCCCAACCCTCCTCATCTCAACCATCCTCACACCAACCCTCCTCACCTCAACCATCATCACTCACACCCTCATCACCTCAACCATCCTCACCCCAACCCTCCTCACCTCAACCATCCTCACACCAACCCTCCTCACCCCAACCCTCCTCATCTCAACCCTCCTCACCCCAACCCTCCTCATCTCAACCATCCTCACTTCCACCCTCCTCACCCCAACCCTCCTCATCTCAACCATCCTCACACCAACCCTCCTCATCTCAACCATCCTCACACCAACCCTCCTCATCTCAACCATCCTCACACCAACCCTCCTCACCTCAACCATCCTCACACTAACCCTCCTCACCCCAACCATCCTCATCTCAACCATCCTCACTCCCACCCTCCTCACCTCAACCATCCTCACCCCAACCCTCCTCATCTCAACCATCCTCACTCCCATCCTCACACCAACCCTCCTCACCCTAACCCTCCTCATCTCAACCATCCTCACACCAACCCTCCTCATCTCAACCATCCTCACACCCACCCTCCTCACCTCAACCATCCTCACACTAACCCTCCTCACCCCAACCATCCTCACACTAACCCTCCTCACTCCCACCCTCCTCACCTCAACCCTCCTCATCTCAACCATCCTCACACTAACCCTCCTCACTCCCACCCTCCTCATCTCAACCATCCTCACACTAACCCTCCTCACTCCCACCCTCCTCACCCCTGCCGTACTCACTCCCACCCTCCTCACCCTACCATCCCCATCCACCAAAGGGGTGTAGACCGTACACCACGTGATGGCTATCGATTTTCCTTGTATAATATTTATCCCAAATTGAAATGCTATACATCACTCACCGGGCACTTGTCGAACAGCCCGGCCACCACTGAACAGTTGCCATAACAACATCTTAAGGCAATTCCAATTTCTTGATGGATGCTCTCCCCACAACCCACCCCCATTCCGATGCTCCCCATCAGTGCGGGAGAAATAATTGTTTGCGTTCCCTTAGCCAAAGTATTGGCTTTGTTATGAATGTATTCTATAGGCCCCTTAGCCAAAGTATTAGCTTTGTTATGATTGTATTCTATTGGACCCTCAGCCAAAGTATTAGCTTTGTTATGAATGTATTCTATTGGCCAGATGTCGCGGGAAACAAATTGTGCAAATTGACAAGACGACCCAACACAAAGCGAACTTATATCGGGTAATAAAACAGCCGTTTTTATAGTTAGCCCACAATGTTATTACCTCTATGAAGCAGTTAAACACGGACGGCATGTTGAAATAATCGTAATGGTCAGGGTCGATCTTCACTGAAAATCGTTTAACTACTTTAACAGAAGTAGGCAGCTGTGTGACATTAGTTCAGAGAGGCCTTGGTTCACCACTGTCATTAAACATTCTCTAAGTGCCCGTGAGAGTGGCATTAGTTCAGAGATGCCTTGGTTCACCACTGTCATTAAACATTCTCTAAGTGCCCGTGAGAGTGGCATTAGTTCAGAGATGCCTATGTCCATCACTGTCATTAAACATTCTCTAAGTGCCTGTAAGAGTGGCATTAATTTACTTAAAGCCACTATAAAGATGTTGATGAATGACTAACGCTAAGAAAGTCCTCCGCTGACCTGGAGAGGGATGGGCGTCGCCAAGGTCTACATAGCCCGAGAATGTTCTCATTGAAACATTATAACCCCCTACGACCTCGAAAAAAGGTTATGGGACTAAATATATTATATATAAATATATATAATAACTATGACTTTTGGACCGATATCACCGTCTTTGGTCACATTATCGAGTCAGATGGTATCTCCCTAATAATAACCCCCTTCCAGTCCATGGCGGACTATGGGGCAAGTGAAGTAGCGTTCACAGGTTTTATTTAGCCACCACTAGCGAGCAAGGGATTGTGTGGCTAAATCCAACAACGTATCTGTCCTATAGACCAGCCCCATATCTGACATATAGACCAAACCTATATCTGTCCTATAGACTAGCCCTATATTTGACCTAAGGACCAACCCTATACCTGACTTATGGACCAACCCTAGATCTGACCCATAGACCAGCCCTAGCTCTGACCCATAGACCAGCCCTAGAGCTGACCTATAGACTGACCTTATCTCTCTCAGTCTCCTTCAGTCTTGCCTCAACCCGCTTGATGCCTTCATTCAACAATTCCCTCAGACGAACTGTGTCGCCTGACCGAGACTTAAACTTTTTCCTGCAAAGAAAATAAATAAATAAATGAAACAACACAGCAACGTCATCAACACTATTAAACACATCAACATCATCAACACTACTAAACACATCATCAACACTATTAAATACAGCAACATCATCAACACTATTAAACACATTAACATCATCAAAACTATAAAACACATCAACACTATAAACACAGCAACATCCTGAAAGCTATTAAACACAGCAACATCCTGAAAGCTATTAAACACAGCAACATCCTCAAAGCTATTAAACATAGCAACATCCTCAAAGCTATTAAACACAGCAACATCCTCAAAGCTATTAAACACAGCAACATCTTCAACACTTTAAAACTTTTCTTTGTGGAAGAGGCATCCTCGGATTTTTCCACTTAATTAAAAATAAAAAAAAACCCGTTTACTACTAAATGTATGCGGTACAAACATATTTACTAAAACTACAATGAGTACGGCTGTTATATCATTACTGTCGTCAATCTATGTAACGAGGGGACCATGGTTTGTACACAGAACACGGTGGTGTTGGGCTGATCACTGGCCAGTTAAGATAACTCAAAACTTGCAAGTGACAGGGAGGAATCGTGCACGAGCTACAAACAAAATTTAAATCCTGATCGTCGGAAAGTCTACCTTAGCACCTCAGAGTAGGTATAGTCTAATACAGCAATCAGCTAGACATCGAGATTAAAAACACTTTTCTTATTCCGTATGCAAGAACAAAAACAATCACATACAAATTCTCGTTCGTTCCCGTCCGGAATTCGGGCGTGGAGTGTGTAGGCCGATCAAACCAGGAAAAGCAACACACTATCAACATTTAATAAAAATAAAAATGCAAGATTAGACATAGACCGTAGATAAACGTAGGAAGCATTAACCTTCTGTAGAGAAGAGGCGTCTGTAATATGTAAGATAAGCTAAGCGTAAGAGGCAGTAATTGTCTGCATGGAAATGTTTACCGAGTAATTTATATACAGATTATGTATCGCTTAGCAAGCCAGCAGTAGGCTGTCACTAGCATCTAAAGCCACGATTTTTTAGCTATTATAAATGGAAGCGTAGAAAAGTCTTAAAATATGTACCGAGATGACTGCTAGAGATTAGATTGGAGACGGAGAGAGATTGGTGACCGAGAGAGGTTGGAGAGAGATTGGAGACGGAGAGAGAGAGAGATTGGAGACGGAGAGAGATTGGAGACCGAGAGAGGTTGGAGAGAGATTGGAGACGGAGAGAGAGAGATTGGGGACGGAGAGAGATTGGAGACGGAGAGAGAGAGATTGGGGACGGAGAGAGATTGGAGACGGAGAGAGAGAGATTGGGGACGGAGAGAGATTGGAGACCGAGAGAGGTTGGAGAGAGATTGGAGACGGAGAGAGAGAGATTGGGGACGGAGAGAGATTGGGGACGGAGAGAGATTGGAGACCGAGAGAGGTTGGAGAGAGATTGGAGACGGAGAGAGAGAGATTGGGGACGGAGAGAGAGAGATTGGGGACGGAGAGAAATTGGAGATAGAGACAGATTGGAGACAATATGAGATTGGAGACGGAGAGAGAGATTGGAGACGTAGAGATATTGGAGACGGAGAGAGATTGGAGACGGGGAGAGATTGGAGGCGGAGAGAGAGATTGGAGACAGAGAGAGATTGGAGACGGAGAGATATTGGAGACGGAGAGAGATTGGAGACGGGGAGAGAGATTGGAGACTGAGCGAGTGAGAGAGAAATTGGAGACGGAGAGAGAGATTGGAGACGGGGAGAGATTGGAGGCGGAGAGAGAGATTGGAGACGTAGAGATATTGGCGACGGAGAGAGATTGGAGACGGGGAGAGATTGGAGGCGGAGAGAGAGATTGGAGACGTAGAGATATTGGAGACGGAGAGAGATTGGAGACGGGGAGAGATTGGAGGCGGAGAGAGAGATTGGAGACAGAGAGAGATTGGAGACGGAGAGATATTGGAGACGGAGAGAGATTGGAGACGGGGAGAGAGATTGGAGACTGAGCGAGTGAGAGAGAAATTGGAGACGGAGAGAGAGATTGGAGACGTAGAGAGATTGGAGACGGGGAGAGATTGGAGGCGGAGAGAGAGATTGGAGACAGAGAGAGATTGGACACTGAGCGAGAGATTGGAGACGGAGAGAGATTGGAGACGGAGAGAGATTGGAGACCGAGAGAGGTTGGAGAGAGATTGGAGACGGAGAGAGAGAGATTGGGGACGGAGAGAGAGAGATTGGGGACGGAGAGAAATTGGAGATAGAGACAGATTGGAGACAATATGAGATTGGAGACGGAGAGAGAGATTGGAGACGTAGAGATATTGGAGACGGAGAGAGATTGGAGACGGGGAGAGATTGGAGGCGGAGAGATAGATTGGAGACGTAGAGATATTGGCGACGGAGAGAGATTGGAGACGGGGAGAGATTGGAGGCGGAGAGAGAGATTGGAGACGTAGAGATATTGGAGACGGAGAGAGATTGGAGACGGGGAGAGATTGGAGGCGGAGAGAGAGATTGGAGACGGGGAGAGAGATTGGAGACTGAGCGAGTGAGAGAGAAATTGGAGACGGAGAGAGAGAGAGAGATTGGAGACGTAGAGAGATTGGAGACGGGGAGAGATTGGAGGCGGAGAGAGAGATTGGAGACTGAGCGAGTGAGAGAGAAATTGGAGACGGAGAGAGAGAGAGAGATTGGAGACGTAGAGATATTGGAGACGGGGAGAGATTGGAGGCAGAGAAAGAGATTGGAGACAGAGAGAGATTGGAGACTGAGCGAGAGATTGGAGACGGAGAGAGAGATTGGAGACGGAGAGAGAGATTGGAGACTGAGCGAGAGATTGGAGGCGGAGAGAGAGATTGGAGACAGAGAGAGATTGGAGACTGAGCGAGAGATTGGAGACTGAGAGAGAGATTGGAGACGGGGAGAGATTGGAGGCGGAGAGAGAGATTGGAGACGTAGAGATATTGGAGACGGAGAGAGATTGGAGACGGGGAGAGATTGGAGGCGGAGAGAGAGATTGGAGACGGGGAGAGAGATTGGAGACTGAGCGAGTGAGAGAGAAATTGGAGACGGAGAGAGAGAGAGAGAGAGAGAGATTGGAGACGTAGAGAGATTGGAGACGGGGAGAGATTGGAGGCGGAGAGAGAGATTGGAGACTGAGCGAGTGAGAGAGAAATTGGAGACGGAGAGAGAGAGAGAGATTGGAGACGTAGAGAGATTGGAGACGGGGAGAGATTGGAGGCGGAGAGAGAGATTGGAGACAGAGAGAGATTGGAGACTGAGCGAGAGATTGGAGACGGAGAGAGATTGGAGACGGAGAGAGAGAGATTGGAGACTGAGCGAGTGAGAGAGAAATTGGAGACGGAGAGAGAGAGAGAGATTGGAGACGTAGAGAGATTGGAGACGGGGAGAGATTGGAGGCGGAGAGAGAGATTGGAGACAGAGAGAGATTGGAGACTGAGCGAGAGATTGGAGACGGAGAGAGAGATTGGAGACGGAGAGAGAGATTGGAGACTGAGCGAGAGATTGGAGGCGGAGAGAGAGATTGGAGACAGAGAGAGATTGGAGACTGAGCGAGAGATTGGAGACTGAGAGAGAGATTGGAGACGGGGAGAGATTGGAGGCGGAGAGAGAGATTGGAGACGTAGAGATATTGGAGACGGAGAGAGAGAGATTGGGGACGGAGAGAGATTGGAGACGGAGAGAGAGAGATTGGGGACGGAGAGAGATTGGAGACGGAGAGAGAGAGATTGGGGACGGAGAGAGATTGGAGACCGAGAGAGGTTGGAGAGAGATTGGAGACGGAGAGAGAGAGATTGGGGACGGAGAGAGATTGGAGACCGAGAGAGGTTGGAGAGAGATTGGAGACGGAGAGAGAGAGATTGGGGACGGAGAGAGAGAGATTGGGGACGGAGAGAAATTGGAGATAGAGACAGATTGGAGACAATATGAGATTGGAGACGGAGAGAGAGATTGGAGACGTAGAGAGATTGGAGACGGGGAGAGATTGGAGGCGGAGAGAGAGATTGGAGACAGAGAGAGATTGGAGACGGAGAGATATTGGAGACGGAGAGAGATTGGAGACGGGGAGAGAGATTGGAGACTGAGCGAGTGAGAGAGAAATTGGAGACGGAGAGAGAGATTGGAGACGGGGAGAGATTGGAGGCGGAGAGAGAGATTGGAGACGTAGAGATATTGGCGACGGAGAGAGATTGGAGACGGGGAGAGATTGGAGGCGGAGAGAGATTGGAGACGTAGAGATATTTGAGACGGAGAGAGATTGGAGACGGGGAGAGATTGGAGGCGGAGAGAGAGATTGGAGACAGAGAGAGATTGGAGACGGAGAGATATTGGAGACGGAGAGAGATTGGAGACGGGGAGAGAGATTGGAGACTGAGCGAGTGAGAGAGAAATTGGAGACGGAGAGAGAGATTGGAGACGTAGAGAGATTGGAGACGGGGAGAGATTGGAGGCGGAGAGAGAGATTGGAGACAGAGAGAGATTGGACACTGAGCGAGAGATTGGAGACGGAGAGAGATTGGAGACGGAGAGAGATTGGAGACCGAGAGAGGTTGGAGAGAGATTGGAGACGGAGAGAGAGAGATTGGGGACGGAGAGAGAGAGATTGGGGACGGAGAGAAATTGGAGATAGAGACAGATTGGAGACAATATGAGATTGGAGACGGAGAGAGAGATTGGAGACGTAGAGATATTGGAGACGGAGAGAGATTGGAGACGGGGGGAGATTGGAGGCGGAGAGAGAGATTGGAGACGTAGAGATATTGGCGACGGAGAGAGATTGGAGACGGGGAGAGATTGGAGGCGGAGAGAGAGAGATTGGAGACGTAGAGATATTGGAGACGGAGAGAGATTGGAGACGGGGAGAGATTGGAGGCGGAGAGAGAGATTGGAGACGGGGAGAGAGATTGGAGACTGAGCGAGTGAGAGAGAAATTGGAGACGGAGAGAGAGAGAGAGATTGGAGACGTAGAGAAATTGGAGACGGAGAGAGAGAGAGAAATTGGAGACGTAGAGAGATTGGAGACGGGGAGAGATTGGAGGAGGAGAGAGAGATTGGAGACTGAGCGAGTGAGAGAGAAATTGGAGACGGAGAGAGAGAGAGAGATTGGAGACGTAGAGAGATTGGAGACGGGGAGAGATTGGAGGCAGAGAAAGAGATTGGAGACAGAGAGAGATTGGAGACTGAGCGAGAGATTGGAGACGGAGAGAGAGATTGGAGACGGAGAGAGAGATTGGAGACTGAGCGAGAGATTGGAGGCGGAGAGAGAGATTGGAGACTGAGAGAGAGATTGGAGACGGGGAGAGATTGGAGGCGGAGAGAGAGATTGGAGACGTAGAGATATTGGAGACGGAGAGAGATTGGAGACGGGGAGAGATTGGAGGCGGAGAGAGAGATTGGAGACGGGGAGAGAGATTGGAGACTGAGCGAGTGAGAGAGAAATTGGAGACGGAGAGAGAGAGAGAGAGATTGGAGACGTAGAGAGATTGGAGACGGGGAGAGATTGGAGGCGGAGAGAGAGATTGGAGACTGAGCGAGTGAGAGAGAAATTGGAGACGGAGAGAGAGAGAGAGATTGGAGACGTAGAGAGATTGGAGACGGGGAGAGATTGGAGGCGGAGAGAGAGATTGGAGACAGAGAGAGATTGGAGACTGAGCGAGAGATTGGAGACGGAGAGAGATTGGAGACGGAGAGAGAGAGATTGGAGACTGAGCGAGTGAGAGAGAAATTGGAGACGGAGAGAGAGAGAGAGATTGGAGACGTAGAGAGATTGGAGACGGGGAGAGATTGGAGGCGGAGAGAGAGATTGGAGACAGAGAGAGATTGGAGACTGAGCGAGAGATTGGAGACGGAGAGAGAGATTGGAGACGGAGAGAGAGATTGGAGACTGAGCGAGAGATTGGAGGCGGAGAGAGAGATTGGAGACAGAGAGAGATTGGAGACTGAGCGAGAGATTGGAGACTGAGAGAGAGATTGGAGACGGGGAGAGATTGGAGGCGGAGAGAGAGATTGGAGACGTAGAGATATTGGAGACGGAGAGAGATTGGAGACGGGGAGAGAGATTGGAGACTGAGCGAGTGAGAGAGAAATTGGAGACGGAGAGAGAGGGAGAGATTGGAGACGTAGAGAGATTGGAGACGGGGAGAGATTGGAGGCGGAGAGAGAGATTGGAGACTGAGCGAGTGAGAGAGAAATTGGAGACGGAGAGAGAGAGAGAGAGATTGGAGACGTAGAGAGATTGGAGACGGGGAGAGATTGGAGGCGGAGAGAGAGATTGGAGACAGAGAGAGATTGGAGACGGAGAGAGAGATAGGAGACTGAGCGAGTGAGAGAGAAATTGGAGACGGAGAGAGAGAGAGAGATTGGAGACGGAGGGAGAGAGATTGGAGACTGAGCGAGAGATTGGAGATGGAGAGAGAGATTGGAGACTGAGCGAGAGATTGGAGACGGAGAGCGAGAGAG
>CALYLW010000205.1:80000-185000 GCA_944989445.1 Ampullaceana balthica
AGAGAGATTGGAGACGGAGAGAGATTGGAGACGGAGAGAGAGATTTGGAGACGGAGAGAGATTGGAGACGGAGAGAGATTGGAGACGGAGAGAGAGATTGGAGACGGAGAGAGATTGGAGACGGGAGAGAGATTGGAGACGAGCGAGTGAGAGAGAATTGGAGACGGAGAGAGAGATTGGAGACGTAGAGAGATTGGAGACGGGGAGAGATTGGAGACGGAGAGAGAGATTGGAGACGGAGTGAGAGAGATTGGAGACGGAGAGAGAGAGAGAGAGATTGGAGACGGAGAGAGATTGGAGACGGGAGAGATTGAGGCGGAGAGAGAGATTGGAGACGAGAGAGATTGGAGACTGAGCGAGAGATTGGAGACGGAGAGAGATTGGAGACGGAGAGAGAGATAGGAGACTGAGCGAGTGAGAGAGATTGGAGACGGAGAGAGAGAGAGATTGGAGACGGAGGGAGAGAGATTGGAGACTGAGCGAGAGATTGGAGACGGAGAGAGAGATTGGAGACTGAGAGAGATTGGAGACGGAGAGAGAGAGAGATTGGAGACGGGGAGATTTTGGAGAGGAGAGAGATTGGAGACGGGGAGAGATTGGAGGCGGAGAGAGAGATTGGAGACGAGCGAGAGATTGGAGACGGAGAGAGAAATTTGACGGACAGCGAGATTGGAGACGGAGAGAGAGATAAATTGGAGACGGAGAGAGATTGGAGACAGAGAGAGATTGGAGACAGAGAGAGAGTGATTACAGACTGAGAAAGATTGCAGACGACGAGAGAGATTGGAGACGGAGAGAGAGATTGGAGACGAAGAGAGATTGGAGAAGGAGAGAGAGCTTGGAGGCGAGAGAGAGAGAGAGAGAGAGATGAGAGAGAGAGAGAGATTGGAGACTGAGAAGAGATTGGAGACTTGAGAGAGATTCGAGACAGAGAGAGATTGTAGATAGAGAGAGGGGGAGAGAATTGGAGACGGAGAGAGAGATTGGAGACGGAGAGAGAGAGTGATTGCAGACTGAGAGAGATTGGAGACGGCGAGAGATTGGAGACAGAGAGTGGGGGAGGGATGGAGATGGAGAGATTGGAGATGTGAGACATTGGTGACGGAGAGAGAGATTTGAGACGGAGAGAGAGATTGGAGACTGAGAGAGAGAGATTGGAGACGGAGAGAGATTGGAGACGGAGAGAGAGTTTAGAGACGGAGAGAGATTGGAGACGGAGAGAGAGATTGGAGACGGAGAGAGAGAGAGTTTGAGACGGAGAGAGATTTGAGACGGAGAGAGATATTGGAGACGGAGAGAGATTGGAGACAGAGAGAGAGATTGGAGATGGAGAGAGAGAGTTTGGAGACGGAGAGAGATTGGAGACGGAGATAGAGAGATTGGAGACGGAGAGAGAGAGAGTTTGGAGACAGAGAGAGATTGGAGACGGAGAGAGAGAGAGATTGGAGACGGAGAGAGAGAGTTTGGAGACGGAGAGATATTGGAGACGGAGAGAGAGATTGGAGACGGAGAGAGATTGGAGACGGAGAGAGTTTGGAGACGGAGAGAGATTGGAGGTGGAGAGAGAGATTGGAGACGGAGAGAGAGATTGGAGACGGAGAGAGATTGGAGACGGAGAGAGAGATTGGAGACGGAGAGAGAGAGAGTTTAGAGACGGAGAGAGATTAGAGACGGAGAGAGAGATTGGAGACGGAGAGAGAGAGAGTTTAGAGACGGAGAGAGATTAGAGACGGAGAGAGAGATTGGAGACGGAGAGAGAGATTGGAGACAGAGAGAGAGATTGGAGACGGAGAGAGAGAGAGTTTAGAGACGGAGAGAGATTGGAGAGAGATTGGAGACGGAGAGAGATTGGAGACGGAGAGAGAGTTTGGAGACGGAGAGAGAGATTGGAGACGGAGAGAGAGATTGGAGACTGAGAGAGAGATTGGAGACGGAGAGAGAGTTTGGAGACGGAGAGAGATTGGAGACGGAGAGAGAGATTGGAGACGGAGAGAGAGAGAGTTTGGAGACAGAGAGAGATTGGAGACGGAGAGAGAGAGATTGGAGACGGAGAGAGAGAGTTTGGAGACGGAGAGATATTGGAGACGGAGAGAGAGATTGGAGACGGAGAGAGATTGGAGACGGAGAGAGATTGGAGGTGGAGAGAGAGATTGGAGACGGAGAGAGAGATTGGAGACGGAGAGAGATTGGAGACGGAGAGAGAGATTGGAGACGGAGAGAGATTGGAGACGGAGAGTGATTGGAGACGGAGAGAGAGATTGGAGACGGAGAGAGAGATTGGAGACGGAGAGAGATTGGAGATGGAGAGAGATTGGAGATGGAGAGAGAGATTGGAGACGGAGAGAGAGAGAGATTGGAGATGGAGTGAAGGAATTGGAGACGGAGAGAGAGAGAGATTGGAGACGGAGAGAGATTGGAGATGGAGAGAGAGATTGGAGACGGAGAGAGAGAGAGAGATTGGAGACGGAGAGAGATTGGAGATGGAGAGAGAGATTGGAGACGGAGAGAGATTGGAGACGGAGAGAGAGAGAGAGTTTGGAGACGGAGAGAGATTGGAGGCGGAGAGAGATTGGAGGCGGAGAGAGAGATTGGAGACGGAGAGAGAGAGAGTTTGGAGACGGAGAGAGATTGGAGGCGGAGAGAGAGATTGGAGACGGAGAGAGATTGGATACGGAGTGAGCGAGAGATTGGAGACGGAGAGAGATTGGAGGCGGAGAGAGAGAGATTGGAGACGGAGAGATGAGAGAGAGATTGGAGACGGAGAGAGATTGGAGACGGGAGAGAGTGAGTGAGAGGATTGGAGACGGAGAGATGGGAGAGAGAGATTGGAGAACTGAGGAGAGAGAGATTGGAGATGGAGAGAGAGAGAGAGAGATTGGAGATGGAGAGAGATTGGAGATGGAGAGAGATTGTATTTGCAAGCGCTCAATATTCAAGCGTGAGTGATCGCTCATTATCATAAGATTATTTCACATAATTATTATTTCATTTATTTAAGAGTTGAATGCAGTTTCCGTTGTGAGCTACCGCTTTGTCTTGTGTTATGTGCCGCATTAGCGAGCCATACAAATCAAGTTATAATAGTAAATTAAAATTGAATTACCTAGGGCACGTAACATAATATACATAAAAATAAACCACTCAAAAGCCATTTGCCCACCATTGAATGACTCACAAAGCCATTTGCCCACCATTGAATGACTCACAAAGCCATTTTCCCACCATTGAATGACTCACAAAGCCATTTGCCCACCATTGAATGACTCACAAAGCCATTTGCCCACCATTGAATGACTCACAAAGCCATTTGCCCACCATTGAATGACTCACAAAGCCATTTGCCCACCATTGAATGACTCACAAAGCCATTTGCCCACCATTGAATGACTCACAAAGCCATTTTCCCACCATTGAATGACTCACAAAGCCATTTGCCCACCATTGAATGACTCACAAAGCCAGTTTCCCACCATTAAACGACTCACAAATAGGGTTGCCAGGTGGCTGTCTCAAAAATACCGGACACTAGTGTCGAAATCTGTCGATGGTACAATATTTCAATGTAAAATGTCCGGTATTGCTTCCATTTTTCCACTGGTCAAATAACGATAATACCGGACATTCCGGTACAAAACCGGACATCTGGCAACCCTACTCACAAAGCCAGTTTCCCTTCATTGACTGACTCACAAAAACAGATAAGTCAGACTTAAGGGGAAAGGTTGATCTGACGAGAATGTGGCCCTATCGATCGGCTCCTTCAGTGAATCTCCAACAGTAACAATGAAACACTTGTCCATCATCACGTGGAGTGTTACGACACACCTTGTTTTCCCGGCACTTGTCTAAAGGTCGCGGCAAGTGGACACCTCGGTCACCAAAACAACATGTCTACCGAATGTAATGATCTCTTACAGGACAAAGCACGCAATGAATGTAAGAATAACATAAAGTCATGATCGCATTTCAGCTAAGTGTCTTTCAATACCAAAGCCTTACACTGCGTCCCCCCCCCCACACACACACATACACTTCCCTATAGGATAACAAGTGATTTACGATGACAATAACAAACGAATGAGACGGCATCTTATTTTATTGACCTTAAGGGACGGAAACAACCACAATAAAATGTCCTTTGTGTTCAGTCATGTGTACACAAAATATGACACTTGATAGAAATTAAGGACATTATGACTTGATAGAAATTAAGGACATTATGACTTGATAGAAATTAAGGACATTATGACTTGATAGAAATTAAGGACATTATGACTTGATAGAAATTAAGGACATTAAGACTTGATAAAAATCTTGATAGAAATTAAGACTTGATAGGAATTAAGGACATTAAGCTCCAGTCATGCAGTGAAGTTAAGCTAGAGTGACAGCATGGCAGGTTGTCAGTTTAGTTTAGTGGTTCCTAACCTTTACGGCTCCATGCACCCCTTCAGATGCCCAAAAACGTTCATGCACCCCCTCGTAAAACATGCAGGAAATGCATAATAAACTATGTTTATTTTAGGAACACAGCAATAGGCTACAGGGAATTTAGTGAGAGATCTGCTGATTTTTATGATCAATCAGTGATTTAAATATGGGGACTGTTTTGGACAAAGCAACTCTCATGTCATCCTCTGCATTAAACATATTCCTTGCCTTTGGGTTAAAATCGTCAAAAGTGTGGAGAATCCTGCTTCACAGAGATATGTTGTGGCAAATGTGCCCTTTTTCGCTAGTTGTGGGTAGGAATCTAGCTGAGCGCACCAAAATGCAATCGATGTATTGCAATTGAAGGCACTACTCAGTACTTATCTGATTCTCAAATCAATCGGGTAATCTTTAGCAAGGTCACTGTCATCAATGTTGTCCAAGTCACAGAGAAAAGGATTGCGAATCCAAAGGTTTTTCCTAGCTATTTCTTGACAGATATACCCACCAAAGGACCTTTGCAATGTTGAAAGGTGATCTGAAATTTCCCCTTTGATGTTGTCAGGCAGTGGTCCTCAGTGCTTCCTTCTGCAACAGATATTACAACTTCATCCAAGAGTGGAAAGTTGGCCAAGTTGGACTTTTCTAGTCGTCGTTAAAATAGTGACAATTTCTTAAGGAATGCTTGTAATCTCTCAGTAGCATCCATTATAGTCACATCAGGTCCTTGGAGATATTTGTTCAACGCATTCAAGATGGAGAAGATGTCAGCCAGGTATGCCAAGTAATGAATGAAATTTGGACATTCAAACTTTTCAGCAAGGTCACTCTCTTTTGCTGCAAGAAAATGGCAAGCTCCACTCTCAGTTCGACTAACCGATAAAGTATCCGTCCCCTGGAAAACCAGCGCACCCCAGTGTGGTAGAGCAGAACTTCATGCTCAGAGCCCACCTCCTGACAGAACAACTTGAAGAGGCGGTGGTTCAAGGCATCTGAGCGGATAAAATGTACAACTTGGACTGCATTAGAAAGAACTGACTTCAGGTTTGGAGGAAGAGTTTTGCATGCCAGGGCCTGACGATGATATGATACAGTGTGTAGTGACAATATCTGGAACTTCTTTCTTTACAAGTGCTGAAAATCCTGATGAGTATCGAAGTATCTATCAAAAAGGTTGCATATGGGCGCCCTTTGACGCGACATCTTATCTTATCTGTTTACAGACGCTCCTTCTATACAGAAGATTATTGCGTCCTACGCTTATCTATGGTTTGTGTTTAGTCCTGCATTTTTATCAGAGATTTAAATGTTGATAAAGTGTTGGTTTTCCTGGATTCTTCAGGCAACCCATTCCACGCCCGAATTCCGGACGGGAAGAAGGAAAACGTGTATGTGTTTGTTCTTGCATACGGAATAAGAAAGGTGTTTTTATCCTTATGTCTATCTGAGGGTTGTATTAAGTTATCTTTGTGTTGTATTTCTAAATTAGAATTAATTGCTTTATGTATGATTACTACTTTGCTTTTGGTTCTTCTATCCTCTAGTGTTTCAAGGTTTAATGATTTAACTAATGGTGTTATTCTTGTCAGTTTCGAATATTCTCCAGTAATGAATCTGGTAGCTCTTTGTTTAATTTGTTCTAGTTTATCAATGTTTTCTTTGGTGGATGGGTCCCATACAGAAGATGCATATTCTAGTACAGGTCTCACCAAAGTGAGGTAGCATTTTAGTTTTATATCTCTATTACATTTGTTAACGTTTCTTTTTATAAAGCCTAAGGTTTTGTTTGATTTTTTAATAACTTCATTGACATGGGGATTCCATGATAGTTTCTCATTTATTAAGACTCCTAAGTATTTTGCATCTTTAGTTTGGGTAAGTTCTTTTCCATGAATGTAATATTTTGAATTTATTTGTTTCTTTTTCTTTGTTACTCTTAACAGTTGACACTTTTCTGGGTGGAAAGACATACTCCAGTTAGTTTCCCATTTTATCAATTCATCTAAGTCTTTGAATATGATATGCTTATGGTTTACATTTTCAGATTATCAGTTTTTTTCGTTCTTTTTTTCCCTTCATCTTTTTTTCTTCCTCTATTTCTTTGTTTTCACCCTCTGAATCGTCGTTCATGCACCCCCTGGAACCTGCTCATGCACCCCCAATGGGGGTGCATGCACCACTGGTTAGGAACCCCTGGTTTAGTTACTCCTACTCCCAAAATATGACGCCATGAGTTCACACGAACGGTGACATTTGCGACAGCAGTAGTTATGACTCTATTCTTCCATCAGCCCCCTAGAATTAATTCAGTTCCTTTCTGCTGATCATAAAATTTCCCTTCAAAACTAGCGATTAAAATCCCAGTAATTTACAAGACCTGAGTGCTCAAGGTTTTAATAAAAACAAAACTATGGCAACCAGGAACAAGACAACGCCCCAAAGTAAACAAACAAGGACACGCCCCCCCAACTCCCCACCCCCCCCCACACACACACGGGCCGCGGCATTGTCATTTTCCCACGAAGGCCGCGTCAATAATTACAAGCTACGAATCCAATAACACGACAAGCTGTCCACATAAATTGAGTTGCCCACATGTCCTCCTTGGTACCAGGGGCGGCACCCAGCTTTGGGGCAAGACGGGCCCATGGCCAGGGCGCCACTTGGAAAGGTTTTTGGTGGCGCCGGAGGCAGGCCGTAACAGTTTTTAACGTCACGCTAAGCTGGTTGTACCGTGCGGCAGAGGAGCGCCATTTCGGGAGCTGCCGTTGCCGCCCTTTTTTCCTTGGACACGCCCCTGGTTAGTCTTGGACCAGGTCGTGTCACGTGACAGTTCGTGCATGAAACACGTCAACAAGAAAAGAGCCCAAGTTATTGTTTTCCTCGAACAGCCGGTTTAGGACTGAATCCTGAAAAATTGACTTGGGAAATAGAGGTTCATGGGGAAGGACACGACAGCGCAAGGGCAAGACCTTCAAATTGTCAGACGTCAAAATAAAAACAACGGGGAAGAAAAATAGAAAATAATAAATTAAAAAAATTATCACTGGTGATCACAGAATAAGTAAATATGACAGAACACCACTAATCAGGAAACACAATATTGCAAGTAAACACAAAAATTGTACCAGTAAACGCAACATTACCATTAAACACTCTATATTGTCCCATAATTCATCAGGAGTCATCAATCCCAGAATCCACCTAATGGCCCATAAACACCGTAGATGTCAGGGGACACCATCATAGTTCCAGACGGCATAGAATAACACCTCTGTTCATAACTGACTATACAGGGGACACCATCCTAGTTTCAGACGGCATAGAAGAACACATCTGTTCATAGCTACCTATACTAAAATTTACTAACGGACTGAACCAATCCTTTTTTATGATGATAATGCCATTACAGTGTTACTTTTCTATCGATTCCACGTCTAACCAAGAATAAAGACAAGTACAAAAAAAGGTTCCCTAAATCACAGTTTGGGAGCTGCTGTACTCCAATGGAAGTGAAGTCATCAGGCGCCTATCTCAGTCCGTCTGGAAAGATCAAAGACCCGAGATTAGGAGATGTCAAATGTGGCGCCACGCGAAAATTGACGGGAGCCACCGAAGCGACAGCCACGGAAAATCACAACATGAACAACCACCGGACAATCTCTACCTGAAAACCTTCACCTGACAACCTCCACCTGACAACATCTACACGAAAATCACTACCTGGCAACCTCTACGTGAGATTCTCTACCTGACAACTTCCACCTCACAACCTCTACCTGACATCCTCTATATGATTTTTTTTTACCTGACATTCTCGAACTTAAATTCTCTACCTGAAATTTTTTACCTGACATTCTCTACCTGAAATTCTACCTGACAAACTCCACCTGACAACCTCTACCTGACAAACTCTACCTAACAAACTCTACCTGACAAACTCCACCTGACAAACTCTACCTGACAAACTCTACCTGACAACCTCTACCTGAAAAAATCTACCTGACAAACTCTACCTGACAAACTCCACCTGACAAACTCTACCTGACAAACTCTACCTGACAAACTCTACCTAACAAACTCTACCTAACAAACTCTGCCTGACAAACTCCACATGACAAAATCTACACGACAACCACTACCTGGCAACCTCTACGTGAGATTCTCTACCTGACAACCTCCACATAATATTATCTACCTGAAATTCTACCTGACAACCTCCACCTGACAACCTCTACCTGACAACCTCTAACTGACAAATTCTACCTGACAAAACTCTATCTGACAACCTCTACTTGACAAACTCTACCTGACAAACTCCACCTGACAAATTCTACCTGACAAAACTCCACCTGACAACCTCCACCTGACATTATCTACCTGAAATTCTACTTGACAACCTCTACCTCACAACTTCTACCTGACAATCTCTACCTCAAAACCTCTACCTGACAACCTCGTACAGACAACCTCTACCTGCCAACCTCTACCTGACAAACTCTACCTGACAACCTCCACCTGACAACCTCTACCTCACAACTTCTACCTGACAATCTCTACCTCAAAACATCTACCTGACAACCTCCAACAGACAACCTCTACCTGACAACCTCTACCTGACAACCTCCAACAGACAACCTCTACCTGACAAACTCTATCTGACAAACTCTACCTGACAAACTCTACCTGACAACCTCCACCTGACAAACTCTAACCTGACAACCTCTACCTGACAACCTCCAACAGACAACCTCTACCTGACAAACTCTATCTGACAAACTCTACCTGACAAACTCTACCTGACAACCTCCAACAGACAACCTCTACCTGACAACTCCAACAGACAACCTCTACCTGACAAACTCTACCTGACAACCTCCACCTGACAACCTCTACCTCACAACTTCTACCTGACAATCTCTACCTCAAAACATCTACCTGACAACCTCCAACAGACAACCTCTACCTGACAACCTCTACCTGACAACCTCCAACAGACAACCTCTACCTGACAAACTCTATCTGACAAACTCTACCTGACAAACTCTACCTGACAACCTCCACCTGACAAACTCTAACCTGACAACCTCTACCTGACAACCTCCACAGACAACCTCTACCTGACAAACTCTATCTGACAAACTCTACCTGACAAACTCTACCTGACAAACTCTACCTGACAACCTCCAACAGACAACCTCTACCTGACAACCTCCAACAGACAACATCCGCCTGATAACCTCTACTTGAATTATCTACCTGAAATTATCTACCTGGCATTCTCTTCTACTAGTTGTTTGACACTTTCCCAACCACTATTTGAATGAAACTATTCCCACCCACCCCTGCTTTAAGACCTAAAGAAGTGGAAACTGACCGGAAGTTCCTGTTTTGAATAAATCGAGACACGGTTCCAACATAAAGGTAGTGGACGAGGCGCCCCCAGAGACGACCGAAACATTTCCGGACAGAAATAGCCCGGGTGGTCGGGGAGCTAGGGAGGCGGGGAGTGGTGGGTGGGGGGCAATTCCCTGGTTGATTCGGGACTTTACGGATCAGTCGGAATAATGAGCAGGCAGCCCAAAAGTTTTTGCCGGGGAAAAAAAATAATGACTTCACCACGACAATAAGAGTTAAAATGAACCTCGTTTATAAATTCCGCTGGTGGCAAACCGCGTAGACAGCAGAGTTTTAACAACAGTGTAGAGATATGAGTTGTAACAACAATGTAGAATGTAGAGATATGAGTTGTAACAGCAATGTAGAGATATGAGTTGTAACAGCAATGTAGAGATACGAGAAAGTAGAGTTGTAACAGCAATGTAGAGATATGAGTTGTAACAGCAATGTAGAGATATGAGTTGTAACAGCAATGTAGAGATATGAGTTGTAACATCAATGTAGAGATATGAGAAATTAGAGTTGTAACAGCAATGTAGAGACATGAGTTGTAACAGCAATGTAGGGATATGAGTTGTAACAGCAATGTAGAGATATGAGTTGTAACAACAATGTAGAGATATGAGTTGTAACATCAATGTAGAGATATGAGTTGTAACAGCAATGTAGAGATATGAGTTGTAACATCAATGTAGAGATATGAGAAAGTAGAGTTGTAACATCAATGTAGAGATATGAGAAAGTAGAGTTGTAACATCAATGTAGAGATATGAGAAAGTAGAGTTGTAACATCAATGTAGAGATATGAGAAAAGAGAGTTGTAACATCAATGTAGAGATATGAGAAAGTAGAGTTGTAACAATAATGTAGAGATATGAGTTGTAACATCAATGTAGAGATATGAGAAAGTAGAGTTGTAACAATAATGTAGAGATATGAGTTGTAACATCAATGTAGAGATATGAGAAAGTAGAGTTGTAACAGCAATATAGAGATATGAGTTGTAACAGCAATGTAGAGATATGAGAAAGTAGAGTTGTAACAATAATGTAGAGATATGAGTTGTAACAACAATGTAGAGATATGAGTTGTAACAACAATGTAGAGATATGAGTTGTAACAACAATGTAGAGATATGAGTTGTAACAATAATGTAGAGATATGAGTTGTAACATCAATGTAGAGATATGAGAAAGTAGAGTTGTAACAACAATGTAGAGATATGAGTTGTAACAACAATGTAGAGATATGAGTTGTAACAACAATGTAGAGATATGAGTTGTAACAATAATGTAGAGATATGAGTTGTAACAATAATGTAGAGATATGAGTTGTAACAACAATGTAGAGATATGAGTTGTAACAACAATGTAGAGATATGAGAAAGTAGAGTTGTAACAATAATGTAGAGATATGAGTTGTAACAATAATGTAGAGATATGAGTTGTAACAACAATGTAGAGATATGAGTTGTAACAACAATGTAGAGAAATGAGTAGTAACATCAATGTAGAGATATGAGTTGTAACAACAATGTAGAGATATGAGTTATAACATCAATGTAGAGATATGAGAAAATAGAGTTGTAACATCAATGTAGAGATATGAGAAAGTAGAGCTGTAACATCAATGTAGAGATATGAGAGAGTAGAGTTGTAACATCAATGTAGAGATATGAGAAAGTAGAGTTGAAACATCAATGTAGAGATATGAGAAAGTAGAGTTGTAACATCAATGTAGAGATATGAGTAAATCGTAGAGTATTGTAACATCAATGTAGAGATATGAGGAAGTAGAGTTGTAACATCAATGTAGAGATATGAGAAAGTAGAGTGGTAACATCAATGTAGAGATATGAGTTGTAACATCAATGTAGAGATATGAGTTGTAACATCAATGTAGAGATATGAGAAAGTAGAGTTGTAACAGCAATGTAGAGATATGAGTTGTAACAACAATGTAGAGATATGAGATCGTCTGCAACTGCTATTACGTTGTTCCTTTAATAATATACTTGTTTGACAGTCGAGGATACGCCACTGATATACAAGTACAAGCGTCGTTAGTCTTTGTAAACTGACTTTAAAACAACAAGCACACACCGACAAGATACCAAGCAATGGCGGTGTAGTACAGCAATGGCGGTGTAGTACAGCAATGGCGGTGTAGTACAGCAATGGCGGTGTAGTACAGCAATGGCGGTGTAGTACAGCAATGGCGGTGTAGTACAGACAACAACGATTCGATTTCTCCTCATTATTTTTGCTGCCTTCCAGTCGGCTGCACAAGGATCCTAGTCGCTTCCAGCATCTCACACGTGAGATAATTGGCAATTCTAGCTGTCCCATGATTTAGTCAATTCTAGCTGCCCCATAATTTAGTAGACGTGGCCGTGCCCAAGAGGGATCTATCAGTGGCGTAGCTAGGGGAGGGGGTCCAAATTCGAAAGTCCCCGGGCCCCAACTTGAGGGGGCCCCCAAAAGAGTGTCCGAATTTTTTTTACATTAAATATTATGCCTCCGCCATGTATGCAGGGCCCCTCAAAGAGGCCAAGCCCCCTCCCCCCGGGCCCCAAATCCCTACAAATCCCTAGCTGGGACCTATGAAACTTACGAAATCCTGGAGGCGATTGTGCGAAATTAAGGATGCAATATAGTATCAGACACGCATGAGAGTAACATAAGAAAGATATAAGATAATACAGGGATGAGGAGAGTAACATAAGAAAGAAATAAGATAATACAGAGATGAGAGTAACATAAGAAAGAAATAAGATAATACAGGGATGAGAGCAACATAAGAAAGATATAAGATAATACAGGGATGAGAGTAACATAAGAAAGATATAAGATAATACAGGGATGAGAGTAACATAAGAAAGATATAAGATAATACAGGGATGAGAGTAACATAAGAAAGATATAAGATAATACAGAGATGAGAGTAACATAAGAAAGATATAAGATAATACTGGGATGAGAGTAACATAAGAAAGATATAAGATAATACAGGGGATGAGAGTAACATAAGAAAGATATAAGATAATACAGGGATGAGGAGAGTAACATAAGAAAGATATAAGATAATACAGGGATGAGAGTAACATAAGAAAGATATAAGATAATACAGGGATGAGGAGAGTAACATAAGAAAGAAATAAGATAATACAGAGATGAGAGTAACATAAGAAAGAAATAAGATAATACAGGGATGAGAGCAACATAAGAAAGAAATAAGATAATACAGGGATGAGAGTAACATAAGAAAGATATAAGATAATACAGGGATGAGAGTAACATAAGAAAGATATAAGATAATACAGGGATGAGAGTAACATAAGAAAGATATAAGATAATACAGGGATGAGAGCAACATAAGAAAGATATAAGATAATACAGGGATGAGAGTAACATAAGAAAGATATAAGATAATACAGGGATGAGAGTAACATAAGAAAGATATAAGATAATACAGGGATGAGAGTAACATAAGAAAGATATAAGATAATACAGGGATGAGAGAACATAGAAAGATATAAGTAATACGGGGATGAGAGCAACATAAGAAAGATATAAGATAATACAGGGATGAGAGCAACATAAGAAAGATATAAGATAATACAGGGATGAGAGCAACATAAGAAAGATATAAGATAATACAGGGATGAGGAGAGTAACATAAGAAAGAAATAAGATAATACAGGGATGAGAGTAACATAAGAAAGATATAAGATAATACAGGGATGAGAGTAACATAAGAAAGAAATAAGATAATACAGGGATGAGGAGTAACATAAGAAAGATATAAGATAATACAGGGATGAGGAGAGTAACATAAGAAAGATATAAGATAATACAGGGATGAGGAGAGTAACATAAGAAAGAAATAAGATAATACAGAGATGAGAGTAACATAAGAAAGATATAAGATAATACAGGGATGAGAGTAACATAAGAAAGATATAAGATAATACAGGGATGAGAGTAACATAAGAAAGATATAAGATAATACAGGGATGAGAGTAACATAAGAAAGATATAAGATAATACAGGGATGAGAGTAACATAAGAAAGATATAAGATAATACAGGGATGAGAGTAACATAAGAAAGATATAAGATAATACAGGGATGAGAGTAACATAAGAAAGATATAAGATAATACAGGGATGAGAGTAACATAAGAAAGATATAAGATAATACAGGGATGAGAGTAACATAAGAAAGATATAAGATAATACAGGGATGAGAGTAACATAAGAAAGATATAAGATAATACAGGGATGAGAGTAACATAAGAAAGATATAAGATAATACAGGGATGAGAGTAACATAAGAAAGATATAAGATAATACAGGGATGAGAGTAACATAAGAAAGATATAAGATAATACAGGGATGAGAGTAACATAAGAAAGATATAAGATAATACAGGGATGAGAGTAACATAAGAAAGATATAAGATAATACAGGGATGAGAGTAACATAAGAAAGATATAAGATAATACAGGGATGAGAGTAACATAAGAAAGATATAAGATAATACAGGGATGAGAGTAACATAAGAAAGATATAAGATAATACAGGGATGAGAGTAACATAAGAAAGATATAAGATAATACAGGGATGAGAGTAACATAAGAAAGATATAAGATAATACAGGGATGAGAGTAACATAAGAAAGATATAAGATAATACAGGGATGAGAGTAACATAAGAAAGATATAAGATAATACAGGGATGAGAGCAACATAAGAAAGATATAAGATAATACAGGGATGAGAGTAACATAAGAAAGATATAAGATAATACAGGGATGAGAGTAACATAAGAAAGATATAAGATAATACAGGGATGAGAGTAACATAAGAAAGATATAAGATAATACAGGGATGAGAGAGTAACATAAGAAAGATATAAGATAATACAGGGATGAGAGTAACATAAGAAAGATATAAGATAATACAGGGATGAGAGTAACATAAGAAAGATATAAGATAATACAGGGATGAGAGTAACATAAGAAAGATATAAGATAATACAGGGATGAGGAGAGTAACATAAGAAAGATATAAGATAATACAGGGATGAGGAGAGTAACATAAGAAAGATATAAGATAATACAGGGATGAGAGTAACATAAGAAAGATATAAGATAATACAGGGATGAGAGTAACATAAGAAAGATATAAGATAATACAGGGATGAGAGTAACATAAGAAAGATATAAGATAATACAGGGATGAGAGTAACATAAGAAAGATATAAGATAATACAGGGATGAGAGTAACATAAGAAAGATATAAGATAATACAGGGATGAGAGTAACATAAGAAAGATATAAGATAATACAGGGATGAGAGTAACATAAGAAAGATATAAGATAATACAGGGATGAGAGTAACATAAGAAAGATATAAGATAATACAGGGATGAGAGTAACATAAGAAAGATATAAGATAATACAGGGATGAGAGTAACATAAGAAAGATATAAGATAATACAGGGATGAGAGTAACATAAGAAAGATATAAGATAATACAGGGATGAGGAGAGTAACATAAGAAAGATATAAGATAATACAGGGATGAGAGTAACATAAGAAAGATATAAGATAATACAGGGATGAGAGTAACATAAGAAAGATATAAGATAATACAGGGATGAGGAGAGTAACATAAGAAAGATATAAGATAATACAGGGATGAGAGTAACATAAGAAAGATATAAGATAATACAGGGATGAGAGTAACATAAGAAAGATATAAGATAATACAGGGATGAGAGTAACATAAGAAAGATATAAGATAATACAGGGATGAGAGTAACATAAGAAAGATATAAGATAATACAGGGATGAGAGTAACATAAGAAAGATATAAGATAATACAGGGATGAGAGTAACATAAGAAAGATATAAGATAATACAGGGATGAGAGTAACATAAGAAAGATATAAGATAATACAGGGATGAGAGTAACATAAGAAAGATATAAGATAATACAGGGATGAGAGTAACATAAGAAAGATATAAGATAATACAGGGATGAGAGTAACATAAGAAAGATATAAGATAATACAGGGATGAGAGTAACATAAGAAAGATATAAGATAATACAGGGATGAGAGTAACATAAGAAAGATATAAGATAATACAGGGATGAGAGTAACATAAGAAAGATATAAGATAATACAGGGATGAGAGTAACATAAGAAAGATATAAGATAATACAGGGATGAGAGTAACATAAGAAAGATATAAGATAATACAGGGATGAGAGTAACATAAGAAAGATATAAGATAATACAGGGATGAGAGTAACATAAGAAAGATATAAGATAATACAGGGATGAGAGTAACATAAGAAAGATATAAGATAATACAGGGATGAGAGTAACATAAGAAAGATATAAGATAATACAGGGATGAGAGTAACATAAGAAAGATATAAGATAATACAGGGATGAGAGTAACATAAGAAAGATATAAGATAATACAGGGATGAGAGTAACATAAGAAAGATATAAGATAATACAGGGATGAGGAGAGTAACATAAGAAAGATATAAGATAATACAGGGGATGAGAGTAACATAAGAAAGATATAAGATAATACAGGGACGAGAGTAACATAAGAAAGATATAAGATAATACAGGGATGAGGAGTAACATAAGAAAGATATAAGATAATACAGGGATGAGAGTAACATAAGAAAGATATAAGATAATACAGGGATGAGAGTAACATAAGAAAGATATAAGATAATACAGGGATGAGAGCAACATAAGAAAGATATAAGATAATACAGGGATGAGAGTAACATAAGAAAGATATAAGATAATACAGGGATGAGAGTAACATAAGAAAGATATAAGATAATACAGGGATGAGGAGAGTAACATAAGAAAGATATAAGATAATACAGGGATGAGAGTAACATAAGAAAGATATAAGATAATACAGGGATGAGAGTAACATAAGAAAGATATAAGATAATACAGGATGAGGAGAGTAACATAAGAAAGATATAAGATAATACAGGGATGAGAGTAACATAAGAAAGATATAAGATAATACAGGGACGAGAGTAACATAAGAAAGATATAAGATAATACAGGGATGAGAGTAACATAAGAAAGATATAAGATAATACAGGGATGAGAGTAACATAAGAAAGATATAAGATAATACAGGGATGAGAGTAACATTCACACGTTATGTGTAACTCTCAATGAACACGCTCTAACCAGCCCCAAACCAATGTTCCCTTTAAGCAATGTTGACCGACGCCGCGCAGCAGTTTAGAATTACCACGCAGCAAATTTGGTAAATTATTGCACACACCAAAAAAAAGGATGTTGTGCGACTTTGCACACGAGTTACTTTAGTTTGCACACGAGTTACTTTACTTTGAACACGAGTTACTTTACTTGGCACACGAGTTACTTTACTTTGCACACGGACCAACGAACCTTAGAGGGAACTTTCCCCAACACCCCCCCCCCAATTAGCATGTTGACCCCAAAGGTAACCCCACCGTCATACACCGGCGACCACAGCGGCCAAAGATGAGCTTACAGGAGCTAACCGCGCCTAACCTGTCAGGTTCCCGGCGGGGCTCAAGTTCGACTTTATTAAATACCCAACTATCTCCTCTGTCGCACGGGCGGCTCTGTCACGATCACTGGCGACGTGCATGTCGTAGCGTAGAGATAACATTCGTGGGCTGCTGCATCAAAGCAACGATGCCATGGGGCTTTCAAAGACGCACAGAAATGGGGGGGGGGTATATAGAAAACCAGGACTTACAATGAGGTGTTTGGGGTATTCAGACATTTCTGTAAGACTTGCACATTTTATTTCCCTAAGTCTAGATTCTCTAGATTGATGCGTGGTTTCACTTTTTGATGTTTGGAAGTCCTAGTTTGAGTTTCTACATTTGATGCATGGAGGTGGCCAGACTGCGGCTCGCGGGCCGCATGCGTCTCTTCTGTGTTCACATTGCGGCTCGCGAACAATTTATGAAATTAAAACTTTTCGTTTACAATATATATTATAAAAAATAAACGAACGTTAAAAAAATCTGCCCGAAACTAAGGCTTTAAAATAATTTGGGCTTAACGCCACGCGGATGAATAAAAACCAAGTTTGTTGAGTAAAAGTCTGAAATGTGTCAGCTGCAGAGACTACAATCTGCTTTCGGCAAAGAAGGTGTCACTTTAACTGAGGCGAGTTATGCCATCGCTTGGAATATTGCTCGTGCTAAACGACCTTATTCTGACAGAACTTTGCACCACAACTGATACAACTAACCAGATTTAAAGAAGCTTGTTAGTTCAAAGGTTTCTCAGCAGGATCATAACAATTAATGTTGACTATAATTGTTGTTGTTCACGTTCCCTGAGGGGCATCCACCGATCATCATCGGCGTCTGCGATTCCTCCAAGGGCATAGGCCACCTACGAGAGACCTCCAGGCATCTCTATCCTGGGCCAGCTTCTCCAGGATCTTCCAATCATGGCATGTGCTGCTATATTGAGCCGAGACATGGAGAACAACGGCCGTAAACCTGACCAGAATCCAGTCCTTCATCAACAATTGTCTAAGAAGGATTCTCAGAATTCACTGGCGGACAAAATCAGCAACCGGGAACTGTGGCAGCGGACAAAACAGAAGCCCATTGAGGAAGAGATTCTTCAGACGCGGTGGAGGTGGATTGGTCATACACTAAGAAAACCTGCCTCTAATACAACAAAGCAAGCCCTGAAATGTAACCCACAGGGTAAGCGAAAAAGAGGCCGTCCAAGAAACACTTGGCGCCGAGAATTGGGAGCAGACATCAAAAGAATTGGCCATGAATGACTATAATTATGAGTCTATTCATGAAGTGTTTCTATTTATAAATTTTACATATTTATTTTAATATTTGTTAATTGCATGTGTAACTGTAACGCATATATTTCTTCAACATAAGGTTGGGTTTAAAACAATTTAAAATGTAAAAACCATTAAGTAAAATAATAATAATTTCTTAAAATAAATAAAAATATGATTTATATATTTTTTTATAGTGGAGTGGAGTCGTGACACAAATTGCTTCGACGCGGCTCTAACCAATTTTTTAAATTATTCAAATGGCTTTCAGTTACTACATGTCTGGCCACACCTGGTCTAGTTGATTGAGTTTCTACATTTGATGCATGGAGGTCCAGTTTGGACAGCTGGCACTGTCATGGAGCTGACGAGTCTAAGTCTAAGGTCTAAAGTCACATCGGCACAGGGTTGGGACAAGCAGCTGCTTAGATCGGTACCGTCAAAAGGGGGTGGGGGGTTGGGTCCACTGGTCATTAGCCACAGCGAGAGGTGGACAGACCGGCATCCGGCACGGCTAATGAATAGCTTTAAACTTTGGGCCGGGATGGAGTGTTGGGTCCTAATGGATTTTAGGGGTTAGAACGGAGAGGGGGGGGGGCATTCGTGGAATTTTAGGATACGATCGTGTGGACCCGTGTGTATGCAACAATTGATGGATTTTAGGTAAGAAGTTTAGGCTAGTTATAATTCTATATTTTTGGATAGGAGTAAATGCAAACTTTCTCATCGAGGGGAGTGTCACACCTAGGGAACCGTCTCAACCAGGGAACTGTCTCACCTGGGGAACTGTCTCAGCTGGAGAACTATCTCACCTAGGGAACCGTCTCAACCAGGGAACTATCTCACCTGGGGAACTGTCTCACATAGGGAACTGTCTCACCTAGGGAACTGTCTCACCTAGGGAGGTCTCCCACCTAGGGAACTGTCTCACCTAAGGAACTATTAGATCAGAAATATACTTTTCTATAGGTAAACAACAGCATTGTTTATAAATCTGCCATAAAGTTTTGAGATCCAAAGTTGTACAATTTTCTACCACTTCAGATTTAAAACAAAATAATCAACAATGATGGAGTTTCAAGACTTGATTTTTTCCGATTATTCAAACAATCAAATGGAATTAATTTAAATCAATGAATGGAGAAAAATCAGTAAATTTAATTGGGTTGTCTGCCAGATGAATTTCGTCTGCTAGATGAATGTTGTCTGCTGGATGAATGTCGTCTGCTAGATGAATGCCGTCTGCTAGATTAATGCCGTCTGTTAGATGAATGCCATCTGCTAGATGGATGTCGTCTGCTATATGAATGCCGTCTGTTAGATGAATGTCTTCTAGATGAATGTCTTCTAGATGAATGTCTTCTAGATGAATGTCGTCTGCTAGATGGATGTCGAAGAGTTCAAGACGTGTTTAATGAGCTCATCCGTTATATCGTTAGTGAGTTAATTGACAACCCGGGGACAAATACGTCAATGGAATGTGAGAGGGTCTAATTGATGGACATGTCTGAAGGAGGGAGACTTAAAGAGGGAGGGAGACTTAGAGAGGGGGATGACCCAGAGAGGGTGGATGACCCAGAGAGGGGGGAAGGTCAAATGAGGAAAACTGTAAAACAGGAAGATGATTTATATGGAAACCACCAGGCGGAATAACTGGAGAACGATCAAGAGAGAGTAAGAGGGAGAGAAAAAAGGAGGAGAAATGAAGACCTAAGTGAAGGATGGAATTACAAAATGATAGACAACTGACGCGGAAGTAAGAACATGGCGTAGACCTTTACTTTCAGGGCCTGGTTCTGTACACACTATACGATTACACAGTACCCGATTACCGACTCTCCGAGTACTGAGTCCAAGAATTAGATTATGAATTATGGTAGTAACAACTGTCCAAATATAACAGACAAATATTAATCAACCGCGTCAAGGCTTTCGGGGGTATACACCACCAAGGTGACTACCACCGCTAGCCATTCATGAACCACTGATGTTGGGCAATGTAATTAGAGAGTTCAGTTCAATTACTAGAAGTTGTACTGCCGCTGAAACAATAACACGCCCTGCTTCTTGAACGACCCAAACACCAAAGTGCAATCAGGCGCCCAATTGCTATACATGTGTTCTATACCTCTGTTCCTCTTGATCTACGAGGACCATTCTCTAAATCCTATCTATGCGCTGTGGTAGCTTGAAGTTTTCGTCGGTGGCTTAAGAGACCGATTTTCGCCGGAAAGTCGCGCCCAGGGGTCTGAGCAAGAGTTGGCAGCGACGCCATTATGAAGGATGCGAGCATGATCTTTCCTGGCATGTCTTCGTCTTCTACGCTCGGCAGCTTTTTGTCTTTTTCGCGTGTCACTGCGCCGTTCCGTTCAGTAAGGCGCCAGGAGGCTCGGTGGTTGCCCGCTGCTTCCTAGGAGTCGTGCTCAATGCAGATTAGCTGTTAGTGCGGTACTGAGCGTACCCATCTGTAACCATGGACACCGTGATACGGTACACGAGGGACTAGCTGATGGGAAACCCGGATACCGACAAAGCGCGATATGTGCACTGAGTGCAGTCCCCTTTACTTAGTTTCCTTCGAGAAGGGGTGGCCTCTACGGGGCTCGACGGACGAGTAGGGTCGTTGACCTGACCGCGACCCGAAAACTCCTGGCAAGCAATGCCGAAGTCCGATTTGTTAGGTGTTAGGTTCTAGTTACATATGATCACAGTCGCTGTACGGATCTTAGGCAAAGAATCTAGATGCAATGCCGATGACGAAAACCAAAGCACCCGTTGAGGGTCGGGTTACTCCGAAGCGACCGTTTCGTCCCCCTCATTTTACTAGCAACGCCATTGAGCGGTGCCGGTTTAGGGCCAGGAGCGCCAGTACGGATTAGCAAAAGGAACCGCGAAGAACGCAGCGGACACCAGCTCTGAGGAAACCTTCCAGTGGGGGTCATTGATGATCCCCCGCTTAGCGGCGATCTCGTGTGCTTTGCCGAAGTGGCGCCAAAGTGCTAGCGGGTCGCAGTAGGGAATTCCAGCCGTCCTTGGGAGGTCAATTTAGTGGGAGTCATTTTCGACTGTCTGTCCTGGATGCCCAGGTGGCCGCTTCAGAAGCGACCACTCGGGGGGGGGGTTCTCACCTGTTACGTCTCCTAGGGGGTCAGACAGCAGGGGGGTCGTCCGGGAAGCCCCATGAAGAGCGCAGGCTCGGGACTGCTGACTTACTTCCACATGTAGGATTACTTAGATTCTAGTTTCTTATAGTAATACTGAATATGAGTGAATAAACAGGCAATCTCTCCGAGGGTGGGAATGGTTTCATTCCTGGATAAATATGTCCTTGACCCTCCGCCTCCACAAACCACCGGCCCCCAGTTTCGCGTGACGAAATAATTCCCTTTGCCTGACTGACATGTCTTAATGCTCTCACGGTCAACGAAGGGGCGGCAACTCAGCTTGGAACTGTGCCCTTGGCCCAATTATTTTCTCAGCGTGGGTCCTCCTCTGCTGTGGGAAGGAAGCCTTCACCTTCTAATCAAGAATTCAATCGATTCCTTCGTTTTCCCGGAGTCCCACAAACATACCATGACGGCACGGAGTCCAACGAACATACTATATCGGCACGGAACACGCTTTCACTGAAACTGAATCAGTAACGTTACGTCTGCGTCCCGCCAGCACCCCTTCACCTGTTTACCGGTTCCTTTCTTCTCACCAAAACTTTCTCAAGATATGTTAGTTTCATCTAGCTTGTCATTGCTAAGACCGGAAAACTTCATAACCCATTCGGTCATTGGGCTATTTTTGGGGGATTGAGGTCAACATTTTCTGAAACATCCGTAACAAAAATATTTCTTTACACTTAGTTTTGCAGCTGAATAAATTATTAAAATTCAGAAGACTTAAAAGTAATACTAGAAATAAGCCTACGCGTTTTAAAAGGTGAGTGTAAGCCAGGAGTCGGCAACCTGCAGCTCGCGAGCCGCATGTGGGTCTTTCGATGTCAAGACGCGGCTCCATGCGCAAATTATTATTTTTCCTTCAAAATTCATGTTAGTGGCTCTTTAAGAAACTGGTAAATGTTGTAAATTATAACTTTTGGCTCTTCCTCCTAAAGAGGTTGCCGACCCCTGCTGTAAGCGGTCACTCGAGAGTCGTAAACACTAGTCCTAGTAATAGCAGTCAAGTATTACCCTGTATTTAATGTAATATTAATTGTTTTCCTTGGTCATTGAAATATGTCTTAGTATTTTTAGTATTAAATAGTATGAATGAATTATTGAATAAAAATCACGAACGAACGTGCTAATGATCTAGAGTAGAGTCACTGATACATTTACATAATTCATACTGGCAAGAATGTTCTATTTCGAATAATATAATATATCACATAATATAAAATTATAATTTTATTTAAAATTCTATAAAATTAAGCTTTTGAACAAGTTTTGGTCAATGTCAACGAGCCAATACACTGTAATAGTAATAAACACATTTTAACTAGTTGTCCCCTCGGCACCACCGGAAGTGGCCGATTTATAAATAGGTTCTATTAATGACTTTAAAAAAGAAATGTGATAATGGTGCTGCCATGCGTCATGCAGGTATGACTGGGTTCCTGTAACTGTAACGCAACTTGGTTAAACCCATCAAAAGACCATCCCCCCCCCCTTTTTTTTTCTTCTTCACCACCAGACACGAAATTTTGAGGGCTGTATTTACTGTAGTTTTGTTCATCTTGTAAATCGGATGCTATTACGTCTTGCATGAGCTCTTGTGACTGTGGGGGTAATAAATCACGCATGTGATATTGACAGTTGGAGATGTCATCGCCCGCCCCCCTGCTCACAGACAGAGATGTCATCGCCCGCCCCCACCTGCTCACAGACAGAGATGTCATCGCCCGCCCCCCAACTGCTCACAGACAGAGATGTCATCGCCCGCCCCCACCTGCTAACAGACAGAGATGTCATCGCCCGCCCCCACCTGCTCACATACAGATATGTCATCGTCCGCCCCCCTGCTCACAGACAGAGATGTCATCGCCCGCCCCCCCACTGCTCACAGACAGATGTCATCGCCCGCCCCACCTGCTCACAGACAGAGATGTCATCGCATCCTGCTAACAGAGATGTCATCACCCGCCCCCACCTGCTCACAGACAGAGATGTCATCGCGTCCTGCTAACAGAGATGTCATCGCACCCTGCTAACAGAGATGTCATCGCACCCTGCTGACAGAGATGTCATCGCACCCTGCTAACAGAGATGTCATGGCACCCTGCTGACAGAGATGTCATCTGCACCATGCTGACACATGTCATCAACCCCACCCCTGCTCACAGACAAGAGTGATGAGTTAACGGAAATTTCCGCTGACGGCTTTCAGTGAAAGATTGAGCCACGAGTTCTCGGAGCCTGTCCGACTCAATAAAGATTAAACCTCGAGTGTTGGTTGACGTCAGTCTGAGGGCCCCCCACCCACGGCCTTTGTTCCTAACAACAACAATAAAACCTGGGACGAGAACCAGAGACACGTCGACCCTTTCTCTGCCCGTCTGCCCATCACTGTCGCAATGCACCCACGACACGTAGAAAGAAATAAGTCAACAAACGGGTTGTGCAATACAGGTCATGTTTTTACTTTATGTTCACCCGTCACTCTAAGCAAATGATTCCAAGCCAATGAAAAGGTCACGTCATACGCGTGATGCGAGTTTATTGTTTTTGCTCTCCCGAGAAATTTGCGAGTGAAGATTTGTGGCTGGGAATCTGACAGTGGGGAAATCCTTGAAGGGTTTAGTACGAAATGAACAACCGACCTCACGTGAGGGCAGGGGACTGCTTTCACCGACGACCTGGTTATAACCTTGCTGAAACAACAACTGTAGAAGCCCATCTGTGGAATTCCATCTTTCGAAGCCCATCTGTGGAAGCCCACGTGTATAGCCCATCTGTAAAAGCCCATCTGTATAAGCTCACCTTTGGAAGCCCATCTGAAGAAGCCCATCTGTGGAAGTCCCTAATGTAGAAGCCCACCTGTAGAAACCCATCTTTGGAAGCCCATCAGTGGAAGCCTACCTGTAAAAGCACACCTGTACAAGCCGATATGTAGAAGCCCATCTACACTGGCTTTGTCCACACCCCGAGTGTTCAACACTGTGACGTGCGCAGCACCACCACCCGCCCGACTTTCAGCACATCATCGCAGACGTAAACCTCAAGTTAGCAACACGGAAACACGGGCCCGAGGCCTCCTTGGGGTTGGTGTCACCCGGTGCGCTCCGCAAACCCCCGCCCCCCCCTAGTGACGCCTCTGACACGGGCAGCGGTTCAACAATAACATAGACCTCATCTCCAGAAATACAATGCGGTCATCGTTTCGGGGCGGCCGGGCGGTGAATCCAGAAAGACGTGACACATGCATGGAAGAGCTGCCCGCCATTCATATCGATCATCCCCTCTAGTGCGTCTCCACCAAATGAGATCAACAGGCTTGGAGATATTACCTTGTGTAACAATGAACGAATTGATTTAAAACAAGTCTTATAATATTTCCATAAAATGAATGTTTAGCCGCGTAAGCAATAATTTGTTTATTTTTATTCATTCGGGATATCAGCTGCTTTTTTTTATATTAAAATACTCGTGCTAGAGAAGAGAGGTGAACATATCGCCCCCCCCCCACACCCACACATTTTAATTTTTATAAAGGCAACATAAACATTCCAGACAAATACAGACAAGAAATCCTAAGGTCTCCTGCTTGCATGAGCATCTATAATCTATTGGGTGGCACCGATCTAGATCGGGGGGCAACTAGCGTGTAATGCCGTACTATAATCTAGATCTGGGACAACTAGCGTGTAATGCCGTACAATAATACCTATACAAGCCAAAATTGATTACAAACTGGCCGCTCTCTGTCACAACTTCTTTTCTGACTCATGCCCTTCCTGTCTTACCGAGCTTCTGTCGGTTTACTCACCAAGTCGTCAGCTACGCTCTTCTGCAAACACGCGCATTCTCTGTGTTCCTAAGACACGAACTAAAACTTTTGGCGAAAGGTCATTCTCTTTTTGTGCAGCCAAACAATGGAATTCTCTACCATTACACATCCGGAGTATTTCATCTACCAAGTCCTTCAAGACTGCACTTAAGACGCATCTTTTCAAAATTTATTTTCAAAATTAAAGAAACATTTATTTTTAATGATTAACGTAGCTTATGTGTAACGTACTGTCATTTATGTGGTTATTATGATAAGAATGTTTATTTAATTATTATATGTATGTTATTATCTCCATTTAAAGCGCTGTGAGCCCGGCTCCTTGCTGGGATACAGCGCTATAAAAATTATCAATTTATTAATATTATTATTATTAATCTAGATTCGGGGCATCTATAATCTGCCACCTGTTTCATCTGAAACCAACTTTTATTGTATCTTCTTTCCTAACATGCGGGCTTTAATTGGACCTTGTATTGACGGGCGGACGGGAGGCAAGTGGTCCCAGCGAATCTGGCATTTAATTATGTCAATCACCTTCAGGGCGACTTGTGTGCACTGGCGTCTAGAACAAGAGCCTCGTTCTCAAATAGATTTCTTGGCCACCCCACTGTTCTTTCGTGGCCAGCACACGGCTCTTTCTTGATCCCACCATTGTTCTTTCATGGCCACTCAACTGTTCTTTTATGGCCACCCAAATGATCTTTCTTGACCACCATTCTGCTATTTCATGGCAAGCCCACGGCTCTTTCTTGATCCCACCATTGTTCTTTCATGGCCACTCAACTGTTCTTTTATGGCCACCCAAATGGTCCCACCACTGTTCTTTCATGGCCACCCAAATGATCTTTCTTGACCACCATTCTGCTATTTCATGACCACCTCAGTTGTTTCATGGCCAGCCCACTGTTCTATCATGGCCAGCCCATTGCTCTTTTATGGCCAGCCCATTGCTCTTTTATGGCCAGCCCACTTCTCTTTCATCGCCATCCAAACTGTTCTTTCATGACCACCCAACTGTTTTTAAATCCCTTATATTAACTTCACCGGCGTCTCTCTCTCTCTCTCTCTCTCTCTCTCTCTCTCTCTCTCTCTCTCTCTCTCTCTCTCTCTCTCTCTGTCTGTCTGTCTTGGGCTCGGCGGGCGGAAAAACAGAAGTCAAAAATGACCCATTTCCCATGATCCGATCGAACTGAAATTTGGCACACGGACCCGTCGAACCTAACAATGCATCGTATCAAAATTTCAGATCGATCGAACGTACCATAATTAAATTAATGCATTTTTAGTTTATCCTTATATGAGGTATGTAATTCAAAATTCACTGTTTGTTATTGTTTTTTTTCCCACTTCCACGGGAGTTTGAGTTGACGCCGACCGTCGTGTTGACGCCGACCGTCGTGCCGACACCCCCTCACATCCCACCCCCATTTATTAAAGACAAGGGACATCACTCGGTGTCAGTCTGTAAATGTTTGAAAATAATCAATACTGTTAGTTATGTCTCATATATAAGGGATTTATAGTCAAAAACTTTGTTTTTACGGGTTTGTTTTTTTTAAATTCCAGTTCCACGTGAGTTTGAGTTGACGCCGACCGTCGTGTTGACGACGACCGTCGTGCCGACACCCCCTCACATCCCACCCCAATTTATTAAAGACAAGGGACATCACTCAGTGTCAGTCTGTAAATGTTTAAAAATAATCACTACTGTTAGTTATGTCTCATATAGAAATCTATAAGGGATTTATAGTCAAAAACTTTGTTTTTACGGGTTTGTTTTATTTCAGGGCTAGTCTCACAAACTGACTCCCGGAATGGCAGTAGCCGGGTTCACTAATTAGACATATGAGCAATGATCCGTGAAATAAGAGTTGGCCAATATCACCAGGGCCATGAGGAAAGACAGTTGTGGAAACATCAATGTTATAAAGATCGCATCACCGTAGACTACCATGTAATTATAGGCCACATATCGATCGTGTTTTATTAGATTGGAAGTCGGACTGCAGGATTGATGACATTGGGAGGAAAGCGGTGGCAGATAGCGGTGGCAGATAGCTGTGGAAGATAGCGGTGGCAGATAGCGGCGGAAGATAGCGGTGGAAGATAGCGGTGGCAGAAAGCGGTGGCAGCTAGCGGGTGGGAAGATAGCGGTGGCAGATAGCGGGGGAAGATAGCGGGGGAAGATAGCGGTGGCAGATAGCGGGGGAAGATAGAGGTGGAAGATAGCGGTGGAAGATAGCTGTGGAAGATAGCGGTGGCAGATGGCGGGGAAGATAGCGGTGGAAGATAGCGGTGGCAGATAGCGGGGGAAGATAGCGGTGGCAGATAGCGGGGGAAGATAGCGGTGGAAGATAGCGGAGGCAGATAGCGGTGGAACATAGCGGTGGAAGATAGCGGTGGCAGATACCAGGGGAAGATAGCGGTGGAAGATAGCGGAGGCAGATAGCGGTGGAATATAGCGGCGGCAGATAGCGGTGGCAGTTAGCGGTGGCAGATAGCGGTGACAGATAGCGGCGGCAGATAGCGGTGGCAGATAGCGGTGGCAGATAGCTGTGGCAGATAGCAGTGGCAGATAGCTGTGGCAGATAGCTGTGGCAGCTAGCGGTGGCAGATAGCTGTGGCAGATAGAGGCGGCAGATAGCTGTGGCAGATAGCGGTGGAAGATAGCGTTGGAACATAGCGGCGGCAGATAGCGGTGGCAGTTATCTACGTTAATCATAATGCTACCGGGCGATATTGTAAGAGAGGTAATTTTTGTTCAACAGTCTGTTTTAGTTTGAATGCCAAATGAAATTATGGCGGTAAATCTTGAACCAAATATATGTTAGCTGAATATTAAGATATCAAATTTATTTCATGTTGTTAGTTGTTCATTCCAGAATGTACACCGCTGTAAATCCATGTTCCGTCTATAGCAAGGGTCGGGAAACCATGGCTCGCGAGCCAGATGTGACTCTATAGATGACTGCAGCTGGCTCTGAGACAAATATTTTATTATTCAAAAATATAAACTTTCATTCAGACACCTTTGATCTGCATATTAATTCCATATAAAAACAGCATAATAATTTTATTAAAAAGAATTCAGAGTCATAATTAATGTACTTTTAGTGTTGAAATTACACAAAATGTACACATTTACTTGAATTATTAGTTTTAAACATAATTTATGGCTCTCACAGAATTACTTTTCTAAAGATGTGGTGTTTATGGCTCTCTGGGTTTCCCGACCCCTGGTCTATATATAGGAATGTATCTGTGTCCTTCCTGTGTTTTGAATTTCTTTACGAATCTGTAAACGTAAGTGAGAGTCGTTCTGGGCAGGTAACTAGAAACAAAAGGTTTTAGCATATGTTACTATGTTTTATAGTATGTGACTAAGAAAATTATAATAAAAACAATAATGAAATGAATTGTATTATAAATTCTTTCGCCGATAGTGTGATGATTGTGTTGGAGAATTAAAACTGAATTTGAAACTATTGTTATTTTTAAAGTTGTAGGAAAAGAAAAGCATAAACGATTGTTTACAATCAAAGCAGCGCAGGAATGAAACGAAAGAAAGACTTGACGGAACAAGTTAATGTTGAAACAGTTTTTATTTTCCAATCAATTTCTCTAATCACAATGTTCGTTTCACTGACATATTTAGCTGGCTGTTGTTTTACGTCTCATTGCCCCGGTGCAATGTTCCTAATTCAACTAAAACCAAATAATAAAAACTCAAGGCTCATTTCAGTGTAAATTTGGTGGGCAACTAGTAGTCACAGCTCCTGTCAACCAGGAGTCACAACTCCTGTCAACCAGGAGTCACAGCTCCTGTCAACCAGGAGTCACAACTCCTGTCAACCAGGAGTCACAGCTCCTGTCAACCAGGAGTCACAGCTCCTGTCAACCAGGAGTCACAGCTCCTGTCAACCAGGAGTCACAACTCCTCACGTCCACCAGCAGTCACAACTCATGTCCACCAGTAGTCACAACTCATGTCAACCGGGAGTCACAATTCATGTCCACCGGGAGTCACAACTCATGTCAACACCGGGAAACACTTCGTTCCAGCGGGCTTTGCCCGGACAATTGATGATGTTTGCCTCCAAAAGTGCGAGGTGGTTTAGAACAAAAGCGTTTTTGATAGTTAGCGTTTGTGTTAGAGTGTGTAAGAGTGACAATGGAGTTTGAAGACAGTGAGTGTGTAAGGTTGCTATTGAAGTCTGATGACAGTGTTTGTGTAAGGTTGCTATTGAAGTCTGATGACAGTGTGTGTGTAACATTGCCACAAGGTTGGCGACAGTTCATTTACCATAGCACCCACGTAAATATATTGAGATCACCAAACAACAATTCAATATAACGCAAAAGGCAGTAATCCTGACAAGGCCAAATCTGCAAAGATGATAATCAACAAAATGATACTTGTACAATATCCATAACCAAAAAAGTCTGTAAAACGATACGTGAGAAAAAATATCCCCAAAATCAATAACTTGACATTTTTTAAAGGTCGTGAATTCAATAATCCTACAACAGCAGCATGCATTTATTTGATCTCGTAACCCCCTCCCCCCCACCTCCCCCAACTTCTAATCGGCAGGAAGCCCTCTCCAGACACGTGCCCTAAGCTCATGACGTCATATTTCTTGTCACACACGTGGGATATCCCCAAGAATTGGATAAGTGCATCGTTAGGGAGATCAAATTGTGGGGGTCAAGCTGGGAATACAGGCTGTGGAGACGTGAATCGTCATAGACAACATGGGTTGTTGAAACATTATAATATGGGATGTTGGAACATTATAATATGGGATGTTGGAACATTATAATATGGGATGTTGGAACATTATAACATGGGATGTTTGAACAATATAACATGGGTTGTTGGGACGTTATAACATGGGATGTTGGAACATTATAATATGGGGTGTTGGGACATTATAACATGGGATGTTGGAACATTATAACATGGGATGTTGGAACATTATAACATGGGATGTTGGAACATTATAACATGGGTTGTTGGGACGTTATAACATGGGTTGTTGGAACATTATAATATGGGGTGTTGGAACATTATAACATGGGATGTTGGAACATTATAACATGGGATGTTGGAACATTATAACATGGGATGTTGGAACATTATAACATGGGGTGTTGGAACATTATAACATGGGATGTTGGAACATTATAACATGGGATGTTCGAACATTATAACATGGGATGTTGGAACATTATAACATGGGATGTTGGAACATTATAACATGGGATGTTGGAACATTATAACCTGGGATTTTGGAACATTATAACATGGGATGTTGGAACATTATAACATGGGGTGTTGGAACATTATAACATGGGGTGTTGATGAAGAAAGAAAAAAAACGTGTTTAGAGTTAATGAAATAAGCAAGAGAATGTATTAAGAGTTAATGAAGTAAGAAAGAAAGGTATGTAGAGTTAAATGCAGGCTCAAGGGGCCTCATATATGTACTCGTACTGTGTTTATCTCTGCAGTGTTCAGCAAAACAGATTTGTTGATTATGTCATGGTCAGAAACACTCAATAAATAATATAAAATGTCAAGGTTTATTATAATGCAAATAACCTTAGGGTGTGAGAGGTCGAGTTTTCAAAAAATACTAAGCGATCAAAACATAAAGAGTTTGATAGAAAGAAAGGAAGAAAAAAGAAAACGTTTGAGAGAGAGAGACAGAAAAAGAGTGCATAAAAGTGACAAAAGCGAGAAGAGGATAGAACGAAAAGGAAGGAAGAAATTCGAAACTAACGGAGGGATGAGAGGGTAATTATATGGAAATGTGTCGATATCCTGGTAATAAATCTGGCAGATCTTTGACCAGAAAGCTAAGGCAGCTGGGAGATGTCAGGCCTACAGAGCGGCTGGATAGGAGAGGTCGGTCTACAAGGGGAGACTGCATGGGAGATGACAGGCCAACAAGGGGAGACTGCATGGGAGATGACAGGCCAACATGGGGAGACTGCATGGGAGATGACAGGCCAACAAGGGGAGACTGGATGGGAGATGTGAGGCCAACAAGGGGAGACTGGATGGGAGATGACAGGCCAACAAGGGGAGACTGGATGGGAGATGACAGGCCAACAAGGGGAGACTGGATGGGAGATGTCAGGTCAACAAGGGGATACTGGATGGGAGATGACAGGCCAACAAGGGGAGACTGGATGGGAGATGTGAGGCCAACAAGGGGAGACTGGATGGGAGATTTCAGGCTAACAAGAAGTGGCTGGATGGGATATGTCAGGCCAACAAGGGGAGACTGGATGGGAGACGTCAGGCCAACAAGGGGAGACTGGATGGGAGACGTCAGGCCAACAAGGGGAGACTGGATGGGAGACGTCAGGTCAACAAGGGGAGACTGGATGGGAGATGTCAGGCCAACAAGGGGAGACTGGATGGGAGATGTCAGGCCAACAAGGGGAGACTGGATGGGAGATGTCAGGTCAACAAGGGGAGACTGGATGGGAGACGTCAGGCCAACAAGGGGAGACTGGATGGGAGACGTCAGGCCAACAAGGGGAGACTGGATGGGAGATGTCAGGTCAACAAGGGGAGACTGGATGGGAGATGTCAGGCCAACAAGGGGAGACTGGATGGGAGATGTCAGGCCAACAAGGGGAGACTGGATGGGAGATGTCAGGCCAACAAGGGGAGACTGGATGGGAGATGTCATAAAATAGCAAAGAAAAGGAGGGAATGCAGAGGAAGCACAATCCACGGGAAATGAAGAAGACACTAATTAAGTTTCTTCAAGATAAATTGCGTGTTTTTTTTATTTCCAAGAAAAATTGCAATCAATCAGCTGTATTTTTCTGTTTTGTTTAATTCGAACCGTAAATATAAAAAAATAAAAACATGGAATTAACCTAGTTTTACCATTCCATAGAACAAATATGTTCCAAATATTCTATATGAAACATACACTGGTTAATGATGCAAGGGACGCCAACAACTGATACATGGGACATGGGATATACGTCACGTTAATGAGCACTGGTCACTGATACAAAGGCAATGGTCACTTACAATGTCAAATTTTGCAAGCGTCTCCACTCTCCAATGTTAGGATGCATTGAGAATTAAGGGCTGATTTAGGCATCTTTAAGCCGGAAATAGATGGACGTTGCGGATTAAGGCCATATTTAGGCATCTTGAGCCGAACATACATACATGGACGTTGTGGATTAAAGACCTAATCTAAACTTGTTGTGGTCTGACGGATCATACACAAGACTGATATTCCGAGGCTCGCCAATTCATCAAAGCACCGCGTTTCTTTCTTTGAGTTGTCTTGTCTTGTCTTATCTATACAGACGCTCCTTCTATACAGAAGCTTACTGCGTCCACAGACCATGCCGATCTGTTGGCAAGTGATGCAGCGTTCACAGGCCACGGCTTTGAGGGTTCCACGCATTACCCAGCCGCCTTTATTTCTCTAACTGGTGTTAGGTACCCATTCGAAGCTGGGTGCACCCAGGGACGCCCTTGGCCCCGAAAACAAATCCTTGCCTTCACATGGATTGGAACCCGCGTAAGCAAGCCGAGCGCGCATGCCACTCGACCACATCTAATGTTTACAAAGTCATGGCAATGGCAACCCAACCAACAGTGATCTGGCAGATGATCCATGACAGATGCCGCTGATCGGGTATAACTGTTACAGACCGCAGTGGTAAGACAAACGTCTCCAGGGCGTATTGGAGATTTCCGCAAATCAAGCGACCTCACTGCGGCGTATGACGGTAGTGACACGTAAAGTCGACATGCAAATGTCACAGAGCATGTGTCAGGATCCAGCTGTCACTCTGTGTCAGCAGTGATGTCAACTCTGTGAAGGTCGCCGACGTTATTCAACACACAGAATGCAAGAGACGGCCGCAGTGAGACGTCAGCAGACTCCATCGTTAGCTGGACGAGGCAGTCGGAGATTTCTCTAGAGACAACAGGCGATGGTAGAGAAAGACAGAGAGAGGGAGAGACATAGAGAGAGGGAGATAGACAGAGAGATGGAGAGACGGAAAGAGAGAAAGGGGGTGAGTTAAGAAAAGAGAAGAGTTGAGGTATTTTCTTTATTCCTTCCATAAAGTTAACAATATTGATCCCGGGGAAGCTTCATTTTTATTAACAGCTCGATTATGGTCATTATTGATCTCAAATTTATAGAAACATTGCTGCTAAATCCATTTAAGTCTTGTAAGGAGTCAAGCAGGGGACTCTAAAAGCATAAAGTTATTTTCAACTGACCAAATGGCTAAAGAAAAAAAAGCAGGCGTCAATCTTAATATTTTTCTAATCCTCCACTCACACGCAGAGGGGACCCAACCCTACTCACGGTATCAAAACGAGCACATCGTCTCGCCCCCCCCACTCCCCACTCAAGAATACCAAACATAAAACAACGCCTCAACCTCCCCGCCCCCATCCAATGAGTATCAAATATACAACATATCCACCCACACTCAAGAGTACCAAACTTACAACATCTCCACCCCCACTCAAGAGTACCAAATATACAACATATCCACCCCCACCCAAGAGTACCAAACATACAATATCTCCACCCCCGCTCAAGAGTACCAAATATACAACATCTCCACCCCCACTCAAGAGTACCAAATATACAACATCTCCACCCCACTCAAGAGTACCAAATATACATCTCCATCCCCCACCCAAGAGTACCAAATATACAACATCTTCACCCCCGCTCAAGAGTATCAAATATACAATATCTCCACCCACACTCAAGAGTACCAAATATACAACATCTCCATCCCCGCCCAAGAGTACCAAACATACAACATCTCCACCCCCACCCAAGAGTACCAAACTTACAACATCTCCACCCCCCCTCAAGAGTACCAAACATACAACATCTCCACCCCCACTCAAGAGTACCAAACATACAACATCTCCACCCCCCTCAAGAGTACCAAACATACAACATCTCCACCCCCACCCAAGAGTACCAAACTTACAACATCTCCACCCACACTCAAGAGTACCAAACATAAAACATCTCCACCCCCACCCAAGAGTACCAAACATACAACATCTCCACCCCCACTCAAGAGTACCAAACATACAATATCTCCACCCCCACCCAAGAGTACCAAACATACAACATCTCCACCCCCACTCAAGAGTATCAAACATACAATATCTCCACCCCCACCCAAGAGTACCAAACATACAACATCTCCACCCCCACTCAAGAGTACCAAACATACAATATCTCCCCCCCCCACTCAAGAGTACCAAATATACAACATCTCCAACCCCACCCAAGAGTACCAAACATACAACATCTCCACCCCCACTCAAGAGTACCAAACATACAATATCTCCCCCCCCCCACTCAAGAGTACCAAATATACAACATCTCCAACCCCACCCAAGAGTACCAAACTTACAACATCTCCACCCCTACTCAAGAGTACCAAACATACAACATCTCCACCAATCCTCAGCCAAAGTATCGACAACCCACAACTTCTCCAACCACCCACCCCCACTCTTCCCAACACATCGCTCTACAATTTAAGAATAAAAGACACCCCCTCCCCTCAACCACACCAAGCTGACGATGAACGAAAGACAGGAGGAGATGGAGAATGAAGAATCGATTTTATAACGAGAGTTTGAACTATGGGGTGGGGGTGACTGGGGGTGAATAAATGGGGAGGCGAAAAAAAGAAAGAAGGGAAAAAAAGTGCACCGCTGGAGAGAATAAAGGAAGACCCGTGTCTTGATGTCACCAAGACACAAAACCAAATAATGGAAGCGGCCATTGTTAGAGTTTGGTTTGGAAATTGATTTTGTTCCCTTCTCTCCCATAACAAAAAATCTCTCTTCTCTTTTGTCTTCTTCTACTCAGACCTTCTGGAAAATATTTTACAGCCAACTTCAATTTTTTTTGAAATATAAAAAAAATTGTTGCGAAGCAAACACAAAAACCCAAAGGCCACGAGTTGACACACGGGTGGGTCACGGTTTCCAACAATTTGGATCACGGATTGTTACAAAGTGGGTCACGGCTTGGTACAAAGCGGGTCACGGCTTGGTACAAAGTGGGACACGGCTAGATACAAAAGGGGGTTATGGCTTGGTACAAAGTGGGTCACGGCTTGGTACAAAGTGGGACACGGCTAGATACAAAAGCGGGTCATGGCTTGGTTCAAAGTGGGTCACGGCTTGGTACAAAGTGGGACACGGCTAGATACAAAGCGGGACACGGCTTGGTACAAAGCGGGTCATGGCTTGGTACAAAGTGGGTCACGGCTTGGTACAAAGCGGGTCACGGCTTGGTACAAAGTGGGTCACGGCTTGGTACAAAGTGGGACACGGCTAGATACAAAGCGGGTCACGCCTTGATACCAAGTGGATCAGGGCTGGACACAAAATAATGTCCATTCTTTGATAAGAAAGTGAAAAAAGTCACTGGTAGCATGAACTGGACTTACACTATCAGACCGTTCAAGCTTTTAATCTGATGGACCGTGCGGCAAAGTCGAAAAACATTGATCCTCTTTATATGAAAAAGAACTTAACTTACTACAAGCTTTCGGGAATACTGCGGCAGACGATAGTCAGGCGGAATTTTTCTTTCCGGGATTTTCAAAAGAAACCAAGAAGAGATCTTTATTGACAGGAGAGACAGTGAAACCAAGAACAGATCTTTATTCACGGGAGAGCCATAGACTTGATCTTTATTCCAGGGAAATAAACCCTTCATCCCAGTGCCAGGAATTGAATCTGAAGACGGAGCTGACAGACGTCTTGTCTCAGAGATACACAGAAGGCAACAACCGACAAGATCAAATACACAGCTCAAATACCTGACCTCAATACTTGGAAGGAAAGGTCAACTTCAAGACAAGGTCAAACATACAGCTCAAGGACCTGACCTCAATACTTGGAAGAAAGGTCAACTTCATGACAAGGTCAAACATACAGATCAAAGACCTGGCCTCATTACTTGGAAGGAAAGGTCAACCTCATGACAAGGTCAAACATACAGCTCAAAGACTTGACCTCAATACTTGAAATGAAAGGTCAACTTCATGACAAGGTCAACACAGAGCTCAAAGACCTGACCAGAACAATGGGAATAAAAGGTCATCTTCGTGACAAAGTCCAACACAAATCCCCCTCAGCACTCCGTCAACCACCCGGCAAAGTATGAGAGTTCCATTTGATATCACGCCATACCAACACGTTTTTACAGCCAATGTCATGACAGCTTTGATATCACGCCATACCAACAAGCTATGACAGCCACTGTCATGACAGCTTTGATATCACGCCATACCAACACGCTATGACAGCCAATGTCATGACAGCTTTGATATCACGCCATACCAACACGCTATGACAGCCAATGTCATGACAGCTTTGATATCACGCCAAACCAACACGCTATGACAGCCAATGTCATGACAGCTTTGATATCACGCCATACCAACACGCTATGACAGCCAATGTCATGACAGCTTTGATATCACGCCATACCAACACGCTATGACAGCCAATGTCATGACAGCTTTGATATCACGCCAAACCAACACGCTATGACAGCCAATGTCATGACAGCTTTATTATCACGCCATACCAACACGCTATGACAGCCAATGTCATGACAGCTTTGATATCACGCCAAACCAACACGCTATGACGGCCAATGTCATGACAGCTTTGATATCACGCCAAACCAACACGCTATGACAGCCAATGTCATGACAGCTTTGATATCACGCCATACCAACACGCTATGACAGCCAATGTCATGACAGCTTTGATATCACGCCAAAACAACACGCTATGACAGCCAATGTCATGACAGCTTTGATATCACGCCATACCAACACGCTATGACAGCCAATGTCATGACAGCTTTGATATCACGCCATACCAACACGCTATGACAGCCAATGTCATGACAGCTTTGATATCACGCCATACCAACACGCTATGACAGCCAATGTCATGACAGCTTTGATATCACGCCATACCAACACGCTATGACAGCCAATGTCATGACAGCTTTGATATCACGCCAAACCAACACGCTATGACAGCCAATGTCATGACAGCTTTGATATCACGCCATACCAACACGCTATGACAGCCAATGCCATGACAGCTTTGATATCACGCCAAACCAACACGCTATGACAGCCAATGCCATGACAGCTTTGATATCACGCCATACCAACACGCTATGACAGCCAATGTCATGACAGCTTTGATATCACGCCATACCAACACGCTATGACAGCCAATGCCATGACAGCTTTGATATCACGCCAAACCAACACGCTATGACAGCCAATGTCATGACAGCTTTGATATCACGCCATACCAACACGCTATGACAGCCAATGCCATGACAGCTTTGATATCACGCCAAACCAACACGCTATGACAGCCAATGTCATGACAGCTTTGATATCACGCCATACCAACACGCTATGACAGCCAATGCCATGACAGCTTTGATATCACGCCATACCAACACGCTATGACAGCCAATGTCATGACAGCTTTGATATCACGCCATACCAACACGCTATGACAGCCAATGCCATGACAGCTTTGATATCACGCCATACCAACACGCTATGACAGCCAATGCCATGACAGCTTTGATATCACGCCATACCAACACGCTATGACAGCCAATGCCCATGACAGCTTTGATATCACGCCATACCAACACGCTATGACAGCCAATGCCATGACAGCTTTGATATCACGCCAAACCAACACGCTATGACAGCCAATGTCATGACAGCTTTGATATCACGCCAAACTAACACGCTATGACAGCCAATGCCATGACAGCTTTGATATCACGCCAAACCAACACGCTATGACAGCCAATGCCATGACAGCTTTGATATCACGCCAAACCAACACGCTATGACAGCCAATGTCATGACAGCTTTGATATCACGCCAAACCAACACGATATGACAGCCAATGTCATGACAGCTTTGATATCACGCCAAACCAACACGATATGACAGCCAATGCCATGACAGCTTTGATATCACGCCAAACCAACACGCTATGACAGCCAATGCCATGACAGCTTTGATATCACGCCAAACCAACACGCTATGACGGCCAATGTCATGACAGCTTTGATATCACGCCAAACCAACACGATATGACAGCCAATGTCATGACAGCTTTGATATCACGCCAAACCAACACGATATGACAGCCAATGTCATGACAGCTTTGATATCACGCCAAACCAACACGCTATGACAGCCAATGCCATGACAGCTTTGATATCACGCCAAACCAACACGCTATGACGGCCAATGTCATGACAGCTTTGATATCACGCCAAACCAACACGCTATGACAGCCAATGTCATGACAGCTTTGATATCACGCCAAACTAACACGATATGACAGCCAATGTCATGACAGCTTTGATATCACGCCAAACCAACACGATATGACAGCCAATGTCATGACAGCTTTGATATCACGCCAAACCAACACGATATGACAGCCAATGTCATGACAGCTTTGATATCATGCCAAACAAACACATTATGACAGCCAATGTCATAACAGCTTTGATATTACTCCTCTCTACATAATCTCCTCAGAGTTAACATGACGATCACCGGCAATTAAAATGTCAAAATATTTAAGAGACGAAAAAAATTAAATAAAGAGAATTTTTACGAAGTCCCTTGGGCTAAACCACTAATCGCATTGACGCATTAAAACGAGAAAGAAGCCCGGACAAGGAACGTGGGGAAAAAAAAGGGGGGGGGGCGTAGACGACCCTGCCACACAGAAGGGGAATCTATAAAGTGCATTAAAAATCAATGAAAACATGGGAGCGATGTTTCAACAATGGACGTCGACAAAACAAAACAAGATACAAAAAACTACTTTACTAATTACATTTAAAAAAAAACAACCTTGAAAAAGGCAAGACCATGTCAAGGCGGCAATATACTATCCAGGAGATAGACACATTTAACGCTTTAAGAATTGTTGCATTGATATAAGGCAATATTTTGTCTTGGAGACCACACATTGGAATTTAATATTGACTCGTTTTCTTCAAAGAATAAATTTGGTTGTAGATTCTTAAAGAAATCGTAAAAAAGAAATTTTCATAGCCGAGTTCTGATGAGTTGAACGAACCGACCAGCAACACTGCTAATAAAGTGGTAAGAGCAGACGCTATCATCATTGACGACCAGTGACCACTCGGACCTGCGTCCTTTGGCCTTAAGTTGCAGCAGATGTTATCATCGTTAATGACCAGTGACGACACGGACCTGCGTCCTTTGGCCTGAAGTTGAAGCAGACGCTATCATCATTGATGACCAGTGACCACTCGGACCTGCGTCCTTTGGCCTTAAGTTGAAGCAGATGTTATCATCATTAATGACCAGTGACCACTCGGACCTGCGCCCTTTGGGACTAAGTTAGTCTATGTATAAAAATAGATACGTTTGAAACATTTGGTTCAGGGCCACTTATTCACAATAACAAGGATCGATTGTTAGTTAATTACGAGTTTACCCTAAACTGGTTATGCTGATGTAGGCTCGGTATACATATTCAGTGCTGTGTAAACTATTTTTTTTCTAGAGACCACTTCAAACGCAAAATGTAGAAACTATTAAAAATATAAATTCTTGAAGCACGGCACACAGAATGTTTGAGTAGGCAAAATATGGATTTAAAAATTAACAAACCAAAAATTTTTCATATATACGTATATATATCAACCCAGACACGTGGGAACGTGCTGCAATGGACCGATCGACCTGACGCTCTTCCATCCACGAAGGTGCCAAGTCATGCCAGGAAAACCGGATCACCGCCGCAGAAAAGAAGAGGCAAGCCCAAAAGGCCTATGCTGTCAACCCTCCTGGAATATCCCACTCGTCCTTTGTCCCTTCTGTTTCCGAACCTTCCGTGCAAGGATCGGCCTCATCAGCCATCTGCGCACGCACAGACAACCCATCGGATGACTAGAGTGGTCCTGGTCGTATCGACGGACGAATGAACAAACAACATCATAATATATATATTTAAAACCCCCTTTTTCTTTTTTTTTAAAAAGAGAAGAAAAAAAATATATTTACCCTCAATTATGTATGATGACTGTCCCTAACGCTAAGGGACATCACTCTGTTTTTTTAAAAAATTGAAAATAAAGACTTGAAAATCATAATCCTTTTGGTTTCCAGATTAACATTAACCAAACAACGCACGAACCTATGACGTCAGCATTTGTGTTGTAAACAGTGATGACTGACTCAAAGAGTTATTTTTTTGGTTCAGTAATTTGGTGCGCTGCTTTCTAAAATTACTTTAAAAATCGTGTAGTGATTAGCACTGTAAAAAATATTATATACATACTTTGTGTACATTTCAGAAATATTACGTATTTATTAATTATTACTAAGGACAAGTTAGTTGGGCTTTTGAAAAAGGTGGGCGCCGTAAGCGCAAGCGCCCTAAAAAAAGTGGGCGCCGCAGCACAACCTAGTATATTAATATGTATGTAATATATAAAGCTCAGTTGGTGTTTGTATGTTTCACTTTTCGACTGTAAGTTCCACAATCACGGAAAAAAACAAATGAAGGACGGGGACCAAATTTGGCAGGACGGTTCATTTTAACCTGCAGATGGCTTACATATTTTTTGTAATTGTCCCTTTTGCCCGAAAGCACACCAATTAAAAGATCAGAAAATGTCGAGACAAATAGAGAAATATTAAATCTCATTTCGATATTGAACAGCTTAATGAGGACATTCAAAACGAATTCATTTTGGTGCGGTATTTTTTTCCAATACTTTATTTCGAGCGATGCGCTTTCAAAAATCTTTTATTGTCAAATTATGGTGCGCACATTTTCGTGTTCGTATCTTAAAATTGAGCTGAGTAGTACAAAGCTGTTGCCTTTTTTTACGGGTACTATTATCAAAATGGTTGGTAATAGATACATCGGATAAATAACTTGGAAAAAAAATGTAATAACCAGCAACTAATACTTGGGAAAAGGGTCAGCACACTCCCGCTACAAAGTGCGGTTATATTTCTTGTATATATATATATATATATTTCAAAAGTCATTTCATCAAAACTGTACTCAAATAATAAAAGAAATATAAAGTTATAGTGACTTTTTTTAAATAAACATTATTTGCATATACACATCAACCCCCGTGTGGCCTAAATATATCAACCCCCGTGCGGCCTACAGACACATCAACCCCCGTGCGGCCTACAGACACATCAACCCCCGTGCGGCCTACAAACACATCAACTACCCGTGCGGCCTCCAGACACATCAACCCCCGTGCGGCCTACAGACACATCAACCCCCGCGTGGCCTAAATATATCAACCCCCGTGCGCCTACAGACAAATCAACCCCCGTGCGGCCTACAGACAAATCAACCCCCGTTCGGTCTAAAGACACATCAACCCCCGTGCGGCCTAAATACATCAACCCCCGTGCGGCCTACAGACACACCAACCCCCATGCGGCCTACAGACACATCAACCCCCGTGCGGCCTACAGACACATCAACCCCCGTTCGGTCTAAAGACACATCAACCCCCCGTGTGGTCTAAAGACATCAACCCCCGTTCGGTCTAAAGACATCAACCCCCGTGCGGCCTACAGACACATCAACCCCCGTGCGGCCTAAAGCCACATCAACCCCCGTTCGGTCTACAGACACACCAACCCCCGTTCGGCCTACAGACACATCAACCCCCGTGTGGCCTACAGACACACCAACCCCCGTGCTGCCTACAGACACATCAACCCCCGTGCGGCCTACAGACACATCAACCCCCGTGCGGCCTACAGACACACCAAACCCCGTGCGGCCTACAGACACATCAACCCCCGTGCTGCCTACAGACACGTTAACCCCCGTGCTGCCTACAGACACATCAACCCCCGTGCGGCCTACAGACACATTAACCCCCGTGCGGCCTACAGATACATTAACCTCCGTGCTGCCTACAGACACACCAACTCATGTGCTGCCTACGGACCAGCACTTGCAGACGCCACCAAGCGTAATGGGACGTCACGTAAGACAACAAAACTTAATGTTAGACACAGACTCGATGGATTGATTGGTTGGTGACTCGTGACTGGGATCCAAACTAACGAGCTGACACGAGTTCAATGTTACAACATTGAACAGATGGAAGGAAAACAAAATATTACCATACCCTGGTACATTTGCGTCACACTGAATTCATATGAAATAATTGATAACAATTCTCTAATATGTGTTATACAATGGCAAATTGACATGAAATCCTGCCCCTTAACAAAATAACCCGCCTTCGTCCATAGCCTCCCTCTCAGTCCCACACAAACACAGACATACATCCACATGTCTGATTAGAGTGTCTTGGATTGAAGTGATTCTATCTGCCAGCTGACTTCCTGTATTTCTCACTGCAGTTATCTTGCTGGACAGATCGATGAAGGTCCGAGCGAGGTGATGTTATTTCAGCCAGGCTACATCAACATTGGCTTTTGTTATCACCTGGAGCCGTAGCTTCCTAATACACTGGCTCTTGTTATCACCTGGATCTGTAGCTTCCTAATACACTGGCTCTTTTTATCACCTGGAGCCGTAGCTTCCTAATACACTGGCTCTTGTTATCACCTGGAGCTGTAGCTTCCTAATACACTGGCTCTTTTTATCACCTGGAGCCCTAGCTTCCTAATACACCGGCTCTTGTTATCACCTGGAGCCGTAGGTTCCTAATACACTGGCTCTTTTTATCACCTGGAGCCGTAGCTTCCTAATACACTGGCTCTTTTTATCACCTGGAGCCCTGGGTTCCGAATACACCGGACGCATTGAAATATGCATTAGCGGCCCTCGTGATCTTTCACATCCATTGGATTTTTGGGCTGGTTTACTTCAGTTAGGAATAGAGTTAGAGAGAAGTTGTGTCTCGACAGTAGCAAAGTTGGACATGTGGGTGGTGGTGCGGGGAAGTGGGTGGTGTGAGACAGGTGAGTTGATGAGACAATTGAGTGGGTGAGATTTCTAAGGTGTTGTCAGACAGGTGTGTGAGTGAGACAGGTGTGTGGGTGAGACAGATGTGTTGGTGAGATAGGTAAGGTGTTGTCAGACAGGTGTGTGAGTGAGACAGGTGTGTGGGTGAGTGTGGGTGAGACAGATGTGTGGGTGAGACAGGTAAGGTGTTGTCAGACAGGCGTGGGTGTGTGACAGGTGTGTGGGTGAGTGTGGGTGAGACAGATGTGTGGGTGAGACAGGTAAGGTGTTGTCAGACAGGTGAGTGAGTGAGACAGGTGTGTTGGTGGAACAGCTATGGTGTTGTCAGACAGGTGTTTGAGTGAGATAGGTATGTGGGTGAGACAGTTAAGGTGTTGTCAGACAGGTGTGTGAGTAAGACAGGTGTTTTGGTGAGACAGGTAAGGTGTTGTCAGTCAGGTATGTGAGCGAGACAGGTGAGTGGAAGAGACAGGTGTTTGGGTGAGACAGGCAAGGTGTTGTCAGACAGGTATGTGAGTGAGACAGAGACAGGTGATTGGAAGAGACAGGTGTGTGGGTGAGACAGGTGTGTGGGTGAGACAGGTGTGTGGGTGAGACAGGTGTGTGGGTGAGACAGGTGTGTGGGTGAGACAGGTGTGTGGGTGAGACAGGTGTGTGGATGAGACAGTTTTGTGGGTGAGACAGATGTGTGGGTGAGACAGGTGTGTGGGTGAGACAGGTGTGTGGGTGAGACAGGTGTGTGGGTGAGACAGGTAAGGTGTTGTCAGACAATAGCAAATATATATCCGACTCCGTGAGGATGATATTCTTTCTATTAATACTTGATTCATTGAACACTAAACAAGAAGCTGACTAAGAATACTAAGACCGGTAGATGTACAATCTTAAGACCGGTATACGTAAAAATTAAGACCGGTAGACGTACAAAGTTAAGACCGGTAGATGTACAAACTTTCTAAAAACGTCTCAAAATGTTAACCTATGTATAAGTGTATATAAAGATTGTGAGCATAAGTATACACTTACTTTACTGGGCAGTAGTCAAAAGCAATGTTCCCTCTAAGGTTAGTTGGCCCGTGTGCAAAGTTTTTAAAAAAACGCGTGTGCAAAGTTGCACCGCATCTATTTTTGTGTGCAATATTTTACAAAATTTGCGGCGCGGTATTTCTAAACTGCTGCGCTTGCGTCAGTCAGATATATGCACTGCCTCGCAGCTTAAAGGGAACATTGGTCAAAAGTGTTGTTTTTTGTTGACCTATGTATAAGTGTACATAAAGATTTTTAGCATAAATACACCCTTACTTTAGTGGACAGTAGTCAAGAGTGTTTTTTTTTCTTATTATTATTATAAGCAAGGAGAGATAAGTTTCTTATCTTATCTTATCTATACAGACGCTCCTTCTATGCAGAAGATAGTTGCGTCCACAGACCATGACAGATGATCTGTTGGCAAGTGATGCAGCATTCACAGGCCACGGCTTTGTGGGTTCCACGCATTACCCAGCCGCCTAACTACATGTAGTGTTAGGTACCCATTCGGAGCGGGGTGACTCAGGGACGCCCTAGGCCCCGGGAACAAACCCTTGCCTTCACACGGATTCGAACCCGTGACCATCGACCACCGCGTCCCCAAGAAGTTTCCTTCTTCAGCAACCAGTTTTAAACAACATATTAAATTAATTAAATTTTTGTAAAGTTACCGTAGCAACGCCGTCAGAAAACTTAACCATCAAATCATATTTCAAACCGATACAAAATGAGCGAGCAACTAAAAAAATGAAAATATAAAATAAACCAGTTTAAGAGAATAAATGTGCACGCCTTTCAAGTTCTTCATAAATAAGTATATAATGAAAAACAAACATTTAAACAATTTTAAAAAAATAAACATGAAGTGGAATACCGATAATTTCAAAACATTGTACTGAGATTTCTAGTAGCATGACAAAATTTTGGAGCCACTGAGTACTGTGATTAAAATATATCATCAGCGCCATGACAGTCTCGGTTGACTGTCATTTATAACGCCCGAGCCAACTATTAGGGCCAGCCCTAAAAATAACGCCATGGGAAGTTCTTACTGGAGGCTTTTAAAACTATTAAAACCCTCTCTGATATTAGAAAACATCTGAAGATGTCCGTCTGGCCGGGACAGATGGCAATATGATCTGGTGAATGCAACAAATGTGAGGGACTTGGATCACATCGCACACTCTCAAGTTTGCGAGCGGTTTGGTGGAGAGAGTGTCATCAGTGTTTGACTGTGAGTTAAAAATAATCTTTTAGGGAAATATTTGATTGGAGAGGAGCCGATGTTGAATGTTGAGACGGTCGAAATTCATTTAAAATAGTAACCAACTGAAACCACCTGACACTGGCAGTGACTGGCGAATAGATAAATATAACACACCGTCTCTGTTATCGAGGCAGGCGAGGTAATTTAACACTTTAACAAATTATTTAAGGACAACATTCTGCTTCTTAACCATTGGGTCAAGTGGTCATTTCAGTCACGCAACGCCTGATTCCATCTCGTTCTCTCTCTTCCTCCGTGGACATCAGGCCCGCCAGAGTTGCGTCTTGCGTTTATGAGGTCTTCACGCGGGCCGAGGTTCTGAGATGAAACCGAATATTTCAATAACAAGCCAAGCCCAATGGCATCTAGCACAAAATGGCATCTAGCACCCAGTTGCATCTAGCGCCCAATGGCATCCAGCGCCCAATGGCATCCAGCGCCCAATGACATATAGCGCCCAATGACATATAGCGCCCAATGGCATCTAGCACCCAATGGCATCTAGCGCCCAGTGGTATTCAGCGCCCAATGGCATCCAGCGCCCAATTGCATCTGGCGCCCAATGGCATCTAACGCCCATGGCAGCTATCGCCCAATTGCATCTAGCGCCCAATAGCATCTAACGCCCATGGCATCCAGCGCCCAATGGCATACAGCGCCCAGTGGCATCCAGCGCCCAATGGCATCCAGCGCCCAATGGCATCCAGCGCCCAATGGCATCTAACGCCCATGGCATCTAGCACCCTATGGCAACTGGCGCCCTAGCACCCAATGGCATCTAGCGCTTCTTTTGGTAACGCATTGAACAAGATATAAACAATCACTGAATAAAATTTGAACAATCAATGAAAATTTTTCAACATTTACTGAACAAGATTTGGACAACCACTGACAAATTTGAACAACCACTGAAGATATGAACAATAACGAAGATACAATAGACACTCGTAGTACGAGCTTTGGAAGATTATGCTGCCCTGCCTCCTAAAAAACGACTGAATGTTTTCACAACGACGCATTAGCTCAATAAGAAAGTCTATTTGAGAATGACGTGAACCTCCAGCTCCTCAACCTGTAACAACCAAATAACTAAATAAAACACATCGCCTTGCAGCCAATGTTCCTACCCACAGAAACAAAAACACGATTAATCCTCACAAAAGATGCAAAAAAGTTGCAATGCAGAAATGAACGTTTCTCTTGGTTACAATGACCCAGGACAAGATCCTCTCCACCAACCTCCCTTTATCTCCCAACCGACTGTAGACTTCACAACGCATCAATGTAGCCCATCAAGTGGCGGCCTGACACACCACTCAATAACACCTAATGGCCTACAAGGGCTTTCTCGTGTCATCACGTGGCCGACGTTTGTCGTGCATGTCAATGTGCCTGATTATCCCGCGGGCACGGCCGCACCGAGGGGAAGGCGAGGGACAAAATAAAAATCAGTGGGAATAGAAACTCCAAGTGGGGTAACGTAAAGTGTGTGCCCTGTAGGATTGTCATGTTAAAATATCTTATAGCGTTGGGGAAAGAAGAAAAAAACAAGTGTCCAAACGAGCGCCGCCTCACGAATTTTCTGTTTAACAGGTTAAAAAATGCTCATCTTCTATGTCTTTCTCACGCCAATTATTTTAAGCCCATAAGGCCGCTGGACGAAGCCATGACGAAGTGGTGTTGATGAACGAATGTGTATTTCATTCGCACGGATGGCACAAACACGACATTTACACTCGAACGGATGGAAAAACACGACATTTACACTCAAAAGGACGGCACAACACGACATTTACACTCAAACGGATGGAAAAACACGATATTTACACTCAAAAGGACGCATAACACGACATTTACACTCGAACGGATGGCACAAACACGACATTTACACTCAAACGGATGCCACAAGCAAGACATTTACACTCAACGGATGCCACACACACACGACATCTACACTGAACGGATGGCACAAACTGGACATTTACACTCAAATGGATGGCACTAACACGACATTTACATTTAACGGAATGCACACACACTACATTTACATTTAGCGGATGGCACACACCAGACATTTACACTGAACTAGGAATTGCCTGTACATTAGTTTAATACAGTTTTTTCGTTCAACAAATCGATGACAAGCAGACGGTAATAGATGACAAGCAGACGATAATAGACGATAATAGATAATACCATTCTTTCACAGTGATCCACAAACATCATGTTTGAGCTACAGAGATTTTTCCAATTCAAAAAAAAAGAAAAAAAAAGAAGAAGAAAAAAAAAGGGACACTCTAGAAAGTTCAAACGGCATAAACACACCACCCCATTCCCATCACACACACTTCTAACAGACGCAGACCAACACGACAAAATCCACCCCATCAGCTCCAAGAAAGCTCCCATAATTTCCCTTGTCATCGCTCACGCCTACAAACATCTATCGCCCTGTGCGGCCACTCCGCCTCAACGTTGCAAGGTTCTGCTCAGTTTTCCACCTGACTGGTGATGGAGTGGACTGGTCAAGCTGAAAGTAGTCGCATCAAATAAAGAGAAAGAGAAGGCTTACATAGTTGTATGGGCGGACGGACGCAAGGACAGATGGAAGGAACGACAGACACACAGACAGACACACAGACAGATATATATATATATAGATAGATAGATAGATAGATAGATAGATAGATAGATAGATAGATAGATAGATAGATAGATAGATAGATAGATAGATAGATAGATAGATAGATAGATAGATAGATAGATAGATAGATAGATATCCTCAGTTCTTGCAGGTAATGCTTCAGCTCCCACTGAGAGTTCACTCCATCACCAGCAAGACTCGGTGTGACTCACTGATTGACCATGTCCGGAACCTGAAGTGGTCAATGCCACTATCGAGCACTGCCTCGCCACGCCCGCCCCCACTTCACTTAGTAGTGATGTTCACGTTAGCACCATCTTTGGCCGGCACCGGGACTGAAGTCACCTGTCAGAGCATCTATGGATGAAGCTTTTAGATGTTGGTTAAAGTACTCTTTGACCTGACTCGTCCATTAGAGACCTTGTCGCCAGACTTCTTCTCTCCAGACAGGTCGAGAGCCAGGTAGATGCACTCAATGTCTGTTAGCGAATTGTTTTTAGAAACGTTCATCAAGAAATGTGTTGTTGTTGGTGGTGGTTAAAACACACCATCCCTTAAATAACATTTTAACATCCTGTCCGACATACGACAGTAATAACTATCGCTGGCTTTCAAAACAATAACAAAGGAAATTGCCGCCGCACTCATTAATCCAGTTCTTTTTTTCTTTAATGGGTAATCCAGTTGTGCGTTTCTGATTGGCCTTATCTAAAAAAACGAAGCGAACAGTTGGCTTTTAGAGTGATAGCCGCTTGCAGTTTTACCCGACTTGTAGAGCGTTGGAATGTAATCAAATTGTGTTTTCCACGGAAGCAATTTTGGGACACATGACACAACACAACGTTGCTGCACAGTCAGATTCCACTTCTTCTTTGGTATTAACCTGAGATGGAAATACGTTTGTTAGGAAAGGTGGGGGTGGGGGGACTTAATCAAATCATGGTGAATTGTCGCAGTAGACACGTATTGCTTTTACCCACGTTATGGTCAATTTTTGTCTAAGCTGGGTGTGGTTAGAGATGATTTAAATAGAATGGTTCATCTAATGAGATTTCACCAACAACCATTGGATCTCATTGTTCGTGCGGGTTCCCCAAACGTCACTTTCCAACACTGGGCCGTAAATGTTCCGTGGCAACTGTCTCTCCCACGTCAAGTGATCGTTTTCTGCTTGACTACTAGGAAATACGTAGAATGGTGGATCGTAAGTATTTTAATGTCGGTCTGGAAAGGAACTATATATATATTTTTTGTCACAAAGATAAATTGGCATTTAAAAAGATCCCCCTCCCGCCCCCCTTTTTTTTCCCCACACACACAAACACACATCCGACCGCCCACCTTCACCCTACAAAAGTCCGACTACTACCCTACGCCAGTTTAATAAATCCCATCACTTTCCTTCCTACCCTCGTTGGTGAGCACTGATTGGTGCATTCAGAAATCAACAGTCATTGAAACAAACGTCTACTTATAACACCGGGGAAGTGTCGCTATTTGAACGTAAATGGTAGGCGTGTTTGTAGTGTCAACACCGCCCAGAACTGTCTGTTTGCAGTGATAGTCACGTCGCTCTGTGAGATTTGTTCTACGCCTTGTAACCCTGCCAGGAAGTTCTACGATCAAACAATAATCACGGTGCGCAAATGGCTGAATGGCTGACGCAATTTTCAGGATCCAATGGACCAAAAGAAAATATAATTTATATTAATATCCACGAAGCAGCATGTCTGGTGTAAGTGACGACATGATTAGGGTCTGAATTGTTGCCACCCTAACCCCAACAAAAAGCCTCAGCTGTTTTCCTGACAATGACAATGTCGTCGCTTACAATGTATAGGAAGTAAATACTTCCGACACCTATTCGGCCCCTCGTCCCTACTCCAATGGGCTGAACCCAGTGTATCTGACACAACAAAGAAGGATACGTCATCTAACAATCATGCATTATTGCTTTGAGAACACCTGGATTTTATCGTTTAGCTTTTCTGTTAAAACAATACCCTTACCTGACAAGATAAACAAGAACAAAATAACTTTGTATTGAAACAGCATAGACGCTTTATGCTGATTATTTGGATTGGATCCACCAATCACCTGTGAGCTTGTTCAAGTCTATACAGATCCACCAATCACCTGTGAGCTTGTTCAAGTCTATACAGATACAGTTATAATTCTCATTCAACATTAGCTTGAATACAACTGCCTTTAACACGCTCCATCTTTTTATTCTTGCACCAATCATCTGTGAGCTTGTTCAAGTTAGTAGCAACTTAAGTGGCTAATTACTATTTCTATTAGTAGCAACTTAAGTGGCTAATTACTATTTCTATCTCCCCTTCAAAGTCAATTCATAATCTTAAACACCAGTTATATTAACAAAACAAATACGTCGTGTTTCGTTGTTGAAATAATAATTTCATAATCTATTTAGCGCAGTACCCAGCAAGCAGCTGGGCTCACGGCGCTTCACATAAAAATGGTTACACACATATAATTATAAATGCATTCAAGGTAAAACACTGATATCATAACTACAACATATAATGACAATGTGGTTCAGATAAGCTAAGTTTATCATTTAAAGAAAAGTTTAAATTTTTTTATTATTTCGAACGTAGATTTTTAATAGATGTTTTTGGTGCAGTCTTTGAGGCCTTAGTAGTTGGAAGAATGCGAATGTGTAATGGTATGCAATTCCATTGTTTGGGGGCAGAAAAAGAGAAAGACCTTTCGCCACATGTTTTATTGCGTTGGTTAGGAACAGAGAGAATACGTGTGTTTGCAGAAGAGCGTAGCTGAAGAGTGGCTGAGTAGACAAAGAGAAGTACAATAAGATAGGAAGGGCGTGATTCAGAAAAGAAGTTGTGACAGAGAACGAACAGTTTGCAATCAACGAACATTAGAGGGAACATTGTAAACAATGCGTGCTTGTGTAGGGAGCCAATGAAGTGAATACAGTAACGGAGTATGTTTTATTATTATTATTATTTATTTTTATTAAAATTTGCCTTAAGAACTAGCCTGGCTGCTGAATTTGAACTTTCTGCAGTTTTTCAATGTATTGTTTTGACGAACTTGAAAAAATCAGTTATAAGTCTCATTCAACATTAGCTTGAATACAACTGCCTTTAACACGCTCCATCTTTTTATTCTTTTTCCGTCTAAAAAAATGTGTCTTTGTGTCCCGCGATTAAAATAAGTCCCAAGGAGGAAGAGATTAAGTTAAAGAGCTGAACAAAGGTGTGGACAAAATGGCAGTCGCGCCGTGAGCTTCACGCGTCACGTCATAACTAGGGTAACATTTATTATTTATTGTCTTAGTGTGGGCGGCGGCTAATATTAAGAATATCGATGTAATATAATGTTGATTTTTTACAAGGAAAGTTTGATATCTACAGCAAGTAATTCTTGCCCGATGTTGCGGGGGTGGGGGAGCGTGGTCTGACCACAAAGTTAAATGTGTGTGTTGGGGCGTGGTCCGATCACAACGTTAAATATGTGTGTGGGGCGTGGTCTGACCACAAAGTTTAATGTGTGTAGGGGCGTGTTCTGACCACAAAGTTAAATGTGTGACGGGGGGCGTGGTCTGACGGCCTGACCACAAGTTAAATGTGTGTAGGGGGCGTGGTCTGACCACAAAGTTAAATGCGTGTGTGGGGGGCGTGGTCTGACCACAAAGTTAAATGTGTGGGGGGCGTGTTCTGACCACAAAGTTAAATGTGTGTGGGGGCGTGGTCCAACCACAAAGTTAAATTTGAGTGATGATGGGAGTTAGTGGAAATCACGATCTATGGATATCAGTTTACACGCAACGCGACGTTTGGCGCTGAGTAGACTGCAATCGTTCTCCAAAACAGATAATGTTCCTCTAAATCAGGCGTCTCCAAACTACGGCCCGCGGGCCAGATGCGGCCCGCGAGGCCCTCTCATCCGGCCCCTGGAGACCTTTTAATCTAAAAAAAAAGATTATATTTTTACCTGTAGTTTACCACAAAACTTAGTAGTTGGGGGTTAGTAGTCAGCCCCCAAACTGCTGTTTGACCGTTAATGCGGCCCTTCAGCAGAAATGTTTGGAGACCCCTGCTCTAAATACATGTGCCTGTAAGGTCATGTGCAATAGATGCGAAATACCTTTTTTTTTAAAAGTTAGAATTATTAGCGTTTCCGATAAACTTGGATGCCATTTTTTCAAGTAAATTTAGTAGATTTTAAGTTCCCGCCTTCCTGGCGCCGATGTTTGGCGGCGTTAAGTCTTGCATGAAAAGTCTAGAACATCTCTTCCATGACTCACCGATTGGCTCGACGTTTGTACAAAGCCTTGCAGTCTCGTGTCAACTGACAATAACACCACTGCCGAGGGACCGGCTAACGAGGTAATAAAGAGAATGTCTTGAGACGATGACAGGGACCAACCGTCGCTGTCGGACCGTGCGTGTGTGGCTAATGAAATAGACGGCCCGGTACCGGTGACAGCAGCGCAATCAAGGCACAGACGACGTCCGTCCACCTACCCCCCTCCCCCACCCCCGCCAAACACCGCGACAGTGAAAATGTCTTGCAGACATCCTCTGACAAAGTCGCGCGGTCACGCAAGCTTTTGGCGACAGTTTTCTATTTCTCTCTCTCTCTCCTGGTGCACTTCCTTGCCTCAAGCCTTCTGCTGAGGGGAATGGGCGCTAATTAGGTGGGGTCATGCTTTAAGTAAGAAGGGGCGACGTTGGGATCCGCCCCGGGAGCCACCATTCTATGGCTACGCTAGTGAGACGTCTTAAATTATAGACACAAAACACGACCATTGTTTATTTGGGAAATGATCAAATCGACATTTTATTGCTAAGGCACTAACGAAAGGCGGAAGAATTGAGGAAATTGTCAAGTAGACACTGCTTAACAGATGCACGTGTTTTGACTCATTCGTCCGACGTCAGCTTCGGCTGTCAAATGTTTATGATGGTGCGTATAATCCCAGTGCGTACCCATGTTTACAACGTCCCATACACTCGTTCTAATTTAAAGCAACGGTGTCTTTTTATGTCATAGATATTGGGTTAATACCTCTTTCTGGTTGATGGATTTATGGACATAACATTGCAGCTAAGTTGTATATTATTGTTGTACTACTATGAGTTGTTCGTTGTTGTTGTTCTCTGGCGAAGGCCTTTTGCCGTCACGTTAGCTGTTTTGTTGCGTCCTGTCGGGCTGACGCACAGTCTTTTTATATAAGATTTTGTTTCATGGCATGCTTGAAGTCATGCTTTGTCAGTGTAGCCATCAGAAACTGAAATGTGTACTTTCCAAACACATTCTCTCTTCCCTTTAAACACCATTATAATTCCATGGGAATATTCTTTGATATGGATAGATTGCTATTTGAGTTCACATGTCTGGTACCAATCGGTTTAAGTTTAATTGCAAACTTCTTCATCTACATCGATAGTTATTTTACCAGGGGGTGGCTTAGCTCCCCCGGGGGTAAAGGAGGCAGAGCTGGCAGAAAAGACACACGCGCACACTGCTTGTTCTATGTTGGGTTTTTGTAATGTTCATCCTTCTTTATTTCGGTTCTCTATTTAATTAGTTCTCCATGGTAGAGTAGCGAATATATGATGTAAATTCAATTTAACCACGTTTGTTTATTAATTGTTAATTAATTCGTACTGACATTTGCCGTAACGTCTACACATGAATTTGTTCATTGATAAAGCAATACATTTATTGTTTTATTCATACAAATCGTTTCTATATCTGTATTTTAATTGAACGCTCTTTTTTCCAGTCTGCATAATAACATTTTAAAACCAGGATTATTTCCATTTTTTAGCAACACCATCACGTTTGTGCAGTTTTTACCACGTTTTTATTAACTTGCTTTCGTTCCTATCTGTTAGCATTGTTTTCGTTCCTGTCTGTCTGTCTGTCCGCAAAATTTCAAAATTTCCAACATAAAATTATACCACAGATTGATCTTGGCTGACAACGCATTGTATTAAAATTTCAGATCGATCGAATGTACCGTAATTAAATTAATGCATTTTTAAGTTTATCTCTATATAAGCATTTGTATCCATCTGCTATTATTCACATTCACGTGCCGAGTTCACCCCGTGACCTCATCCCCATGGCATTAAACGTTGGGCGGGCGCTTATGAGGTGTTTGGTAAAATAAATAGAGGTAAAAATAGATTTTTAAAAACTATTATTTTTATCATTGGACTAAAAAGAATAAAATAAATGGAGGTAAAAAAGGATTTTTAAAAACCACGTTTTTATAAGTGGACTAAAAAGAAGAAAATAATTTAAAACTTATAAATTCAAGTACTTTGATTTAATATGACTAAAAACGTGGGGCGGGTGCTTATGGGGTTTTACATATGCAGTTCATTCATTCTCTCACTTATAGATCTCTCTTTTGCCTTCTAAATTAAAAATCGTTAATTTATATACCAAACACCAGCCCCACTTTTAAGTCAGATTAAATCAAAGTACTTGAACTTATAAGTTTTACATTATTTTCTTCTTTTTAGTCCACTAATAAAAAATTGGTTTTAAAAAATCCTTTCTTACCTCTATTTATTTTAGCATCACATTTGTACTGATCGTAAACGGCCCTTTTATCGTCTACGGTCCTGTTATCGAAAAAGGTCCTGTTATTGTCAACGGTCCTGTTATCGAAAAAGGTCCTGTTATCGTAACAGGTCCTGTTATCATAAAGGGCCCTGTTATTGTCAACGGTCCTGTTATCGAAGAAGGTCCTGTTATTGTCAACGGTCCTGTTATCGAAAAAGGTCCTGTTATCGTAAAAGGTCCTGTTATCATAAAGGGCCCTGTTATCGTCAACGGTCATGTTATCGTAAAAGGTCCTGTTATCGTAAGCGGTCCTCTTATCGTTAACAGTCCTGTTATCGTAAACATTCCTGTTATCGCGCCATCAGCCCCGGGCTCTCAAACCGTAACCCCCACGCCCTTCTAAACAATCTCATCATGGGTGGACCGTCTTGGAAACAATTACAACTGTTTTGGTTATAGCATTGTTCACTGGTGTGAAATATTATTACAGAAACATCTGAAAGTCTTTTGTTAGACGTGTTTCTGGTCACTTCGTCGATGAACCTTCAGTTTAGTTTAGTGACATTGTATTTTTTTACAAACAATAGAAAGCCAGCGACAACGGGACAACGTAGTGCTTGGCAGACATGGGTATTGCTTTCATGTGGAGTCACACAATGCAATGTTTACGTCAAAAGTTTCTATTGGCGTCCTACGAAACAAGATGACGGATGTTCGATCCATGATAGGTGGGTTATACATCAAATAACACATCCTCGGTGCATGTACCAGTTGTTCGGAAATGTGTAACAGATGTCTGGTTTACGTATAACAAATAATTGGTGGATGTGTAACAGATGAATGGTGGATGTATAACAAATAATTTTTGATGTGGATATAACAACACAAAGGACTGGTAAATCCAAAATAATATGTTACTCTTTTCTACTTTCGGACAATACCTAAGAAAGGGAATGTTTAAACAAAATGAAAGAATTAATATCATTGTTGCCACTCTTGGGACTATTATATTGTGTCTGCATGGAGAATCTAAGAGATTAATATAGTATCTGGGAGTTGGTCGCTGACAGGGGTGAGACTGGGTGAGATGGGGGGGGGGAGGGAGATAGAAAATGAATACTGGTTGGTGGGGGGGGGGACGGGACGAAAGAGATTGAGACAACAGAGCTCTGTACGGAAAATAATACATATGTCACGCAGCAGAACAGGGCTCCCAATAGTGATGAAGACTTTACTAAACACGAGATCGTGTGGATCAATGTAGAGGACAGAGAAATCGTAAACAAAGAGAGTAGGAAACAAGGCGGAGACAAGAACCAGTCAATGGAGCTACTCCAATGTGCTGGAACATACAGGGGAACACACACAAAAAAACAAGGCGGGGACACGGGCCAGTCAGTGGAATTACTTCAATGTGCTGGAACATTCAAGGGAACATACAGGGGAAGAACACACAAAACGGAAGGCACGCAACGGATTCGGAGGCTAGAGCCACCCATTCAGGGCTCGTGTAGTTTAGAAAAAAAATTGATGATCACAGAATGTTGCACACACGTATAGTGGGCAATTTACTTCAAAGCATCCATTATTAGCAAATATAAAGTAGCTACAAGCAAAAATTAGTTTTGTAGTGCGTACAATTAATCAGTTTTATCTCATCAAACTAAGTTGAAACGGAATAAACCGGAAGTATCCAGATAGACTTCCATCAACTGCTCTGCCAACCATAATATAACCATAACACAGCACATTTGTCTATTACAGTTGGAGATGTGATGTTTTTCCCCCACTTTTTTTAGTCCCCATAACCATTTTTCGAGGTCGTAGGGGGGTCTAATGTTAGAACATTGTCGGGCTTAGTAGACCTTGGCGGCTCCCATCCCTCTTCAGGTCAGCGGAGGACTTTCTTACCATTAACCATTAGCCATTCATCAACATTTTTTATAGTGGCTTTAACGTGGGCTCGATCCCACGCCCCTCAGCTTGTGAGGCGAACGCACTCTTCGCTATCCAGCCGCCCCTTTAACCTTTAAAATAATGTACGCTCGGAGTTAAAGCGAAAGGAACATAAGAAACCATCGAAATTTATGTACAAGTTTAAAAGTACCTGGAAATGAAGTCACGGTATGGTGTCTTAGAGATGCAATAATATCAAGCACTTATCTGTCGGAGAACTTATAGGGCCCTATCTCTCTCTCCCTAACGCCCCCCACCCCCCGGCCACTCCACCAAAATAAAAATAAAAAATAACACAAAATAAATAAATAAATAATCGTTTATCGATCTCTGGACTCCGTGTTGACGCAAGCTTTACGTTGTGTCCGCCTCGTTTAACAATTATCACCGCTCCACACAATGACTTACACGGTCGACTAGTGTTTCTGCTGCATGAGCCCTTGTTCTGATGGCGGGACTTGGAGACGAATGGCGGGGCCGCTGTGCTGGATATGGTGAGACTTTTAGATTTTCAAAAATGTTATTTAAACAGGGTATGGGTAGGACGTCACAGAGCAACGTTTGCTGTCCTGTGAGCTGATGTCAGATCTACACATACCCTGTTTAAATAACTTTTTGTGTGTGATTGATATGGCTCAAGAATAGTTACTGTTGTCGTTGGAAAAATTCAACTCAAGGTTCTTACTTATACTACTCAAGTGAAAGTTTGTTGTTTGTTGTTGTTGTTTTTTTTTGTTTTTTTTTGGCGCAGCAATAAGGTTTCAATATAAGAACGTGTGTGATTAGTGTGAATCAAGGTAAGGCTCAACAAAGGTGCAACAAAATGAATCTGTCTACAAGAAACCTATTCCAGATTACAAACACAGATTTTGACAAGGTCATTCGTCTTGCTGTCCAGCCGGGTACATGTCAACTAAGCCTTGAAATTTTTTAAATCCTTTATATTAACATCGAAATCTTGTCGTCATCCATCTCTTTCTCTCTCTGTCGTTCGCCGTCGGTCGGGCGGAAAAACAAAAGTAAAAAATAACACACTTCCCGTGATGCTATCGAGCTTGAATTTTGCACATAGACTCGTGTCACCCAACAATGCATCGTATCAAAATTTCAGATCGATCGAATGTATCGTAATTAAATTAATGCATTTTTAGTTTATCTCTATATAACTATGGGTAGCGGCCTGCTACGTTGGGATTCACGTGTCACGCTGAGTTCAGTCCAGCCATCCGTGACACACCTCGGCCCCGTTTAGAGCAAAGGGGAGTTCAGTCAGTTTCAGTCTGTAAATGTTTGTCGCGTTTGAACATAATCCATTCTTTTAGTGATGTCTCATATATAGGGATTTTAAGTCAAAAACTTTATTTTTATGGGGTTATTTTTATTACAGGGTTATTTTATTACGGGGTTGTTTTATTTCCATTGATGTTAGTCGTTAGTCCTCGCTCTCCCCTGGAAGAAATCCAGTTCAAAGTGTTTTTTTTAACGTCCGTTTTAAGTCTCGCAATACCATGTTTCACATTTTGTTAGTCGAATGGAATACACACGAACTACTATATTTTCTTTGCTTTTTAAAGAGAAGCGTAAGGAGAAGCCGTGCGGTACCCGATGGTGAAATTCTGTCTGCGATCAATACAACAAGCTGGCCGTGGGGTCTGGGGGGTGGGAGAGGGGCAGTGAGAGTGAACCGCCGTCTTCATTCTTCTGACCACAACTCGTGACCTGACCTTTCAGCTGCCTGGGCCTGGGGCTTTTGTATCACAGCTGAGCCGACTATGTCTTGGGGGAGACCGACTACTATGTCTTGGGGGAGTGCCGACTATGTCTTGGGGGAGAGGCGACTATGACTTGGGGGAGAGCCAACTATGACTAGGGGGAGAGACGACTATCACTAGGGGGAGATCCGACTATGTCTCCGGGGGTCTTCTTGATAATCGACGACTTTTTTTTTAAATCAATAAAACATGATCTGCAAGGTGTCATTGTCAAACGGAATCTCAAAATACAGCAAACAGGTACGTAAAGGTAGAAGTGTGTGAGTCAAGATGAATCTACAGAGATTTTGTGGTGACAGTCGGCTCGGTGAAAGTAAATTTACAGCGATGGTATGACAGACGGGTGGGTCGAACTGCACCTAGATACGATGGTCAAAGTGTCCATGGTCGCAACTGCGAGTTATATACAAGGCAGCCTCTTGTCTTAACCAGCATGCAAGTTTCGGAATACGCCTTTGAACCGTATCGATTATGCCCCCCCCCTTTGCATCGCGCCTTTAGAATGCCAGGAGGCTTTAACTGGTTATCATTAGGGGAGAAACAATGACCAGGGGGTAGCAATGACCAGGGAGAAACAATGACCAGGGGGTAGCAATGACCAGGGGTAGCAATGACCTGGGGGAAACAATGACCAGGGGGTAGCAATGACCAGGGAGAAACAATGACCAGGTGGTAGCAATGATCAGGGGGTAGCAATGACCAGGGGGTAGCAATGACCAGGGAGTAGCAAGCATCTCGTTTTCGGGGTGGGGCCAAGGTTGTTAATTGTCTGGCGGGGACAGATTCCAGGACCCGGTCACCTCCCTTACAAGGACTTCAGAAACTGCACTAAAGAATGGGAACATTTTGGTAAAGTAAGCAATAACAGCAGAACAATATGACCTCTTCGGCGACCCACGGTTATGCTGTTTAACACCGACTGAATGCGGAATACAACAAATCATATTCATTGTAAAAAATATGGAATGGATAAGCAAATAGATGATTTGATCCTGAATCAATGTTTATCACATGTAAATAATAGTCAAGATAAATAATTTCAGTTTTATCTCTCTGTTTACCAAAATAAAATATCTGTAACATCTTTACTTTGCGCCCAGGATTTAATTATTATTGTCCTCATAATTAAAGTGTGAAAACGTTCAAACATTGGCAGGGCTTTAAAAAAGAACAACACCTTTTTAAATCCTTTATATTAACTCGTGGTGTCTGCACCCTTGATTGTGCCCTTGATTGCTTGTCGCCAAAACTTTTGATCAATTTTAACCCACTTCCTCGTAAGCTAGCGAGCTGAAATTTTGCAGGCAGTTTCGTACCGATAATAAAAACAATGTATCAAAATTTCAGATCGATCGCATGTACCGTAAATAAATTATTGATTTTTTAGATTATTTTATTTATTCCTATGTATCATGCTATTTTTTGAGATAGAGCGTCGCGGTGCGTATTATATTGAACAACCTTTCTGTCGCGCAATAAGGTGCGTATTTTATTGACAACATTTTTTATAAACATATTCCTGATCGGTGCGCATTATATTACACATGTTTTACGACACAACTGCAATTTTGTATTTTTGGATGGTCTTGCGCTGCGTATTATAATGAACATTCTTTTAGTTACTTCTCGTACATAAAGGATTTATAGTCAAAAACTTGGTTTTTTACGTTTTTTTATTATTAGTGAGCATATTATTAAAAATGCGATGATTTACATTTTAATTGAATTTATTAACTCATCAACAAAAAGTTGGTGATTATTTAGGTCAAACAGAGGCCAGCTTTATGGTGACTATTTTAGTCAAACAGGCCAGCTTTATGGTGACTATTTTAGTCAAACAGAGGCTAGCTTTATGGTGACTATTATAGTAAAACAGTGGGCAGCTTTAGTGAACAATAATGAACGAGACGCTACAGATGTTTTTTTCTCTTCTCATGGACAGAACACTTACAGGTGTAAAGTTGTGCATCAATAACAAAGTAAGCTGGGATTTAAGTTTAGAAACCTGCTGATGGCCTTTTTGTTCCCCTCGACATTAAAGATTACAGGCAAAGTTAATGAATTTCTATATTTTAAAACTATAAATAACCCACAAAACAATGGTGGTGGCGCCAACTCATCATGTGACTTCACTTCTCTGACGATCCCGCCTTCAACTGTCTGGCTAAAAATAATCATCGATCATCATTAGTTCCAACTTAATAACAAAAATTGTATTTCTCGAATATATTAAAGACAGCTTAACACCAGACAAGAAATAAATCCCAAGAGATCATTGGTAATGTCTATGAAACTTTTCTCTACTAAAGGATGGGGCTATTCCACGATTATATTTTTACAAATGTGCCGTACATCTCGTAGAGAGGTAATTGAAACAGCTTCAGGGCGGTCGATTTCGTGAAGGCGTGGAGCTCATCGTACCAGAGGTCAAGATGCAGTAAAGGTCTCCGTACAACCTGCATCAGTGGATCTCAAACGACAACGTGTTGTACATGAGAGTTAGTCAAGATGTTTCGTGCAGGCGTCTAAGACACCTGACCACTCACGCGCGTTTCGCAATGTGGGGTTGGCCTGACAGGCCAGCCGCAATAAACTACACAGTGATCTGTCAGAAGTCTCTCGATTATCCAGTTACCTTAAGGCAGCCTTCATGGGCACGGGGGCATTGGGAGGGGAGAGGGGCGAGGTATTATCACCATTGCGGTTAACTCTTCTCGCTCTGTATTGTGGGAGGTGAGAGGGGCGGGGTGTTGTCACCATTGCGGTACTTCTTTTCACTCCATATTGTGTTCCCGAATACAGGAATCTCGGCAACTGACAAAAAAATGTCCCGAATCTAAATGAAGAAAAGTACCGCCCATGGCGTACCAACCTTCATACGCCTCTGTGTGCAGCGAAACTTTTCTCCTTGACACGATTGGAGTGGAAATTAGCTTTGATAGAAGAATTTCATTACCTGTTCTATATTTTTCTGTATCTTTATTGACTGAGTTTCGCTACTCTCGATTGCCAACGGTTCATTTCAATATTCAAATTTCCATAAGAACGTCCCTTCTATTAGCGTCAGAGTAATTGAAGCGGGTTGGCATATAGTTGCAGCCCGGATGGACCAAAGAAAAAAGTGTTGGGGGGGGGGAGGGATTTCAGTTACACGATAAAGGTCACTGGTGAATGACAGATTATGCGAGTTTTTTTCGTCTTTGGGGTGGGCAATCGTACATAGTTTCTGTTCATCGGGAAACTAGGAAGTAGGTCAAACTAGAGCTCCCCCCAGGAGAGCAAGTGGAGGTCACTGGTGTCTTCTGGTCATACAAAAAGGTGTAGGTTGTCGTGTATAATAATGGATTCGAGAGTATGTCTAACTAAATCCGTGGTTTCGCCGTTTGCCCCTCGCACACTCCTCGTGTTGGGATGTTTTCGAGACGATCGACCTCGGCACCGGTCACACGAGCGCTGCCACAGACAGATGACCTCCTACCCTAAATCACGAAATGAAACGTCTTTCTGTCAGCACGTGCCGGCTAATTCAGAAAATAACAGGGTCCGATTGCCACCACGGCCACCCGACCGTGTGTGTGGAAACCGTCAGGGTAATTTTAGAAGCCCGCGACTTCCTGTTAGAAGCTCAACAACTCCCGGGCGCATACAGGAAACTGGACAAGTCGTGGGGCGCCTTGCTGGGGGGCGTTGGTTTGTAGATGTTGGCTTGATGCTGGGCACTACGACCTGTCTACTAGTGTCTGTATTAAAGGGCGAGGCAGTGTGTCTAGTATGTCTGTATTAAAGGGCGAGGCAGTGTGTCTAGTATGTCTGTATTAAAGGGCGAGGCAGTGTGTCTAGTATGTCTGTATTAAAGGGCGAGGCAGTGTGTCTAGTATGTCTGTATTAAAGGGCGAGGCAGTGTGTCTAGTATGTCTGTTTTAAAAGGGTGAGGCAATGTGTCTACGGCCTACGGGTTAATGTTTTAAAATGGTGAGGCAAACGTATCTACGTTTGTCTGTTTTAAAATGGTTTTGGGAATATGTATGCGTTCGTATGTTTACGTACGTTATCCCTTAAATACAATAGAAATCCCTCGCAAATGTTTAACGGGCAAGCAGCTGTCTATAGCTGGCAAACTTTTGGTATGTTGACGATTTAAAACTAATGAGGACAAAAAATATGGTATCATGGGCAACGTTTGTGGTCCGGGCATTTACCAAAATGCACGTGTGAGATAATTTGTTTGGACATTGTATACGTCTGCTAGACTTCACACACAGTGTCTAATTTATATCTCATTAAATTTAAAATTCTGAAAAATCAAGGATCCGTCAAAATTCAATAACTCCACGAGTTCAACATAGAAGACATTCTCAGCCCATCTCCGCAAGCATGACCAAAGAGACAGAATAACTCAAGCCAGGACAAACCAAAGAGACATTATAACCAACAAGACCAACCAAAGAGACAGAATAACTCACAAGACAAACCAAAGAGACCGAATAACTCACGCCAAGACCAACAAATATAGGCCGCTCACTCAGAAAGACAGTGGCGTAAAAGCGCGATAACCTATTTATATATTTTTTGAGCTCCCCTCTGAAGCCAGCAGTGCTAGTACACGTATCTTGGTGGCACAGCTGTTCCCTTTGATAAATGATAACTCCAGTTAAGCTGAACATTTAATGTGATCTTAGGGTCACAAACCAGGATAATTGCCACAGGTCGGATGAGAAGATTTGTATTTTAATTCGAGGTACGTATATAAAATAAATATTCAGACAATTTTCTAAAAGTAAAACAGCAACAATACTAATCAATAATTTTATTTTGCGTGCTATTGAACTCCCTATGATTCGATTATTTGGACATTTCCTCCAACGAAAAAGGTAGCTTATTGGTAATTTACTGTCATTTATGTGGTTGTTAGGATATGAATGTCCATTTAATACTTGTACGTATGTTATTATTTTTATGTAAAGAGCTGTGAGCACAGCTCCTTACTGGGGTACAGCGCTATATAAATTATCAATTTATTATTACTATTATTATAAATGTTACTATGGATTTAATGAATTGATAACTGGCGCGTTTAGAATAAGTACGGTCAATGTAACATGTGTTTGCTTAACAACAACAAATTCCCGTGTTAGATATAACCATCTCATCTCGATTGATAATAAAAACAACCCGTAAAAACAAAGTTTTTGACTATAAATTCTTTCATATGAGACAAATCTAAAAGTATTGATTATGTTCAATATAATACGCATCGCACGACAGACTAGCAGAAGCATTTACAGACTGAACGTGACTGAACTCCTCGTGCTGTAAGACACGGGGATGTGATCATCGAGGGCTGGAGTGAACCTCCAGTGACCCGTGGAGGTCAACTATAGAGATACATAGAGATCAACTAAAAATTCATTAATTTAATTACGGTACATTCGATCCATCTGAAATTTTTAAACAATGCATTGTTAGGTGACACAAGACTATTTGCAAAATTTCAGCTCGATAGGATCACGGGAAGTGGGTCATTTTTTACTATTGTTTTTCCGCGGTTCCACGACAGACAGAGAGACAAGACGGTGAAGTTAAATCAGGGATTTAATAAAACAAACCCGTAAAAACAAAGTTTTTGACTATAAATCCCTTATATATGAGACAGAACTGAAAGTATTGATTATGCTCCAACGTGACAAACATTTACAGCCTAAAACTGAGTGAACTCCTCCTCCACAAGATGTGGTTAACTTCACCGGCGTCTCTGTCGTCATCTCTCTCATCATCTCTCTCTGTGTCTTGGGCTCGGCGGGCGGAAAAACAGAAGTCAAAAATGACCCACTTCCCATGATTCGATCGAACTGAAATTTGGCACACGGACCCGTCTAACCTAACAATGCATCGTATCAAAATTTCAGATCGATCGAGCGTACCGTAATTAAATTAATGCATTTTTAGTTTATCCTTATATGAGGTATGTAATTTAAATTCACGGTTTGTTATTGTTTTTTTGCCACGTGAAATTTTGAGCTGACGCATTGAGGCGACCCAACGAAGCGACGGGCGCTTTTGTTTACATTTTACGTGTCACTCTGAGCTCGGTCAAGCGAATCGGTGACCAGACTTTTCCCCTCTCCCCCCCAACCCAACCCCTCCCCCCCCACTAGGGTTATGATGCAAAGTTGAGTTAAGACAGATTCAGTCTGTAAATGTTTGAAAATAATCAATACTTTTAGTTATGTCTCATATATAAGGGATTTATAGTCAAAAACTTTGTTTTTACGGGTTTGTTTTATTAAATCCCTTATATTAACTTCACCGGCGTCTCTCTCTCTCTGTCTGTCTTGGGCGGGCGGAAAAACAGAAGTAAAAAATGACCCACTTCCCATGATCCGATCGAACTGAAATTTGGCACACGGACCCGTCTAACCTAACAATGCATCGTATCAAAATTTCAGATCGATCGAACGTACCGTAATTAAATTAATGCATTTTTAGTTTATCCTTATATGAGGTATGTAATTTAAATTCACTGTTTGTTATTGTTTTTTTGCCACGTGAAATTTTGAGCTGACGCATTGAGGCGACCCAACGAAGCGACGGGCGCTTTTGTTTACATTTTACGTGTCACTCTGAGCTCGGTCAAGCGAATCGGTGACCAGACTTTTCCCCTCTCCCCCCCCCACCCACCCCTCCCCCCCCCCACTAGGGTTATGAAGCAAACTTGAGTTAAGACAGATTCAGTCTGTAAATGTTTGAAAATAATCAATACTGTTAGTTATGTCTCATATATAAGGGATTTATAGTCAAAAACTTTGTTTTTACGGGTTTGTTTTATTTACTTTTGCTTTTCCGCGGTGCCCGCCCAAGACAGACAGAGAGACAGAGACGGCGGTGACGTTAATATAAGGGATTCAATATTTAAAAAAAAAGACCAGTAAAAACAAAGTTTTTGACTATAAATCCCTTATATATGAGACAGAACTAAAAGTATTGATTATGTTCAAACGCAACAAACATTTACAGACTGAGACCGAGTGATGTCCCCTGTCTTTAATAACAAGGGATGGGACGTGAGGGGGCGTCGGCACGACGGTCGACGTCAAAGCATCAACTCAAACTCTCACGTGGAAAAAAAACACAATAACAAACCGTGAATTTGAATTACATACGTTATATATAAGGATAAACTAAAAATGCATTAATTTAATTACGGTAGGTTCGATCGATCTGAAATTTTGATACGATGCATTGTTAGGTGAGACGGGTCCATGTGCCAAATTTCAGCTCGATCGGATCACGGAAAGTGGGTCATTTTTTACTTTTGTTTTTCCACCCGCCCATGAGATGACGACAGACAGAGACGGCCGTGAAGTTAATATAAGGGATTTAAAAATCCAGAGGGGTTACGAAAAAGGAGAACATACGTTCCCAGGTGTCGTGGTATAGTGGCGCCAAAATGAGGATTACGTCGTTTCATTATAATACGTCAACAAGAGTAATGAATCAACAGGGGAAAGTGGCATAAAATATCATAGCTACGCCTCAGCAAAAATGGACGCTCCTTCATTTGGCATTTATTATAAATACGCTCAGAATTTAATGTCTTACACTCTAAAGTGTGTACCGCTGCTGTGATGACATAACCCGTTTACCAAAATGTGTGTGTGTATTGGGGGGGGATCCACTTCTACATCACTGAGTCCACACACCCGGGGACCTGGTGAATATTTCCAGCCCTCTGGAATCTAAAATGTAAACGGAATGCTCGTTGTATAAACCAAGATGGCAGCGATAAATATCTGGCTGTGCACTCGCGGGATGCATGGACGGCGATATCCTTGAGCCCAAGACCACAGCTCTGCATCTCTTCACGGGCGTACGGGCGCTAATCTTTACACAACGTGTGCGCCCTGGGTTTACGCTTACGTCCAAACATCATCGGTCGTCTTAGGTTCGGTGCACAGGAGGGCATTGGTGTTGGTGAGGGTGCAGATCTGTTCAGCGGTATTGTTGATATTGACCAGTGAGGTACAGCTGAGAATAGTTTCGAAGTTACTGGAGGGCTCCGGTGGGAAATATAAGTAGGGCGCTTGGAACAATGTTGTTCATATAAGGAACCAGAGTCTTGGTCAGGACAAGAGGCCAGTTCTGTTGACCGGGCCAAGGGACCAGTTCTGATGACCAGACCAATGGACTATTTCAGTTGACGAGTCCAAGAGACCAGTTCTGGTGACCAGGCCAAGGGACTATTTCAGTTGACGAGTCCAAGAGACCAGTTCTGGTGACCAGGCCAGGGGACTATTTCAGTTGACGAGTCCAAGAGATCAGTTCTGGTGACCAGGCCAAGGGACTATTTCAGTTGACGAGTCCAAGAGACCAGTTCTGTTGACCGAGCCAGGGGACTATTTCAGTTGACGAGTCCAAGAGACCAGTTCTGTTGACCAGTCCTAAAAGACCTGCGTGTTAAATACAAGACAAATTAATACGCTCGCTCTTATAGCAGCATTGTTCTTTTTTAAATCCCTGATAATTAACTTCACGTCTAGTCAACTCTAGTCGCTCTGTCTGTCGTGGTCCCGCCCGCGGAAAAACAAAGTAAAAAATGACTCATTTCCTGTGATCCCATAAAGCTGAAATTTTGCACATAGACTTGTGTAATCTAACAATGTATTGTATCAAAATTTCAGATCGATCAAATGTACCGTGATTAAATTAATGAATGTTTAGTTTATCTCTACGTATTTCTATGTAGCATGTGTAGCCGTCTGCTATAGTTGGCCTCCACGGGTCACTGGAGGTTCACTGCAGCCCTCGATGTCACAGGGGTCTGTCGCGCGGTGCGTATTATATTGAACATAATCAATACTTTTAGTTATACCTCACATATAGGGGATTTATAGTCAAATACTTTGTTTTTACGGGTTGTTGATTACATAGTTTTATACAGAGTATAAATTTTAACGCTGGCGCTCGTGGCAGTAATACATTTTACTGCACCAGTTCCGGACAAAAATACACTGTCCCAGCTCCACGCTTAACTCTAACAGGAGGAACCAATTTAATACGCTGTCCCGGCTCTAAACTAAACCCTAAAGGGAGGAACCAATTTAATACGCTGTCCCGGCTCTACACTAAACCCTAATGGGAGGAACCAATTTTTGCCTGGAGAAACAGATATCGTAAGACGAAAATCACAAGCACGTGACCTCGTGATTGACAATTAGCGACAGTAAAAAAAAATTGCCACAAATGTTTGCACTAAAGACAATACTTGTATACAGCAATAACTTCAACAACAAAAAACACAAAAACCTCTCCTCCCCACCCCAACCCAACTTTAAAACCCCCAAACTAAAACATATTATAAACTGCAGCTGTATGCTGGGCAGTTGAGTTCTGGAAACATGACAAAATAAACACTGCATAAGATAGGGGTCTATATTACATCCGCTAACAGCTGATCATATAAACAAGGATATTTCAGGAATAGCTTGAACACGGTTTTCAAATTAAGGTCAAATGGGTCAATTTTCATTTGTTCACTGGATTATATGGCGCTTTGATGGACGTCTTTATTTGTGTGAGTGTGTGTGGTGTGTGTGTGTGTGTGTATGTGGTGTGTTTGTGCCTGACTTCTTTCAATAACAGCAGGCGAGTTTGGTCTTGATACATTCATAAGTAGGTTATATAGGTTTATGTAACTGGGGCACGTTTGCATAACTGGGGCACCTTTGTGTAACTGGGGCAGGTTTGTGTAACTGGGGCAGGTTTGTGTAAGCAGGTTTGTGTAAATGGGGCAGGTTTGTGTAAATGGGGCAGGTTTGTGTAAATGGGGCAGGTTTGTGTAAATGGGGCAGGTTGTGTTTCTGGGTTCGTTTGTTGTGACAGTCAGAAGAGACGTGAGAAGCAGCCATAAACTTGTGACATCAAACGCATTACGTTGGCGGGTGAGAGTGAAAAAGTTCATAGCACGCTATCACGTACAGATAAACGTCCACACTTCCCAGTGAGATTACAGGACTGTTTGGCTTGGTGCATCTCTCGTTTGGTTTGGTGCATCTCCCGTTTGACTTGGTGCATCTCTCGTGTGACTTGGTGCATCTCTCGTTTGGTTTGGTGCATCTCCCGTTTGACTTGGTGCATCTCTCATGTGACTTGGTGCATCTCTCATGTGACTTGGTGCATCTCTCGTTTGGTTTGGTGCATCTCCCGTTTGACTTGGTGCATCTCTCGTTTGACTTGGTGAATATCTCGTTTGGTTTGGTGCATCTCTCGTTTGGCTTGGTGCATCTCTCGTTTGGCTTGGTGCATCTCTCGTTTGGCTTGGTGCATCTCTCGTTTGGTTCGGTGCATCTCTTGTTTGGCTTGGTGCATCTCTCGTTTGGCTTGGTGCATCTCTTGTTTGGTTTGATACATTTCGTTGTTGATTGCTAGTTGCTCTAACCTAACTAATTCGCTCACTTTAAGAGAGTATGACATGAAACGGTCCGACATTTTACTTAAATGATAGTACGGGGTTCATTTCGGCCCATAACGAGGTTAGGGCATTTTAAGAAATATGGTCACAGTATTTATTCCCCAGTTCTAAGTATTTCCCTAGTTCTAAGTATTTCTTCCCTAGTTCTAAGTTATTTGTTCCCTAGTTATAAGTATTTATTCCCTAGTTCTGAGTTATTTCTCCCACAGTTCTAAGTATTTCCCTAGTTCTAAATATTTCCGTTGTTCTAAGTATTTCTCCACTAGTTCTAAGTATAAATTGACGTGTTTACAGTGCTAGAAGAAGATCGATGTTTTTTATAGTAACCACGCTGTCTGTATGATCGGCTTATCTTTGAACAATTTTAAAAACCTGCGGGCCCGCTGTTTCAGGAGCCACTGATGCAGCACTCGAAGGAAAAGGTTTGACCACCAAAGATTTAATCTTTGGCATTTAATGTCTTCGTATTGCGAGCCATGGAAATTAAATTAAAAAGTCAGTCAGACCCAACCCGGGACTCAGGACTTTGGCGATAGTTCGGGCGATTACAGTCGGAATTCCCAGTATTAACGGTTGATAAAACGCAGATATTTTAATTCATTTAAATATAAACAACAACAAGAAAATAAAAATGTGTATTCTCGTGCTCTTCTACAGTCTTTGCTTTAAAAATAATAATTTAAAAAGACATCTCGAAAGAAAAATCCCATCCCGTGTTTCTTTCACTCCTCTTGACGAGGTCATTTCCGCAGCGATCATTTCCCTTAATCTGGCCAAAGCCTCCCTTCGGGAAAATGGTGTTGAGTGGAGACAGAGAGAGGGAGATGGTGACGGTGGGATATGGGATGGGGGGGTAGGTGTGGAGGGAAGACGGTGAGCCAAGGAGCGGGCCTAATTGTCGGAAATCATCAGAGACGCTGATAAAAGGAGAAAACCAGAAGCGAGTGCTACGGTCAGAGCAGTTACGGCAGCTTCGTGGTTATCTTCATGCCACAACAATGGAATTGATAATTCACCAGCGCGAATATTATTGACGGTTTTAGTTAGCCGTGACCAACTACTAGCACAAACTCAAAGACTTGCTTGAGTTATGCACCGCTGATCGAAACTTTAAAAAAATGTATAGTATTAGCAATTTTTTAAAATCAAAAACAAGATATTCTCTCACAATTTTTCAAGAGCGAAATAGGTTTGTAGATTAGAAACACAAGTACAATGTATATCGAAGACTTGACTTCAATAGCATTTTAGACTAGTCATTAAGTAAGGGTGTAACACGACTTCAATAACACAGAAGACTGTCCATTTGTATCATGGTTTCTGTAGGCCTGACCCAACCTACAATCAGACAGACACACCCTACCATCCAGACAGACCCTACCACCCAGACAGACACACACACCCAGACAGACACAAACACACCCTAACACGCAGACAGACTGTGTTTAGTTGCCTTCCTGTCCCCAACCCCTCGACTGTCGTACCGCGCCATTGTCAGCAGTCCACTCACACGGACATTCTTGGTCGGCCCTGTCGCGTCCAAGCGAGGAATTGAACGCAATTTAACTGAAAATAATTGTTGTTTACGCCCTGAGGAGTGTCTTCAGATCCCTCCACCGCCACCCCACTAAATCCCTGTTAATGACCGATTGCACCTAACGTCCACCACATTCCCAAAAACACACTCCTCACCCACCTCTAAACTCCCGACTTCACCGACAGCAATAATTTTCTCCGAGGCTGACTAGCGGGACGTCGCTTACCTTCCCTTGGTGGCGCAGACACGTGCAGCAGACGAGACGTGACGCGGTGGTGTGAGCAGTTCGCGACCGTCGTCTGGTGGAGGGGTGGGGGGATGGATGTCTTCAAGCAACCCGCCTTAGACACGGGCACGGGGGTAAAGGGCACAACAGCTCGCCTTGGCATTAGGGACACGACGACTCGCCTCGGCATTACGGAATCAACATTTCACCAGCGAGTTAGGAGTATAATATTTAAACAGTGATTGAATGATGCGAGACTTCACCAGTGATTTCTAAATACGCAATTTCAAACGATAATTAGGGAAATGATATTTTACTAATTAAAGACGTGATGTTTCAACGGTGATTAGTTAAAATATTTCACTCTTCCTGTTGGGATGTGATGTATCCCTCGTAATTTAGGAAAACTACAAACTCACAAGGGATTGGGACAAAGCCAATGCCGGTGCTTACCTCACATAGACACAAGGACACGTGATTTCACGACCTTTTTCTGAGTTGCGTAAGTGAACAACAATATTTGATTACTAGGTTGTGCTGCGGTGGCGCCCACTTTTTTTAGGGCGCCTAAGGAGCCCACCTTTTTCAAAAGCCCAACAAACTTGTCATTGTATGTAAATACGTAATATTAAACTTCCTGAAATGTACACAAAGTATTTTATAATAGGGATTGTAGGGCGCCTACGGCGCCCACTTTTTTTTTGTGGTCAAAAGCCCAAGTAACTTATCGTTGTGTGATAAATACTAAATATTCCTGAAATGTACACAAAGTATTTATATAATATTTTTTTACAGTGCTAATCACCACACGATTTTTTAACTGTCCTGTCCGTGACGCTACTAATTTTAGAAAGCAGAGGACCAAATTACTGCACCAAAAAATAACTCGTTGAGTCAGTCAGCACTGTTTACAACACTAATGCTGACGTCAAAGGTTCGTGCGTTGTTTGGTTAATGTTAATCTGGAAACCAAAATGATTATGATTTTTAAGTCTATATTTTCATTTTAAAAAAAAAGCAGAGTGATGTCCCTTAGCGTTACGTTACTGAATGAGCCATAATGGATCTTGTCATAATATGGCGGAAATCTATTTATAGAAATATTATATCTATATTTATATTTTTTGAGGAAAATTTTCATTAAAATTTAATAAAAGATACGAGTCAATACGTAAATGTAGGTATATTGAGAATGATGTATCTTATCAGCTATTTGTTAATTCTTCGTTAATTCAAGACAGCTTATTGGACTTGAAAAAGGAAAAAAACAGTTTCGTAATTTTACTATGCTAAAAATTTTGAGAACTTAGTGATTCGACTGTATTTATGCTTGAAAACATTGTTCCGCTGAAGTGTAATCTAAAAATAGAACATTACTCATTGAGCTATGATGTTTTCCGGTTTTAGAATTGACAAACCCTATTGAGGGTGTTTATATTATATATTTTCTAAGATTTGTGTTAAAAAATAATTATAGAATTTATAAGTTACCGCTGGTAAAGAAATAAAAACTGCACAGCTTCATTAACTGGACTCCACCTCACATTAAAAAGGTACTGATAGAGTGTATTCAACTTGTTCAGTTTGGGTGGGGGGGAATGTCGCGTACCTGGTAAGGTCACTGTCTCTGTTTTGGAGACACGTCTGATAATGTTAACTCAGTATTTGGTGGCTGCTTTTTTATTTCATCTAGAGCGGTTCTAAACCACGTGACCAGCTCAACTACCCATCCGAATATGTACGTCGTTTAATCTAGTGTTAGTGCAGTCCCTAGGACCAGTGGACTATCTTATCATATATATTACAGAGGTTCCTTCTGTCTTATTAAATTATTTCATCCTGCGCTTAATCATTATACTAACTTAACTGCCCAGTACCTAGTACCAGTGAACTATCTTATCATATATATTACAGGCGTTCTTTCTGTATTATTAAATTATTGCATTCTGAGCTTATCAATAAACTTTAACTTAACTGCCCAAATTATTCTGTAAGTCATTTCCTCTAGTGTTAGTGCCGTCCTTGGGACGAGAGGACTATCTTATCTTTTATATTACAGACGTTCTTTCTGTATTATTAAATTATTGCATCCTAAGCTTAATCATTATACTAACTTAACTGCCCAACCTTCCTGTAGGTTATTTCATCTGTTGTTAGTGCAGTCCCTGTGATCGGCTAACTTATCTCAGAATTTGTAGCCTCCCAAACTTCTTTTACCCACGGCCGATGACGTCCCCAGACGAATTCCAGACAGAAATCCATCGTCAACTTTCCCATCCTGTTAGATAGAGATAATTGTTGGTTTCCTTCTATCACTATAAGTTTCCTTTTATCATTGTTAAATTTCCTTCTATCTCCATTCCCAGTAATTCGCGGCAGTTTGTCAGACGATAAGGTGCGCTGAACATGTCAAAATAAAAATGTCTGCTATGTAAGACTGGTGACGCCACATCAGAGAGGGAAAGACACATGTTTCCTTGACTCAGTCTCCAATCATATGTGTCGGAAACCAAAAAGACCGTACACATAAAACTATGATAATACCTTCAATAAATGTGCTACAGTTAATATTACCGTCCATACAAGACAATGGTACTACCGTCCATACAAGACAATGGTACTATCGTCCATACAAGACAATGGTACTATCGTCCATACAAGACAATGGTACTATCGTCCATACAAGACAATGGTACTATCGTCCATACAAGACAATGGTACTATCGTCCATACAAGACAATGGTACTATCGTCCATACAAGACAATGGTACTATCGTCCATACAAGACAATGGTACTATCGTCCATACAAGACAATGGTACTACCGTCCTAACAAGACAATGGTACTACCGTCCATACAAGACAATGGTACTACCGTCCTAACAAGATAATTTCGGTTAAATTGCGTTCAATTCCTCGCTTGGACGCGACAGGGGCGACCAAGAATGTCCGTGTGAGTGGATATACTTCCTCCTTTTTTCTATATCCTGTGTCCTTGCTTGTTTTTTGTTTTTCCTTTCATTTTATTTTACATGAATATTTTAAATTATTTTATGATATAATATGTTTTAAGAAATTAAATATATGTAAGTACCTATTTTATGTTATTTTACTGATGAAGGCATTAGTCGAAACGTCAATTGTCGTTTTATTTTAAAATAAAGCTCAAATTTATTGTTTTAATTGCACAATTTGTTTGTGTATTTTGTATCTTAAAATATAAGCAACAATCCATGATGTTCCAAATTCAATAAATTTATTTCCGAATTTCTTAAACAGAATACTATCGGACACTTCTAAACAGAATACTATGGGACGCTCCGCGAAGTTATTTATGACAAGTTTGAGGCCTTCTATTTTTTAAAAAACAATATTTTGATTAATTTCAATGCATTTCTAATTTATCTTTACATGTATTTCTTCAGCTACGATGCACCAACAAGTCCATGTTTGTGGACTGCCCACGCGAATCCTGCGCAAGACACCAGGTGACCTTGCTCTGGTTACCCATGATATATTAGCCCTGTGGCGGGATAAAGATTAGCACTCTCACCAACTGGGCTCGCTATTACATGCCCGTGGGCCTCTAGGTGAGCGGGTCACTTTGTTAGGTCCGTATGGCAGACTGGCCTCGAGACACCTGGAACCAGATGTGGGATATGAGCCGATAGATCACAGAACAAGCAATAACAGACTCAACACATGTCGTTGGGGGGATCAGATCTGACGTCCGAGTGGAATTGGTGGTGGTAACATCTTGTTATCTCTCTCCGGGCTGCGCTACAAACAACTGTAGGGTCTATTGGTTAACTCTAGCTCGGCTCAGGCCAGGCGAGCGGCATTGATCACACAGCAAGGTCGGGTCATAGTGGCCGTGTGGAACGATGCATTGATAGGAAACGTGAAATTGACATCACGCATCACTGAAATCAAACGTAATATTTCAGTACAGGATTTCAACAGTTTGGCCTAAAAATAGGACTTTTGTTTTAGGATATTACTAATAACATATACATTTTTTAAAAAAGATATAAATCATTATGGCGTTTAGTGCTTCAGCGTTTGTTGATGTCTCTTCCTGGAGAGGATTTCTTTACATCGTTAGTGGTCCGTGACGTCAGACGTGGCAGTGATCCGTGACGTCACTCTCACCAGTGATCAGTGACCGGAAAGATGGATCACGTGAACAGTAACTACGTCCCGAACGTGACCCACGACGGCGTGACCAAAGGTCGCGGGGCTGCCGGACACGACCTGGAGGCGTACACGGTCGTGCTGTCCGTGGCCGCTCACCTGCTGTCCATGCTCTTCGGCGGCGGCAGCAGCGTCACTGTCATCATCGCCATCACGACGCGGCGCAACATCAACAAGTACAGCTACACGCTGGTGCTGACGCTCTTCTTCGCCTGCTGCACGCTCAACTTCGTGTGGAGCCCGCTCGAGGTCGCCGACCTGATCATGTACCACTACACTCGCCGTCACCCGTGCGGCGGGTTCCTGGCCGCCAAGACGGCCGCGTACGTCTTTCTGGTCCTGGTTCTCAGCCTGGTCATCGTCCTCCTGTCCGCCGAGGGGATGGTGAGGATGAAGAACAAATACGGCCGCGTGCTGAGGAAACTCTGGCCGCTGTTGACGTGCGTCTTCGTCGTCTTCCTCTCGGCCTTCCTCTCGGCGGTGTTCGTCGCGGTCAGCGCGCAGCACGACGGCGGGCCCGGGGCGCCATCCTACGTCATGGAGGACAGCGATACCCGGTCGACCTTCTTGGCCCTGGTGACCTTCGCGTTCGGCGTCTCGCTGCTGACCCTGGCCGCGCTCGGCCTTATCCTCCTCAAGGAGATGGTCTACTGGGAGGACGGGCGTCCACACCTGAGGCAGAAGAACATGAAACTGACCATCCCGGAGTTCCTCATCAGCCAGTCCAACGCCTGCGCCGATAACGACGGCGGGTTCGAGCCCAGTCAGAGCGGTACCCCCTCGCCCTCCACGCCCAAGTTGTTGATGGTCAGCGACCCGGACACGGCCTCCATTAAAGGCGAGGACGCCAACACGATATCGGAGCTGCCCAGTCCAATCATAAAGCCCATGGGCAACCGATTGGGTATCAACATGGCGCAGGTAGATGATCCTTTTCTCGTTAGATAACTTGAGTAAATTATGACCAATGTGTTTCTTAAAGCAGTCATGAATGTAGCTCATGTGTTATTGTGTAAAAAAAACAACTGCAGAATGAATTTTTAATTATTTACCGAATAGTTTTCCAAACCAATTTTGAACTCTGCAACCTTACAAATTAGTTTACAAAGCATCACAGCCAAAATAAACTGTTTAAATAAATTCGCAAATGCCCCTTTAAAAAGGAACCATGCATTAATAAATGGGAAAACATTGGGTGGGGGGTGCAGATTTTTTGTAGTTTAAATCAAGTGAAACTGTAGAAATTTTTTGTCTAAGTGTAAACAAAGATTATTTTAAATTATAATAATGCCGTTTTTATAACACCTCCTGAAGTAGGGGTGGTTACCGAGAGAAGTTTTTACAAAAACCATGGGTCCGATTATAATATACGCTATAGATTTCAAATCAAAGACACTTTATTGTGAAAGTAAATCTTCAAGTCGTTTAATTTGGGCACACGCACACCTTTGATGAAAGAACAAGAGGCGTAACTAGAGTGTTTCAGGACCGGGGACAAGTTTCCTCTCTGGGACTTATCCTCTCCGCCCACCTCTAAGAAACGTATACATTAAAAAATATCCTTATTTTCCCCAATTAAACCAAATAGTATTTTGTTAATTAACCACTTTGGCACTACGAGAAACAGCGCCACACTCTGGGAAATTGTAATTTCCAATGACCGTTATTTTTTTAATATAAAATAATTAAAGAAATGAAACGGCTCCAAAATCTACAGTTCTTCTCTATATTCCCCCAGCGGATGTCATAATCCTTTCGTAAGCTTGGCCATTGGCCGTGAGCTTAGGTTTATTCTGAGAGGGGGGTCCTGGTGTCATTAAGGCAGATATGATTAAATAGTGTGTTTAATGGGGGGTAGCAGCTGGTCGAGCTTTGTTAATACGTTATCTGAGTCATCCGCCCATGTTGGTCTATATATACAACAAGGAAGAGGGAATGGGTCATGCAGATACAGAGATGTTGGTCTATATATACAACAAGGAAGAGGGAATGGGCCATGCAGATACAGAGATGTTGGTCTATATATACAACAAGGAAGAGGGAATGGGCCATGCAGATACAGAGATGTTGACCTCTAGATACAACAAGGAAGAGGGAATGGGTCATGCAGATACAGAGATGTTGGTCTTTACATACAACAAGGAAGAGGGAATGGGCCATGCAGATACAGAGATGTTGGTCTATATATACAACAAGGAAGAGGGAATGGGTCATGCAGATACAGATATGTTGGTCTATATATACAACAAGGAAGAGGGAATGCGCCATGCAGATACAGAGATGTTGGTCTATAGATACAACAAGGAAGAGGGAATGGGCCATGCAGATACAGATATGTTGGTCTATATATACAACAAGGAAGAGGGAATGCGCCATGCAGATACAGAGATGTTGGTCTATAGATACAACAAGGAAGAGGGAATGCGCCATGCAGATACAGAGATGTTGACCTCTAGATACAACAAGGAAGAGGGAATGGGTCATGCAGATAAAGAGATGTTGACCTCTAAATACAACAAGGAAGAGGGAATGGGCCATGCAGATACAGAGATGTTGGTCTATATATACAACAAGGAAGAGGGAATGCGCCATGCAGATACAGAGATGTTGACCTCTAAATACAACAAGGAAGAGGGAATGCGCCATGCATATACAGAGATGTTGACCTCTAAATACAACAAGGAAGAGGGAATGCGCCATGCAGATACACCGATGAAAACTTAGTGAGGGGGGAGGGGTTGTAACTATCCTCATAAATCTAACCAACAAACGTGTCTCGCTATTAAAGCTATTTAAATAAGTACATTAACATTTACAGCGGCATAATTGTGATACATAAATGATTCAATTGCCCCCTCCCCCATCAGCCCGCTCACTGTGGTTAGGAGAAATGAACATTTACATTAATACTTAATAAATTCAAGTTTTACAAGTTAAATGATCACAACAGGTTAAGCACCGCTGTTTTATGGGATCAGTTGATTGTTACTGAACGTCATATGAAGAATTAGCTAAACTCAACACTCAACATGTAGAGCTAAATTCAACACACAATATGTAGAGCTAAACTCAACACTCAACATGTAGAGCTAAACTCAACACACAATATGTAAAGCTAAACTCAACACTCAACATGTAGAGCTAAACTCAACACTCAACATGTAGAGCTAAACTCAACACTCAACATGTAGAGCTAAACTCAACACTCAACATGTAGAGCTAAACTCAACACTTAATATGTAGAGCTAAACTCAACACACGATATATAAAGCCAAACTTCAGCGATTTGACCGTGGCTAGTAAGTCCAATGAAAATATCCCTTGGCCCTGACTCACAGATTTCCTTATTTCCCACCAGGTGCTAGGGCGCCGCCGCCACACCATCTGTCAGATCAGCGACTCCACCAACGTGTCCACGCCGGCCGACCCCATCTCCAAGGCCAAGCAGTACAACTACGTGAGAAAGTTCTCCGTGGACATCTCAGCACTGCAGGCGCAACTGCAGAACCCGAAGATCTTCAAAGACGCTCCATTCCAATCAGACATCGATCTGACCAAAAGACCGCCGGCGGAGGGCTCAAAACCGGCTGCCCCGAGGCCCCTGTTGCCACTGAAGCCGCTGCCGCTGAAATTGGACGAGAAAGAGGAGAAGGCTAGGACGGCAGAGGAGGAGAAACACACAAAAGAGCCCGGCAGCGCGGGCCTCAACATTCCACCCCCGCCGGTCATCACGGTGTCCAACGAAGACGCCCAGTCCAACCACTTTGACATGGACACGCCAAGCGACATCCACAGTTCGGATATTCCAAACGACACCCACGGGTCCAATAAAACCAATGACACCGACGTCACGGATATCCTGATCGACATCCACGCCTCAAGAGAATCATTCCACGCACAGAACAACCTGAACTCAAACGCCGTGGCACAGAAACCTACTTCGCTGGCGTTCAAGGACACAGCCGCGGCAGAGGAGCACATCTCCGCGCCGACCCTGGAGAGCGCCCAGAGCGACCCCAGCGACACGGAGTCCGAGGGCCAGAAGATGGCACGGCTGACGCTCCTCTTGTGCTTGACGTTTGTCCTAAACATGCTGCCGGTGTTCGTCACGGAGGCGCTCCGCACCACGCTGAGCCGCCATGCTTTCATCAACATCTCCACCTGCACCCTGGCCGTGTCCGCCATCCAGACCATCGTCTACCCGCACCTGATCGCGTGCAGCGACGACGTGGTTCACCGGGCCGTGCACAAGCTCAAGGCCCGGCTCAGGCACGTGTGCTTGTGTCGATCAGACCGCCAGTCCCACTGCCAGGTGGAGGAGAGTTCTAGCACCAGCCAGGTGTAGGACCAGGGGGTGTTCCCCGTACAACAGCCAGGTGTAGGGACACGTACACCAGCCACGTGTAGGGACACGTACACCAGCAACGTGTAGGGACACGTACACCAGCCACGTGTAGGGACACGTACACCAGCCTGGTGTAGGACCCGTACATCAGCCACGTGTAGGGACACATACACCAGCCACGTGTAGGGACACGTACACCAGCCAGATGTAGGGACACGTACACCAGCCAGGTGTAGGGACACGTACACCAGCCAGGTGTAGGACCCGTACACCAACCAGGTGTAGGACCCATACACCAGCCAGGTGTAGGACCAGGGGTGTTCCCCGTACAACAGCCAGGTGTAGGGACCCGTACACCAGCCAGGTGTAGGACCAGGGGTGTTCCCCGTACAAAAGCCAGGTGTAGGAACACGTACGCCAGCCAGGTGTAGGACCCGTACACCAACCAGGTGTAGGACCCATACACCAGCCAGGTGTAGGACCAGGGGTGTTCCCCGTACAACAGCCAGGTGTAGGGACCCGTACACCAGCCAGGTGTAGGACCAGGGGTGTTCCCCGTACAAAAGCCAGGTGTAGGACCAGGGGTGTTCCCCGTACACCAGCCATGCGTGGGACCCGTACACGAGTCAGGTATAGGACCCGGGATGTTCCACGAGCACAAGACAGCAGGGACAATCCGCAGAAAGCTGACCGCAATGCGGGGCGATTCGTAACAACGTTGTCGTGTTGCTACAGTCGCGTTCACGGTGGCAGGACTTTCAAAACACCCAGCAGGGCGCTATGTTCACCTCTGCAGGTGTGACAGGATAGCGGGAACTGGACAACTGGACCGAAGAAACGCGCATGAGTTGGGTTGCGTAGTGCCTGAGGTTTACATTTGGAGTCCTAAAAGAGCGGCCCGTGAGTTTAATGTGCTGACTTAAGGCGCCGACGTGGTTTTGTATTCACCTGGATTCTCATAATACATTTGTTCAAGCTCGACTAAAGAGCAACATTGTGTACTTTACAATCAGTTTTGTGAACACAAAACCAAACCCTCCCTTCCCCACACCCTCTATTCATTTTTTACAATGCCCAGTCTTACTTAGTGGACCATTTGATGACAATTCCATTGATGTGTTTGCAAAGAAAGTCGAGTGATTGTTAATTGGATTGAGAGATTGTTAATTGGATTGAGTGATCGTTTATTGAATTTAGTGATTTTTTTTATTGGATTGAGTGATTGTTTATTGTTTTTAACAATTGTTAAAGTCGATCGAGTGATGATTTAGTGGATCGCTTTGCACGACTCAGTCAGTGTTCATAGCACGTCATACTTCAAACATTCAATAATTTTGTGGTCTGCCCCATTGTTTAACATCCACAGATGATTCATGACTTCCTCAATGTCATAGATATAGCGGGAAGTCATAGCTATTGGCTGTATAATTTACTATAAGTCAGCCAATGAAATATTCAGTTGATAAGACTAATGACATTAATCAACGGTCGTAAAAGTTAATTGCTTCATAATTGCTGCCCTTGTTTTTATCAAAACAAACGCAAGGTCTTCTTCTTCAATATACTTTTATAGATTGAAATAGTAAACGTTTCACACAAAAAAGAAAACACATTAAATATTAAAAAAACATACAAACTATGTGCTCTAAAACCTTTAATAAAGTTATCGCGTGACCTTTTAAGGCTACCCTGAAATACGTGAGGCTACTCACAGCCTGGGGTTTGACGGCTCCGTTTTCTGTTACTTAATTTAGAGACGTCAGTCTAGAAGTACTTTCAGAAAGGGCTTGTAGTACCACGAGCAGACAAAACGATCATTGGGAAATAGGCCACGGATGAGTCAACGCTAAACTCGGCACTGCCGGAGCACCGTCTAGATAGGATCTAGATAGGACAATATCCGTGTACTCACTAGGAAAACCCTACAGGTAGCAGTCATTTTTTCAAAACAGCACTGCCGTGGAGTCAGCTCCGCCGTTTAACATGGGCGGGATGAAATGAAAGCGCGAGTTATGCATAGGCTACGGCACCCCTGTAATCATTTCCCTAAATCCTTGGTGGGTGATGGCAAGCAGAAATGATAAGACATTGAGAGATGTGAAAGAATGAGGGGGGGGGTGCAAGCCCACATACCGACCACGAGCTGTTCGCTTCAATAGACTCTACGCCCTTGATCAGAGTATTACTGTGATGTTTCATTCTGTTTGGTGACCCGTCAAAACGGCCCCGGACAAAACGGCTCCGACATAACGGCCCCGGTCAAAACGGCCCCAGACAAATTGTTAACATTTTTTAACAAAAGTTTTAATTTTTTTAATTTAATTTTTTTTTGCACTTTAAGCTTTTGTCAACTTTTTAACACTTAAAAAAGGTGGTAAGTTTGTAAAATTATTTCTTGTTATGTTATTATATTGTTTCTCGTCAACAAACAGCCGTGATTGGTACCATTTCGGGTAAAGGCTATTAAATTCACTCTTGTAATGTTATTATTATTGTTTATTGTGAGTTAAACCTGACACTGGATAGGTGAGTAAAACTATGAATATAATATTTGATTGTACATTTTACTATTAGTCCATGTATTAATAGTCCAGGGCCGTTTTGTCGGGGCCGTTATGTCGGAGCCCAATTGTCGGGGCCGTTTTGTCGGTGAACCATTCTGTTTATTTGACGGATCAGCAGCGTACCACATTCCTTACCAACGTTGTTTACATTCCAAGGCGTGTTTCAATACGTATGACATTATATAACTACAGCCTTTTGAGGAGGTGGCAGTTTCGAGACGTGCTGCAAAGAAAACAGTTCCCACGAGGTAACTAACAGTTCCCACGAGGTAACAAACAGTTCCCACGAGGTAACAAACAGTTCCCACGAGGTAACAAACAGTTCCCACGAGGTAACAAACAGTTCCCACGAGGTAACAAACAGTTCCCACGAGGTAACTAACAGTTCCCACGAGGTAACTAACAGTTCCCACGAGGTAACAAACAGTTTCCACGAGGTAACAAACGCACATTCGTAAAGTATTCCCATATGGAATAAGAGACGTGTGTCTGTCATCAGACTACCGTGAACCATGAACACCAACCAAGCAATAGATGTAGAAAACGTCGGTGGTGGGGGGTGCAGTGTATCTATTCAGTAACCTGAGTACATGTAGTTGTGGCTGGTACATGTGACATGTGAAAAGTTGGTTCGTAACGATTAATGTATACGAGTGTTTACATCTGAATAAACCACTTAAACTGTACATACATATGTCTGAATTGTGTGTGAGATCCTGAATAATCCTGATGACTTTTGTACAAGTGTTTATAAGAGGAATTTGTGCACTGACTTACCAGCATATTCCCGTGAGAGTTGCAGTGACCCAACGTGTCACATATTCTTCGTTTGAATAGAGTGAACTTGACTTTGAGATAGTTCTTTGTAATGTAGTCTATAGTGCGGTTTGCCTAAGTGTCACTAAACAAATGCTGATGCCATGACAATTCAAGATTATAAATTGAATTATCGAACTACTAGTCGCCAAAAGACTATTAGGAGGGGGTGGAGACCACGAATTTACGAAGCTCTGAACTTACTAGACGTTAAATACATTGAAGTGAAGCGCTAGCTAAGAGTCTCGGTTTATTTGAACGTGTAGCTCAGCTACTGTGAGCGTCTGTAGACCACGGGGGTTACAACTTACCACCATGTTTACACAAATCTGGACAGTTGTTGTTGAGAATGATGCCTCTATTCAACTCCAAAGGTCACTTTAATGTTTTGAACTGCAATCAAGGTAGCCTAATGCCAACCCGCTACTTTCCCTGCAAAAGCTTTTAAAGGAAAACAAACCCACCATTTTTCACCTGAATTTAGACGGCCACGAATGAAACTCCATGACAGATTTTTTTTTAAAAATCCCTTATATTAACTTCACCACCGTCTCTCTCTCTCTCTCTCTCTCTCTCTCTCTCTGTCTGTCGTTCGTCGTCGGGCAGGCGGGCGGGGGGAAAAACAAAAGTAAAGAATGACACACTTCCCGTGACGCTATCGAGCTGAAATTTTGCACATAGACTCGTGTCACCTATCAATGCATCGTATCAAAATTTCAGATCGATCGAATGTACAGTTATTAAATAAATGCATTTTTAGTTTATCTCTATAAGCTATATGTAGCGGTCGCCATTGTTTACATCTCGTGTTTAACACCAGGTGGAGTTCACTCAGTTTCAGGCTGTAATTGTTTGTCGCGTTGGAACATAATCAATACTTTAAGTTCTGTCTCATATATAAGGGATTTATAATTTATAGTAAAAAACTCTGTTTTTACGGGGTTGTTTAATTTCACCGTTCAGTGCAGTACATGTAAAAAAAAATATACGTAGATATGGTGCGACATGGGATAGGCGTTTTTTTATTATAAAAGACACGAAGAAAATTTGGAAAAGAACACGTTCGAACTTGGCACCATAAGTCTATGTACATATACATACTGTTTGGACGGCCCTGAACTTGATAAACATTTGAAGGTCAGACTCAGTTTACCGCGCAGATTTAAAGTATCATATTTAAATTGAGACAGGTGCCGGAAAATATCCCGCATTTATTACTCCCACCATTATCTTTATGAATCTCCAAATTAAAGACATCGGGACATTCATATGATTCTATTTATAGTGCCATTGATTGATTATTACCTAGAAGACATCGCATTTTTTAAAATAAATTGTTGAACAACAAACTTAGGGCAACATCCCGTTGGGACAGCGCAGTCAATCTTTCAGACGATATCATTTCTGCTGTTGCGCCTACAAGACTCTCGTAAAATACCACAAGAAAGAAAATACCTCTAATGTGGACATTTACTCGTGGATTTAACACCACGGTGCAGAGACAGAAACACACGCGCGCTCTTCGTCTTGTCGCTCGCACCTGGCGCGCGTGGTTAATGTTTGGATAAACTATTTAACACAACGGTGGGTGCGCGTGTGCTCGCGGAGCCGAGGGACGCGCTCGATTCTATACATCACCAAGAAACCTTGTTATTGAAAGGGGGTTTGTGAATCTCAATGTACAGTTGTGCAATTTTAAGATGCTGATAGACTACGAAGATTAGCAGAATGTACGCAGATTAGCTCCGCTGCACGCAGATTAGCAGAATGTAGGCAGATTAGCAGAATGTAGGCAGATTAGCAGACTGTACGAAGATTAGCAGAATGTACGCAGATTAGCGCCGCTGCACGCAGATTAGCAGAATGTAGGCAGATTAGCAGAATGTAGGCAGATTAGCAGAATGTAGGCAGATTAGCAGAATGTAGGCAGATTAGCAGAATGTAGGCAGATTAGCAGACTGTACGCAAATTAGCAGAATATTCGCAGACGAGCAGACTCCTTAAAGATGAAATGAAGGACGACACTGCAGACAATAAATGTCACTTCTAAGTTAGATGCATTTCAAGGTCACAACATTGAGATACACTGCAGGGAAGAGAGACCGGTCAGCTATAATTAGCTATGGTCAGCATATTTAAACCGACATGGCTTTAACTTATGGGTTAAGCAGTGCTTCTCAAACCTTTTAGCATGGCGGTCCCTCGGGAATTTTTCCATCGAAGAAGGGACCGGTGCACTGTTTGCCCTGTACTGACTTGGTAGCGAAATGTAATTCATTTTATTATTGTAATTTCATTTTATGTGCTTATTGTCGAAAGATTGACATATTCTATATGGTTAGTATTAATGGATGAAAATGGAGGATTATAATTAGACTTTTCGGTCCGTTCTTGATAACTTCTTCGTTCTTTATAACTTCTGCGGACCGGCGGCGGATGGCCCACGGACCGGCACCAGTCCGCGGACCCCACTTTGAGAAGCACCGCCGAATAGAAGAATCGATCTTTGTGTTTACAAACATAAATTGTTTGTTGAATAGTTGTTAACTGAGTAAAGGTGGTGAGACATTCTGGGAATATGACTTGGGAGTTTTGATAGAAATGTGGATCACCTAAATAAAGGGCTTTTATTTTACACACACAAAAACATGTACGCACGCGCGCATAAACACACACACACACACACGGACAGACACACACATGCACGTAACACACACGGATACACTCACACACGCAAGCACTCACACAGCTATAATTTGAAAACTTTGTTTTTGAATACCCTAATGGCCTCTGACCAGTCTAAGAAATCTCCCGTTTCTAACGGCGTCCATTATTTGTGTTTGTTTCAAATCACTGGTTGGTGTGCGTGGCATGTGATGCCGTGGGGAATTAAAAAAAGGTCACCTAAATGGTGGAGGGTTAACGATGCTCTGTCAGTTTGCGCGTGCGTGTGCGCGGGAGTGAGTGTGTTTTTGAGAGAACGGGGCGTTATTTTGGGCGCGAATTTTGAGGATGTTGTATTTTTGGACTAATATTTGCCGGCGGCGGGATGCTGGACTACCCCACGAGAGGTCAGGCGAGAAATTGAACGGTAGAAAATAGAGATCAATCCGCATGAGACTGGCGGTCTGTACTCTGATGAACTCGATTACATTGTGTACATCCAAGTGTATGTGTGTGTCCATTCCCAGTGTGTGTGTGTGTGTGTGCTTAAGTGTGAGAGTGTGTTAAAGTGGGAGTGGGTGTCTATGTGTGACTGTGTGTTATGGTGTGAGTGAGTGTCTAAGTGTTAAAGTGTGAGTGAGTGTCTAAGTGTGTGGGTGCGTGTGTCTGTGTGTTTGTTTTAAGGTGTGAGTGACTGTATATGTGTGTGTGGTTTTTAGTGTGTGTGTGTGTATTAAAGTGTGAGTGTCTATAAGTGTGTGTGGTGTGTGTGTGTGTGAGTGTGTGTGTGTGTGGTGTATGTGTCTGAGTGTGTTTAAAGGTGTGAGTGAGTGTGTGTATACAGAGGAATGCTTGTCTCAAAGAGTCAACAAATATAAGATCGAATGTGCATGGTTTCTATAGTATAGGGTTATATTCTTACAGTGACAGGCAGAAATGATTATTGTCAAGAGAGATACCTTCATCCTGACTGTTCATGTAAATGTCAGATGCAATCAAATAAAAACAAAGACGAAAAATAAAACTCTTATACTGATTCAAAGACTTTAATAACGCAATAAGAATTGGTGTTTTAAAGAAGTGATAGAGTAAACACCAGTGACAGAGTACACACCAGGTCGTAGTGAACAACTCACACCCAAGTGACAGAGTACACACCAGGTCGTAGTGGACGACTCACACTCAAGTGACATAGTGAAGTGTACACCCAAGTGATAGATACATAGTAAAATTTACACCTAAATGACAACTAAGACACAGAGTTAAATGTACACCTAAATGACAACTAAGACACAGAGTAAAATTTACACCTAAATGACAACTAAGACACAGAGTTAAATGTACACCTAAATGACAACTAAGACACAGAGTTAAATGTACACCTAAATGACAACTAAGACACAGAGTTAAATTTACACCTAAATGACAACTAAGACACAGAGTTAAATGTACACCTAAATGACAACTAAGACACAGAGTTAAATGTACACCTAAATGACAACTAAGACACAGAGTTAAATTTACACCTAAATGACAACTAAGACACAGAGTTAAATGTACACCTAAATGACAACTAAGACACAGAGTAAAATTTACACCTAAATGACAACTAAGACACAGAGTTAAATGTACACCTAAATGACAACTAAGACACAGAGTAAAATTTACACCTAAATGACAACTAAGACACAGAGTTAAATGTACACCTAAATGACAACTAAGACACAGAGTTAAATGTACACCTAAATGACAACTAAGACACAGAGTAAAATTTACACCTAAATGACAACTAAGACACAGAGTTAAATGTACACCCAAATGTCACCCAAGACACAGAGTAAAATGCACACCTCGGTGACTAAGTGCACAAATCAGTCCAAGTTTATTGAAGAGGACGCTATATTATCCAACTGTTTTTTTTTGTTGACCAGGTCACACAAACATATCAACATGTTTAGCGGATAAGGCCAACGCGTCCGCCTGTCCCACCACTCACCCCCCGCAGCCCCTATTGTTTTAATAAGCACTTGGTCCTAATCCACCACAGCTGCCGTTTACACAATCTGCTTCCACCGTGTACAAATCAATGGCCGAATGATGACCGGCTGCCATAAGTAATGACGTTATCTCAGCTGTTGGTTCATATTTTCTCCTACTTACGCATTGGACGTAAGCCAACAATCCCCTCCACCAGAGACAGATTTAATGAACTGTGTGCCACTGAATGGAATGTTGCTGTTTTCAAATGACCACCAAGTTCAGTAACTCTAATGAGCTCCACAAAGTTCAGTAGCTCTAATGAGCTCCACCAAGTTCATTAACTCTAATGAGATCCACAAAGTTCAGTAGCTCTAATGAGCTCCACAAAGTTCAGTAGCTCTAATGAGCTCCACCAAGTTCATTAACTCTAATGAGCTCCACAAAGTTCAGTAACTCTAATGAGCTCCACCAAGTTCAGTAACTCTAATGAGCTCCACCAAGTTCATTAACTCTAATGAGCTCCACAAAGTTCAGTAAATCTAATGAGCTCCACAAAGTTCAGTAACTCTAATGAGCTCCACAAAGTTCAGTAAATCTAATGAGCTCCACCAAGTTCAGTAACTCTAATGAGCTCCACCAAGTTCAGTAACTCTAATGAGCTCCACCAAGTTCAGTAACTCTAATGAGCTCCACAAAGTTCAGTAACTCTAATGAGCTCCACAAAGTTCAGTAGCTCTAATGAGCTCCACCAAGTTCAGTAACTCTAATGAGCTCCACCAAGTTCAGTAAATCTAATGAGCTTCACAAAGTTCAGTAAATCTAATGAGCTCCACCAAGTTCAGTAAATCTAATGAGCGCCACAAAGTACATTAACTCTAATGAGCTCCACCAAGTTCAGTAACTCTAATGAGCTCCACCAAGTTCAGTAACTCTAATGAGCTCCACCAAGTTCAGTAAATCTAATGAGCTTCACAAAGTTCAGTAAATCTAATGAGCTCCACCAAGTTCATTAACTCTAATGAGCTCCACAAAGTTCAGTAAATCTAATGAGCTCCACCAAGTTCAGTAAATCTAATGAGCTCCACCAAGTTCAGTAAATCTAATGAGCTCCACCAAGTTCATTAACTCTAATGAGCTTCACAAAGTTCAGTAAATCTAATGAGCTCCACCAAGTTCAGTAAATCTAATGAGCTCCACCAAGTTCAGTAAATCTAATGAGCGCCACAAAGTACATTAACTCTAATGAGCTCCACCAAGTTCAGTAACTCTAATGAGCTCCACCAAGTTCAGTAACTCTAATGAGCTTCGATTGGGCGCTGCCGAGAATGCAATACTACAACAAACACAATTATTGCGTGTGTGTGGGGGGGGGGATTTAGTCAAACATTTATAAAGAAGATTTTAAAAAAATAATAACTGCTTACATCGGAAGGACAAACATTATGTATGTAAACACAAACACACACACAAACGACATAAATAAATTACATTAACAATATCAAAACTGTCGGTTAGCGGGGAGTTTTACGATCCCCACCTCCTTTTTAATATATTTTGTGGAAATAATAATTGCTCGTGTCTGCAGTGACAAAACAGATCAGCAATATTATAATATTATTTCGGGCCCGGCGACTAATTAGATTTAGATCTATCCAATGACAGGGGTATTGTCGCTTTTCAGAAGATTACTTACTAGGTTAAATTAAGGAAAGGTACTATACGATGTTAAATTAAGGGGATGTTACAATACCAGGTTAAATTAAGGGGAAGGTTAAATACACGGTTAAATTAAGGACAGGTACCATACGATGTTAAATTAAGGGGATGTTACAATACCAGGTTAAATTAAGGGACTTGGGTTAACAAAAATATTATATCAGTAGTTTAGAGGATAACTGAACACACTTGAACTTGAACTATCTCTTAACCCGTCGTTGGGTCGTTGGGGAACAATCGTGAAGTGCTCACTATCTCAAGCCATTTGTCCCGTTCCTGTGCTGACCTTTGAGAGTCGCTAAATGACAGACCGGTCCACTCTTTGATATCGTCCTCCCATCTCTTCTTTTGTTTGCCCCTTTTCCTTCCTCCCTGGACTGTGCATTGCAATATAGTTTTTGCGAGACCCCCAGTTCTTGTCACGTGTCCGTACCATCGTAATTTCCTCTTCTTAATGGAGGTGAGAAGGTCCTCGTAGGGGCCAATGACAGTACTTATTGTGTTGCGGACCGCTTCCTTTGATGTTTCCTCTAGTTTTCTCTGAACACACACGGACGTAAAATCATTTATTTACAAAGTAGTCCCCGTTTCAAAATATTTAAATGTTTATAAATACATAAAATATTTGACATCAATCTGATTTATTTTTGTTGTCAACTGTGGTAATTCGAGAGCCCCCCCCCACCCCAAACCACCACCACCCCAAACCCAGTTCAGACATGGCCGACAATCGAACAGCCAGGTTTTATTTTATACAGAAAACCTCAACAGAGAAAGTTCACCCGGTGCAGTTCATCAACATTGAACTGAGGATAACATTAATTGGTTCCTTTCGTGCTGGAACGACCCCGGTAAAAATGAATTGTAGCGGAGGTTTATCACATTGGTCTGTCTGTTTACTCGGAGGCAGGCGGGGCACAAGCTGTTTTCTAGTTTTAAAATCTACTTACGCTCTTTGACCCACGTCTACTTTCGATGTAATACACAAGTGGATCTAAAACCGTGGCCGCGGTAACCCGGGAAAGAGTGTTGCGCTCTCTGTACAAACCGGTGGATCTAAAACTGTGGCCGCGGTAGCCTGTGACATCAACTTGTGCTCTAGTAACTTGATTGTTCAACTAAGAAAAATGAAGTTGCAAGCTACAAACCTCTTAACTAAAATTGATATTGTTTACTTTTTAAATTAATTTATGGACATTTAAATACTAAAAAGTGAACTAGATTATAGTAAAATTAAGTTTATATCCAATGTTCATAAAACTAATTGATGACAGGATTTTCCAAGATGAGCAATATGGGAACTCTAGATTGGTCATAGAATTTAACACTGTAGTGTAAGGTCTGAACTTGAGAAGAAAACAAATGCCATAACACAGAGTGCATGGCTATACTTGATCAGTTGAAATTGGTGATATCCAGTGCTGCATGCGTCATGCAACACAGTTGGGAATTAAAATATGTGGTTGCTACATCTGTATTCACCCGTAGCTGCTTCAAACAAAAAAAAGTTAAAATTGCGGATTTACAACTTTCAAACTCCTATTAGCTCTTATGTATTGTTCATTTCAACTCATCATGTTCAAATTTAAAAAATATCAACAAGTTGTATGATTAAATAACGGCAAATGGAAGTTATTGATAAATTAATTTGTCAGGTGATCGAATGCAAGCCACTTTTTTATGGGTAAAAAAAACGAAGATATCACAATAGCCAAGACTGGGCAGATGAGAGGGTTAAAGAAAAACACTAAATAAAAGGACTCATAAAAGCGGAAGCTATATGTTGCTGAATGGCAACACAAAATCCTTTTCATTTCTTCTAGTGTCCACACGGCCTGATGAAGCAGTGTTAAATAAATAAATCAGCCCAGACTTACCTTATTTCGGTTTTCCCAAGCTTTAAAAAAAAAGTGAAATTAGAGACAAAATAGTGCCAACTGCCAAAGCTATTTAAATTTTCTCGTTAGAGCAGTTCACGGATGACTTTTAAAGCGAGCCGCTAAGACGGCCGGCCACTTAACCAAAGAGTACCGAGAGAATTCAGCGCTAACCGGCAATGATGGAATTAAATTGAATGATGACGGGGGACATGACACTACAATAAGAAATTACGGCCAGGGAAAGCCCGCACGGCCAATCCAATAAGCCGGGACTTGGTGAAACGTTCATGAAGTACATAATGGCTAAGATGAAAATTAGATTGGGCTTGTAAGGAAAGGGGGACGAGATAAGGCCTCCAGAAATAGACAGAGAATGGACGGGCGAGAAAATTAAGAGAAGAGGCGGCAGTCTGTCCAAATGAATAAAATAAACGTGCTCTTTGCATCAACTAAAGAACATTTCATAGGAGTGACAACATTAACAAAAAAATTATGATTACGAATTAAGCATCTTTGCTAAGCATCTTTGCAGTATCCATTATCAACAAATAAATTTCTAAGTAAACAGTACTAACGAACAAAATTAATTATCAGTATTAATTTTTACATAAGACATAAGACTGAGTTCTGAAATATCCCATGGCGAGGAAATCTGTCAAACCATTCTTGTAACAATTTTGGCCACCCAACATGAAAAGCTGTCAACGACTACGTTAAGTTCCTACACATTCTTCTTCTTCTTTTCTCGTTAATGATCTTATCTCAGACAACCCAAGCCTTGCATCTTATCTCAGACAACCCAAGCCTTGTATCTTATCTCTGACAACCCAAGCCTTGCATCTTATCTCACACAACCCAAGCCTTGCATCTTATCTCACACAACCCAAGCCTTGCATCTTATCTCACACAACCCAAGCCTTGCATCTTATCTCACACAACCCAAGCCTTGCATCTTACATCAGACTGAGAAAACCCAATCCTCGCATCTTATCTCTGACAACCCAAGCCTTGCATCTTATCTCTGACAACCCAAGCCTTGCATCTTATCTCACACAACCCAAGCCTTGCATCTTATCTCTGACAACACAAGCCTTGTATCTTATTCTCTGACAACCCAAGCCTTGTATCTTATCTCTGACAACCCAAGCCTTGCATCTTATCTCACACAACCCAAGCCTTGCATCTTATCTCACACAACCCACGCCTTGCATCTTATCTCACACAACCCAAGCCTTGCATCTTACATCAGACTGAGAAAACCCAATCCTCGCATCTTATCTCTGACAACCCAAGCCTTGTATCTTATCTCAGACAACCCAAGCCTTGCATCTTATCTCACACAACCCAAGCCTCGCATCTTATCTCACACAACCCAAGCCTTGCATCTTATCTCACACAACCCAAGCCTCGCATCTTATCTCAGACAACCCAAGCCTTGCATCTTATCTCAGACAACCTATGCCTTTCAACCATAACGAACTTAGGGACCACCATAAATTTTGTTTTAAAATTTTCTTTGAAAATAAAATGTGTTTTGAGAAGCGCAGATCGATGAAAATAGCCTTCATAACACCCATGTCTTCGGTTGGTACAGTAAAAATAATAAAACTGAAGCATAAGCCAGAAGCTAACAGTACAAAACTGCCCCCCCCCCTCGACCCACCTCCCCTTGCCAACTCATGTAAATGAAGAGCAACATGGAGGATGTCCATTCCTGAAGGGTGCCCGGGTGCACAGTTTAAGTCGAACCCCAGAATAACGGGCACATTCTGACATGCGTTTATTTGGTTTCCATCTGAAAAACCTCACCACATGACAGCCGGAGTGTTTGGAGTCAAAACAGAGCGTCATTTCTAGCAGCGCTGCTTGGACTGGCCTTTGGGAGAAGAAAAAACAGCACAGCCCCACGGCGGCTTTGTTGAATACAGAAGCCAGCATAACGAACATAACCACGGGGTCTAATAAAGTATCAAGTTTCCATTAAACGTTGTTTACAGATAAATGTTACTGCTATCTGCTAGACTTTAAAGTTTATTTACGGCATCTGGGCGAGGTATTTTCTTTGGTCTTTAAGTGTACACTTTATTGACATGCCGGCGGCGTATGGCAGTGGAGATAATCAGCATGTCGGTGTATTGAGGGGAAAGATTGGATTAATTGGTCACGACAATAGAGCTAGCTAGCTAACAGTCTCTCTTTTATGTGAGGCATAAGAGTCAAATAACCATGGTTTACTGTTGTTGAGACGTTGTTGGGGAGTTGTGTGGGGGCTCCTATTTCAATAGAGAGGTTAGAGATACAATATTAACATTAAAGTCGGGGTGGGGGAGAGGGGCCAGTGTTTAGGTTTTAATATAAACAAATAAATAAAACTACGTGTCAAAGCAAGAAAGCACAAGAATTGCATAAGTCGAGTGGGGGGGGGCGTATCTCATTTCGAATGCCCATCTTTAGGATCGAATAAAAGATAATACAGTTTAATAGGGAATTTTGAAAGAATTATTTTTTCTAACAAATAAATGATAATGGTGTATGTAAGAGATCTTGTTAACTGAAAAGATCTGTACTTGATAGAAGTGGAATCTAGAACATTGCACACCGATGTATTCAACAGTTTTCCCCCAAGGGCGATAAAAATGACTAGGTACGAAAATAAGTTTCTTTGACATTAATTGAAATTATTATTATTTTTTTAAAATTATCAATAATTAATAAGTTTAGCTATTCGGGTCGTCAAGAAACCATTATAACAACAGTTAAGAGACGTAAGATGGCATGGTTCGGTCATGTACTGTGACAGGATACCCTGACAAAAATCATCCTTCAAGGCACTGTAGAAGGGGGCCGGTGAAGAGGTCGACAGCGGAAAAACTGGCTTGACAACATATGATGATGATGATTCATTTCAAAGTTTTAGATCAATAGAGACATCGAGATGGGAAGCTACGTGGCTGTAACAGCAATTGAGACATCGAGATGTGAAGAATGTGGCTGTAACAGCAATAGAGACATCGAGATGGGAAGCTACGTGGCTGTAACAGCAATTGAGACATCGAGACGGGAAGCTACGTGGCTGTAACAGCAATAGAGACATCGAGACGGGAAGCTACGTAGCTGTAACAGCAAAATAGACATCGAGACTTGAAGCTACATTTCTGTAACAGTAATAGAGACATCGAGACTGGAAGCTACGCGGCTGTAACAGCAATAGAGACATCAGGGAGGGAAGTTACGTGGATGTAACAGCAATAGAGACATCGAGACGGGAAGCTACGTGTCTGTAACAGCAATTGAGACATCGGTGTGGGAAGCTACGTGGCTTCAACATTAATAGAGACGTGGGGACAAGAAGCTACGTGGCTGTAAACAGCAATAGAGACATCGAGACGGAAGCTACGTGGCTGTAACAGCAATAATCTTTTATGGTTTCGGATTAACCCTTGCCGCTTACGACATCAGTCGGGCACTGACAGCTCGAACAGGTTTCCTATCACAAACAACCATAGACAGATTCGATGCGCCAGCCATTGCCTCATCGACTGATGCACACACTCATTATATGTGCGCCCACAAAAATTTCAACACAGAGAAATTTACATGCACATACATATATATATATATATATATAAAATGCTGTAAAATGTAAAAGTAAATATATATATATATATATATATATTTACTTTTACATTTTTTAAAAATTCCAACCGTATGTCCAACTGGTCAATATGACTTCAGCATATCGTGGCTCTAGTAAGTTCTCTTTTTTTCTTTTAATGATAACGAAAAACTAAATCTAAATGATGGCACGAGTTATCTGTGCAATGGGAAAGTTATCTTCTCTGGCGACGGAATGAACTTAGTCGATAGAAGTAATAACCAATGGGGATGTCCGCATAAGTCAACGTGAATACTGCTGCTGATACGCAGTAGGAACGGTTGCTGACACGGCTGTGGGAATGGCTGCTGGCACGGCTGTAGGAATGACTGATGGCGCGGCTGTAGGAATTACTGCTGGCACGGCTGTAGGAATGACTGCTGGCACGGCTGTAGGAATGACTGCTGACACGGCTGTAGGAATGACTTCTGACACGGCTGTTGGCACGGCTGCGGCACAACGAGCTGAAAGGGTTCAAGGAGTACTCGGGCTATGGACGACTCTATGTCTGCCCGGTGTACATGAATGTGACATACCGAAAGCTGAATTCACACAAGTTCGCGGGGCAGTCAAACAACGAATCCGGCCATTAGGTTCTGACAAATAATAAATAGGGTAGTAATGACGGAACTAATCCTAGAAATACCAATGCGCACAAAATCAAGTTAAGTTGGTATTCAATTTCGATTCTAAGGATGTTAAAAACACAAGTAACATGTTATATATAAGAATGTGTTCCATTCATTTCATCCAGTATTTGCTTGTGTAATCCCCATCATTTAAATGCTTTGCTCGCATATTTCACAACTGTGGCTACATCAAAGAGTTGTTGAACTATATTGTTGCAACAATAATGGTAATAGGATCCCATAACCAGTTTGACATTGATGAGCGGAGAGAAAATTAGTGGGAGGGATGGGGTACATGGACAAGGAAGACGGGTGGCGAGAATGGAGGGGTGAGTTGCGTGGAGGATTGGTGTGGGGTGCGAGAGACGGTACCTTTCTAATGACGGAGAGAAGTGATGCTTGCGTGAATGCCACATGCAAAGTGTGTCTTAATTAAACACCGCTTTACCTACGTGGATCTGCAATAGGCTGGGGCTCGATCCGCACGCCACACCAACTCAAAAAATAAAATTTAAAATTTATATCAATCAATCAAAAGTTCTGTATTACGTTATGTTTTAATCTGATGTGTATTTATTTTGAAAACTTCCGTCATTTTTGACGGGTGATACACTAGTAAATATATAAAAATGATTTAACAACAAAAACAAATATTCAAAAAACTTTTGGCCAACTATATAATATAGGTGTTGATCAGAGAAACAACAGGCAGATAACTCTGACCACCCCTTTATTTCTCCCATCACTGAAACGATTGAACAGGGTCAATACGTTTAGAATTAAAAGAGAATCTAAATTCAAGCAACTACAACCAATGTTCCCTCTAAGGTTCGTTGGTCCGTGCGCAAAGTTGCACGGCATCCATTTGTTGTAAAATATTTTACAAAATTTGCTTCGTGGTAACGTAAATTTGCTGCGCGGTTGCGCGGCCGCGCAGATATCTGAACGCTTAATAGCTTAAAGGGAACGTTGACTACAACTATACTCCTCCAATCGTTACGATGTATCAAACATTTCCAAACTTAAGATATAGATTCGGAAAAGTTCAATGGTGAAAAGGGGGGAGATAGGTCGGGTGCAAGTTGGTTGTTTTTTTTGTTTTTTTTAAAAAATAAATCAACTTGGCCTCGGAGAGGATGGTTGCAACGAGATAAAGGTCTAGGAGGAAACACGTCAACAGAGTTCAATCTTTCCCAACGTGAGAGCGGAACTGAAATATCTTTAATGAGAAATAACCCCCAAAAAATGTTCCGTTTGACGTGCCCGAGGTCAATGGATTCAATTCTTCACGTTGAAAGCTCAAGGTAAGGTCTCTAGCACGTGAGACGAACATTGATGAAACATCTAATCTCCTATTACATTATGACTTGATTGTAATCAGGCAATTAAAAAGTTGGCGATAGTTTTAATCATCTTAGCCGTGCTCGGCACAACGTCACGTTAGATTTTATAACCAATAAAATATTTTTAAAACTACAGTAAAATGCGTTCTATTGCTATGTGTCGGGATGATGTTATATAACTTCATTTAAAACATGTTCATTGAACATGCTTTAAATACTTAGCATGTTTATTGCGCGTGCTTATTGAACATGCTTATTGAACATGTTTATTGAACATGCTTATTGAACATGTTTATTGAATATGCTTATTGAACATGTTTATTGAATATGCTTATTGAACATGCTTATTGAACATGTTTATTGAATATGTTTATTGAACATGCTTATTGAATATATTTATTGAACATAGTTATTGAATATGTTTATTGAACATGCTTATTGAACATAGTTATTGAATATATTTATTGAATATAGTTATTGAATATGCTTATTGAACATAGTTATTGAATATATTTATTTAACATAGTTATTTAACATAGTTATTGAACATGCTTATTGAACATAGTTATTGAATATATTTATTGAACATAGTTATTTAACATAGTTATTGAACATGCTTATTGAACATAGCTATTGAATATTTTTATTGAACATAGTTATTTAACATAGTTATTGAACATGCTTATTGAACATAGTTATTGAATATATTTATTGAACATAGTTATTTAACATAGTTATTGAACATGCTTAATGAACATAGTTATTGAATATATTTATTGAACATAGTTATTTAACATGTTATTGAACATGCTTATTGAATATGTTTATTGAATATGTTTATTGAACATGTTTATTGAACATGTTTATTGAACATGCTTTATTGAATATGTTTATTGAACATGTTTATTGAATATGTTTATTGAATATGTTTATTGAATATGTTTATTGAATATGTTTATTGAACATGTTTATTGAACATGTTTATTGAATATGTTTATTGAATATGTTTATTGAATATGTTTATTGAATATGTTTATTGAATATGTTTATTGAATATGCTTATTGAATATGTTTATTGAACATGCTTATTGAATATGTTTATTGAACATGTTTATTGAACATGCTTATTGAATATGTTTATTGAATATGTTTATTGAACATGCTTATTTAATATGTTTATTGAACATGTTTATTGAACATGTTTATTGAACATGTTTATTGAACATAGTTATTGAATATATTTATTGAACATAGTTATTGAACATAGTTATTGAATATGTTTATTGAATATGTTTATTGAACATAGTTATTGAATATGTTTATTGAACATGCTTATTGAACATGCTTATTGAACATGTTTATTGAATATTGACAAAGGATACTCTTGAAAAGCAAGGAGTCGAGATAATCCGTTGGGAAAAGCGGGCTGAGTTCTTTAACGAAAGGATAACAATAATTTTAAGTCCTAACGGATGGATGTAGAGATGAGAATTGTCTTCAGAACGCCCAAGCGTCTACAGCTTTATTTTAGCGCACATGGCCAGTTTTGTAACATGACTTGCTATGTGTCGCCGTGTGATATCAAGGGTGTCTGTCTATAGTCTGTGACTATGTCAGCCACAACCAACTCGACTTGCTATGTATCGCCGTGTGATATCAAAGGTGTCTGTCTATAGTCTGTGACTATGTCAGCCACAACCAACTCGACTTGCTATGTATCGCCGTGTGATATCAAGGGAGTCTGTCTATAGCCTGTGACTGTGTCAGCCACAACCAACTCGACTTGCTATGTATCGCCGTGTGATATCAAGGGAGTCTGTCTATAGCCTGTGATTGTGTCAGCCACAACCAACTCGACTTGCTATGTATCACCGTGTGATATCAAGGGAGTCTGTCTATAGCCTGTGATTGTGTCAGCCACAACCAACTCTGCGTAACTTCCCGGTTGCTGGGACATGCTGGGAACATCGAACAATTCAACCTCCCCTCCCCCCTCCCCTAAAGAACACGACCAAAATAAAAAAATAACGAAACATTTAATAAAACATTGCCAACTCCCACCCACAAACTAAAAATACGCCATCATTGTTTGTGACCTTGAAACAATTTATTCTGACCCCCTCGGCTGGCTGCTTTGAATATTTGATGCTCCCTTAAAGTACACACAGAAGAGTGCAAGGTGTACGTCAAAACAAGGGAAATAGATTCGTTCTATTTTTCTATTTCCTCCATCATCTCAGGACGTTAGATAAGAAAATGTCCAGGCACCAGTATCACCACGAGCACCACCTTCGAAACGTTGCTTCATTCATCAGCAAAGTTTCTCACACAATAACTTTGCATTTTTGTTTTTTTTTAAAGCAATTTTATGTTATTTTGTTTTGTCACCGCTGCATTAAATTGTAACCTCTAATTGATTCGAATCCACACAAATGAAGTTGTCGTGTCTATTTCTTTTTCCTTTAAAATTCGTCCTCTCCGGCTCACATCATCCTGCTTTGGGTTTTACTGGAGTGTCTTATTGAATACACGCCCAACGCATCGTTTCTTGTAGATGCCCGAGACGTAGGTCATTGAATTTGCTGACAGAGTTGAAGCTCTTCAGCGGACATGTCAGACACGCGTGCCAGGGTAGCAGAACTGGTGTGGGCCAGGCACAAAGGAAATAAGCATAGTCTAGGCACGTCAGACACGCGGGCCGGCGGTAGCAGCACAAGTACCAGGCACAAAATATAAAACGAATTAATAAAAACGTGTTTACCAGGTCCGTACCTAACTCAGGCACCACTATTTCGATAGGGGCGAACAACAGGAATCCACTCTACTTGTCTGTGGAGCGAGCATCCACTTCACAATGATTGTCTGCACACAATGAAAGTCTGCACAAGAACTCGATGTCACCGGAACACCTTGACATTTGTTGAAATTAGCCTTTCTTAGAAAAAAATAATTGTTATTTATCTTGGAGCGAGGGGTCATGATCAATCTTCCCTTTGAGCTGCTCGGTTGCGCAGATATCCGACCGACGCCGCGCAGCAGTTAAGAATTACCGCACATCAAATTTTGACAAGGAAAATATATCTATGTTTGTGAGTTGTAAAATTGTGCACACAAAAATTAAAGTTGCACACAAGTTTGTTATTTTGCACACGGACCAACGAACCTTAGAGGGAACACTGGTCATGATTTATAAACCAATGTTTATACAGTGAACTTACTGTGGGTGGGTGCAGTGCAACAACTATAGAAATCACGCCACAAAATACATTGGAACTGTAAACTAAACCAACGAGTATGGCCAGACCCACAGCCACACCGAAGCTTCTCGAATGTTTTAGTGCACCAGAACGGCAGTAGATGGACCGGCAGTCTTCGCTGACCGATGCTTTGTTTATTTTCATTGACCACCATTGACGAGCACTGCCCTACTTGGCCAGCACTTGGTCAGGTAGGTGCCTCAATTTAGCACAAAGAGATATGTGACAGGTGGGCCGAGTTTATAGACAGAGATAGATAAATGGGCGTGGAATGAGATATTCGTCAATTGCATGCGTGGGAGATTCACTGTGTTATCATTCGGATTATCAAACTCATTTACTTTGAGGCGGATGGGCTGAACCAGGGGTCTCCAAACTATGGCCCGCGGGCCAGATGCGGCCCACGTGGCCCTCTCATCCGGCCCCTGTAGACCTTTTAATCTAAAAAAGATACTATATTTAATTGCAGTTTACCACAAAACTGTGTGTAGTCGGCCCAAAAACTGATGTTTGACAGTTAATGCGGCCCTCCGGCAGAAAAGTTTGGAGACCCCTGAGCTAAACTATCAGCATATCGATGAGGTACGTCACTCTAGATGTGGTGTAATAAACAACAGGCGGTCATCGCATTATCCCAATCAATATCAGTGGTATACTAATGTTCGTTCAAGCAACGTCTCGGCGGGTAAATAAATTAAATGTTGTCGAGGCCACGGCGATGATGAAACTGAACTGTTTACAAATTCGTGTAAGATTTCTATCGATCAAACATCGATTACTTCCACGGAGAAACTCAAGAGACTTCGAGGAGGCGCTAAAAGCATTTTTTTTTCTTTCAGGATTTAAAAAAAACAGGAAAAAAAAACCTCAAACGGTCTGCTCAGGGCAAGTAACCAACCGAGTGTTGACACGTGGAGCCTTTATCATCTTGACATTACCGGGTTTCAAATCTTTTAAACTCAGAGCTCAAAGTGTTTAGCTCAAAATTTACATCTTTGTTCAAAGATTGAATACAGAGCTTAAGTTTAGGGTTTTATACGGGGCTTGAGTTTAGGGTTTTATACGGAGCTTAAGTTTAGGGTTTCATACAAAAGCTTGAGTTGGGGCATACAGAGCTTGAGTTTAGGGTTTTATACGGAGCCTGAGGTTAGGGTTTTATACAGAACTTGAGTTTAGGGTTTTATACGGAGCTTGCGGTTTGGGTTTCATCCAAAGCTTGAGTTGGGGTTTCATACAGAGCTTGAGTTTAGTGTTTTATACAAAGCTATTTACGTTGTTAGCACCTCTGCAACTCATAAACTTTATCGCAGTAGTGCAATGCTTTTATTCAGCACCAGAGATAGGTCGTTCATTATGAAGCAAGCCGTGAAACAGATATGATAGATGTCACATTTGTGATCCTGTGACTAAGTTGGGGGAAAGAAACATATTAAGGGACATGTGAATACGGATCTAGGTAATCAAAGAAAGTGTACGAGATGTGCAATGCTTCGCAGCATGTGTTTTTTTTTGTTGGTTTTTTTTGTGTCTAACATTTTAACATGTTGCAAATAATACAAAGCAACCGTAAAGTTGTTGTTTTTTTCGTCTTCTTCTACTTTTTCATTTGCGCATTTGGCTAAGTCATATTATTATTCCCATAATCTGAAAAGTTTCCCTTTAGCAATTAACAGCTTACTCTCAATCCTGAAATGAGATGACGCGGCGGTAGATCACGTGATGTACTGAACAGACCTCACGCGCGGGTAGTATCCCAGGAGTCCACTTGCAAAACCTACTAAGTCACTTTTTAGAGTTTTTGAGCAAAAGGCATTTATGTTTGAGAGACTTAGCAGATTTTGTAGAGTTTTATATTGTTAACAATAATAAAATATTTTAAAAATCGCTTTTATTTACAGATAGAAAGTGCACTAAAAGGAAGAAAATAAAATTTTTCTATGATAACAGGTGAAATGACTGAATCTATCCACTGCACATAAAAGCGTGGGGCGCCCATCACAAATCATTTCTCTTTGCAACTAGGGCTGTCAATATTGTTGTAATAAAACAAACCCGTAAAAACAAAGTTTTTGACTATAAATCCCTTATATATGAGACATAACTAACAGTATTGATTATTTTCAAACATTTACAGACTGAATCTGTCTTAACTCAAGTTTGCTTCATAACCCTAGGGGGGGGAGGGGTGGGTGGGAGGGGGAGAGGGGAAAAGTCTGGTCACCGATTCGCTTGACCGAGCTCAGCGTGACACGTAAAATGTAAACAAAAGCACCCCGTCGCTTCGTTGGGTCGCCTCAATGCGTTAGCTCAAACTTTCACGTGGGAAAAAAACAATAACAAACCGTGAATTTGAATTACATACCTCATATAAGGATAAACTAAAAATGCATTAATTTAATTACGGTACGTTCGATCGATCTGAAATTTTGATACGATGCATTGTTAGGTCAGACGGGTCAGTGTGCCAAATTTCAGCTCGATCGAATCACGGGAAGTGGGTCATTTTCGACTTTTGTTTTTCCGCCCGCCCATGAGATGACGACAGACAGAGAGACAGAGACGGCCGCGAAGTTAATATAAGGGATTTAATAAAAACAAACCCGTAAAAACAAAGTTTTTGACTATAAATCCCTTATATATGAGACATAACTAACAGTATTGATTATTTTCAAACATTTACAGACTGAATCTGTCTTAACTCAAGTTTGCTTCATAACCCTAGGGGGGGAGGGGTGGGTGGGAGGGGGAGAGGGGAAAAGTCTGGTCACTGATTCGCTTGACCGAGCTCAGAGTGACACGTAAAATGTAAACAAAAGCGCCCCGTCGCTTCGTTGGGTCGCCTCAATGCGTTAGCTCAAAATTTCACGTGGGAAAAAAACAATAACAAACCGTGAATTTGAATTACATACCTCATATAAGGATAAACTAAAAATGCATTTATTTAATTACGGTACGTTCGATCGATCTGAAATTTTGATACGATGCATTGTTAGGTCAGACGGGTCAGTGTGCCAAATTTCAGCTCGAGCGGATCACGGGAAGTGGGTCATTTTTTACTTCTAATTTTCCGCCCGCCCAAGACAGACAGAGAGAGAGAGAGACAGAGACGCCGGTGAAGTTAATATAAGGGATTTAAAAAGCTGCCCGGGTACCCGTCCAAAATTTGAACGGGTACCCGGGTTACCCGTTAGAAATGCCAAAAAATGTTCACCGTCGTGCCCGCTATTAGCATTTTTCTTTATTATGAGAACGCAAATTTAGATGTAATGACTCAGCGATGTGAAAATGATAACATTGAAATACTACTATAGTACATTGGTGGAAAAACAATGAGCAGAGGGGCGCCAAAGTGATTTTCTTTTTAAGGGTGGTAGGGTGGGGGGATGGGAAAACAAAGTCTTATAAAGATAAAGTGCGGTAATCGTATGTTGACAAGGCGGTTATTTCTAGTTCATAACTGACAAATGTGGTAATTGACAAAACTTTCCTGGACCTTCACCTACTTAGTGGACCCATTCCTCAGTATTTATGTTTGTTGTTATAGTGTGAAGATCATTCAACGATTGAAATATTATTGGGGGGGGAGAGAAAAAAAGAATATAGCAGGTGTTTTTTTTTAAAGTATGTTGGGGATAGGAGTGGAGACGTGCGTAAGTTGGGGGGGGGGATTATATAAACAACATTGGCTCTTATCAATCGGTAGCATTGATGTGCGGCGTATTTCAAAGACAAAGCCAAGGTCAGTTCTAGCCCTTCCTAGTTATGGGTCTTGTGTTCTATATTGTGTCTTACTGAGTGCACCCATCCGCCAAGCATTTATTATTTTTATTATAGTGAAAATCGTTAAACGAACGAATTATTAATTTTTTTTAAAAACTAGAATATTGCAGGTGTTGTTTTTTTTTAAGTATGGTGGGGATAGGCAGTGGCGGCGTTAGGTATGCGCGAGGCCTGGTGCAACAATGACCCCGCGGGCCCCCCTAGATTAGATCAATTCTTGCGCAAACTCAGTAGTGCAATATCTGCCGGCTCTTTTGTTACTAACATATAGTCTCAAGTCTGAAACGCGGGGCCTCCCTAAGTGCGGGAATTGGGGCTATCGCCCAAGCTGCCACCCCCAAAGGCCGCTCCTGAGGATAGGAGTGGAGACTTGTGTAAGTGGGGGGGGGGAGAATAGATGTTCGGCGTATTTCAAAACCAAGGTCATTTCTAGCCCTTCCAAGTCATCGACGTTGTATTCCATTTTCCTTAATTAAACAATTCAAAAGAACCAAAACCTTTTTGTTTTAAATGATTTTTGTTTCATGTTCTAGGGAAAAAAAGTATAAAAATACAGTGTAGTTTGTCGGTGCCGTATTTTATTTCCGTTTGACATTTATTTCCTTTTACTTTTATGCGTTTTCATGTTAAACATATTTCATAGTATATATTTCAAATGAAAAATGTTAATTTGATAAATTATTCACTAGCGGAAATGTGAAGACAGAGGAGCCGCAGTTCGGCCACTGTTGGTAAAGACATTGCAGTAGCCTTTTCGCGGGTACCCGGGCGCAATTTTAATACCCGGGTAATTGCTCGGGTATTAAAATTGACAGGCCTATTTGCAACTATTCTTTTGCATATAGATAAATATTTCTAATTAATATGATAGTAGCATGTATATGAATTATGATCAAAGTTTTGAAACTTTTAATTTTTATTAA